>CM056393.1:20141527-20593171 GCA_029718625.1 Synaphobranchus kaupii
AGAGACTGCATTTAGTGTAGCCTACTTAATTAATCAATGAAATTGAAAATATAGGCTACCTCAAAAATTAGGCTTTCAGATAAGAGCCAATTTCTCTTGAGTCAGGGATCTGTAAAGATTTATCACAGTGGTCTTCATAACCTTATCTGGAGATCATTTTTGTTATTTTATGTTTTGCCTATACGCCTAATTTAAGGTATGCAATACTCAAACTTATTATTAATATATTTATAGCCTACTTTCAAACTCTGATTGCTCAGTCTTGATCAATTCAACGTTTACTTTCCGTTTTTAATTACTTAGCTTCTTGGATGTAGTGAAGACAAAATTAATACTGGGCACTCAGACATGCTGGAAGTGACAGCGTCTTTTTTTTTTACTCAACTGGGAAAAGGCCGCATCTGTGCTGTTTTACACAAAGCTCAAGTCATTCAGTCGGATAGGTCAGATGTGGATTAGACAATTGAGACTGCGGAAAGACGTACTGCTCTAGGGACCTTTTCTCCCTATTGGGAAAAGTTATGCAAATTACAGAAACGGTTTTCAGTTCCACCTTTATGTAATACAAAGCCCAGTATGCGTTCATGACATTTACCAACTGGCTGACTCAGTAGATGATACAATTTTAAAATAGACCTAGCCTACCTCTCAACGGCTAAACGCACCAAATTTAGGCTATAATGCAAATATAGGCTTCATTACAAACACGAATATTTTACAGTGTAGTACTACAGAGCTAAGCAAACACGCAACCTATTTTAAATAAAACGTTACTACAGAGAAATGGCTATTGTAATTGGGAAAACAATGTATCCTATCTGGCAGACGAGTGAGGCATTCAATCAACGCTTAAACCAGAGGGAAATTTGATTGCTTTGCATAAAATTCGTTAGGAAGTAGCTAGTCACAAAGAGCTCTACCCACAGGTGTGTGAATCACTATCCGGTCGTAGGTTGCTTCAAGAAAACTAAGTGGATGGCTAAAAATTGTGTCGCTCTTTTTATGGTTCACCTGACAAAAAAAGGCACTGAGTGACAATAAGAATAATGGTTCATTAGGCTAGTCATCACTCTGTGACGCGACCTCCGTAATCTTATGAACACCTGTGTGGCATTTATGAGCAACACACTTAGAAATTCATGTTTTCTGATGAAGCCCACTAACACTATCAACCGCCATAGTCCCATCACATGCTGAGGCTCAGATCGCTTCAAACACGACGCACTTTCCTCGGCCTCATATCGAAGAGTGTTCTGAATAATAGGGCTATATTTTTCATGATTGCTTAAAGTGAATATTTTACATCTGACCAATATATTGGTTATTCTGAATCTTTTCTCAGACAAACACAAATTGTTAAACAGAAAGGCCTGAATTTTCCTGCCAAAAGTGCTCAATAGGTAAACAGAGCCTGCACACTGGAAAATTCAAGCGCACGTGGCGATGGAAGGTGAAAAAATGCGTCCTTTCATAATCAGCAAATATTAAGCTCTCTGATTTCATTAGAGACTTCTATGTACACAAAGGGTTTAGCCATTTCCCTTTCTTTTTTGGAGAATGGGCTTCTATAGTTTCCAACCCATCCTCGCCACCTCTACCGCTGTTACAATAAAAAAAGGGGACGTCACGCTGGTGCAAGTTGTTTTGGTCTCCTTGTATCAAAGAGCCTTAATTAAGACGTGCAATGGAAGGCTAATGTGCCTAGTAAGTCTTTCTTACAGGGGCTTAAGGTCTTTTCTTCATACCATGAACTCATTTAATGACTATTGAATTACACTTGCAACTTCAGCCACAAAAACCACACCCTCTGAATCTAAAAGCAATAATGCACAGTAGACCTCTGCAAAGATGAGAACTCTGATGTAATGTCTTTCACTGTCCTTTATTCTAGTCAATGTATAATTTTCTTTCACTTAAAATGATTTTTTTTGTAATATAAATATGTACAGTGAGAGCAGATAAAACGGGTAATAAAAATCATTTTAAAAAAACGTCATTTCAAAGGTGTAGTGAAACCAAAAACACTGTTACCACATCACTATGTTCCTGTTTAAAAGAACATTCTGAAATGACTGGAAGTGGTCGTTTAGTTTTTCCTAGGGTTTGATCTGTGTAAAAACAATAGAACGATCCCTTCCCAACAGCACATGACACTGAACTTCCTGTTGAACCCCAGAGAGTCTGGACCTGTACCATGCCCCAGATTTCACTGGAGGACCAGCTTCTCTTTACAGTACAGCTGGTAGTCCAGCATACCTCACAAAGGCTTTTGGCTGACTATCTTTCCAATGAACATTCCAGGTTTTGCCTTCAATGTCATTCTGCATATCCTGCCTGTGTAACAGTATATTTTTGGTGGATTGGTGGAGGGAAACCACTTATCACAGGGTGTGGGAAGTAAAATCTATGAGGAAGGGGGCTGGTCGGTCTATACGTCTGCTCTGCGTTTCAATCACAAATTATCATAACATAACATAACATACAGTGTTGAAGGCTCCCTTAAGATACTGCCAAGTAACAACCAGTTTCAAAAGACATAAACACAGTAAATTACACCACGAGCATCTTTCAAGCAGTACATAACGTAACATTATGTCAAACACATGGTCAAAATGTATCCCATACCATATTTGTATTTCATCTAATATTAGTTCCAAAAGGACTTGCAATAAAAAAAAACCCCGCCCACCCTTTAAAAAAACCCATTAAACGGGAAACATCAGCATACTAGTTTACCCATTAAAGAGTTCCCTGGAAACATTCAAGTAATGTTTTCCAAAGCTCCCCTCTGGCAACCTCTTCCACATACTGTCTTCATTAGCTTGGCTGCCCTGATTTGGAAATATGAGCTCAAGCTCGGTCTTAAACTACATTCTTCAGATTCCCTGTAAACAACAAGAGAGAGGGAGAGAAGGGACAGAGGAGAAGAATGGGGTGAAATTAATCGTACACATAGAGACGCACACACAAAAAAAAACATTTGTGCGTGGCTGTACAACAGACAATGGCAAAGGTTTTGATTCAAATTTGCATGCACTCATTTGAGCAACTAGTCTTTTATTTTCTTAAAAGTCTTGATCTTTCCCTCAACATTGCTCTCAGTATTAAATGTTATTGTAGATCGGTTCAGTTCTGTGTGTTGTGTGATTGTTTTCGCATATTTTCACATAAAAAAACTTGAGACAAGCGTCCTAAGCATTATAAATTTCAATGGGACTGATCCAGAAATTCCTTGATAGATCTGCTGACTCATTTTATAAGTGATGACTCACTTATAAATGTGAAAGAATAAAAAATATTTGAATAGTACATTATTTGTCATGTCTGCTACATGTGATTGTGCACTTGAACTCCTGACAGAGACGGAGCCAGCGTTTTGTAAAAATGCAAAACGTGTCAGGGCGTCCGATTTCCTTAGGAAAACCACAGATATGTAAATATGTATCACATACCATATGCAAATTACTCAAGTTTAGCAGCCATAACACTGCATGAATGATCTCCCTATTGTGTAGAACAAAGTCGGCAAAAAGGAGAGCGGAATTAAATTAAATCCATGATACTGTGTCTTTGTCACTGAGCATACTTTGAGCACTACGTCTGTCAGAATGCATTAAGAGCAGTCCCTTCCAGCTTAAGCAATAACATAAATCGCCTGCGTTTGGGAATCTACTGACACACTCGTGTGCGCACGGGTGCCAATTTGATTTGGCACAGAAATCTCATATCAATTCAAGCCAGATTCAAGTGGCACATTAAATCTGCCACAGCAGTGAGGCATTTAATACAATGGACAATTTAATGTCCAAACACAGACCCCGATCTCTGCTTTGATACAGAACACGGGGTACACTGATGTTACATACCGAGTAACGTATCATATTACAGTCTTGCATAATCAGGATTTTTTTTTATATAACCAAAAAAATATTTTCAGAATCAATATCTAGGATTGGCGTCGTTTCAAAACATTTGAGGCGTTTTTCTTCATTATTTTTTCCCCGTTTGTTTGCAGTGTGGTGTGTTTTGTATAAACCTGTCATTATAGCAGGCCTGCTGCATATATTTAAAAAAACACTTGGAGCCAAGGAGGATTTAAATTGCTCAAGCATATACTAATCAGGGTCAGCACAAGCAACCATGTGTGGTTTTTATTGTCCTTTTTTCATTCTTTTTTTTTATCAAGCTCGCAGTCTTGTAAATGTTCCCCAGATGTGCTGCAAAATTCCGGTAAAGCAGAACAACCGTGGGCCCCAGCATTTATTACCTGCGCTAATCAGTCACAGCTACTTCGAGCTAAATGTTGTGATATTTTTTGGTGCGCCATCAGACGACTCCGCGGAAGCCTCTTGGGGACTTTAACGAGCAAGCTGTCAGGCGCACGCGGGCGGTTATTTCCCCAATCACTTCATCTGGTCAACGTCGCTCTCTAATCTCACGGTTTATCTCTGCTCTGGGAAATAACACTTTCCGCAACTCGTAAAACGCGGCCCGCGACGTACATAAAGCGATAAGCTAACGCAAAAACGCGTTACTTCTGCTGTCGAATCATAATTAAATGATGCTTAATTCACTTCGACATTCAGATTCGCCGCTGCCCCACAGATGGAATGTCTTTGATAGACAGTAAAATTACCAAAAGGAGAAAAGCCATACTGCTGTGGTGATTTGGTGTGATTTTTCTTTTCAATAATACAGAGAAGTACAATACTGAGGTGGCTTGCAGCATACAACCTCACACAAAATAGATGACAATAGGGCAAATTCCATCTCAAGACAAACACGGATCAATTTCCATTTATATAACCCACACACTTCACTGCTCATCAACATCCCATTTCAAGTCAAATTTTTTTTCCATCTGACCTGTAGCTTTGATGCTGGAGAGCAGTGGGGGGCAAGCTGCCACTCTGGGAATTAAATTATGGTCAGCGACTCGCTGGTTTCCCATGGATTGAGAGCACAGGCATGCATTGGTTCCAAACTGCCCTGGCTCACCGGGTAGCAGGCCCGCTTCCTGTGGCCCTGACTGGCAGCGAGTCGTCGCCGCCGCGCGCGGGAGAGACGAGCGATACAAGAACGCGCAGCTGTGCAGAGCCTTGTCAGCCAAGCCTCTCTAAGCCTGGCTGCTTGGCTTCTTAAATAGCACTCAAAGCGGGCTCAGCTCCCACACATTTGAACCCTCCCCAGCGGCCAGAGGAAGACCTCCAGAACGGGCGCTGGCGGTTATGCTAATGCTAATCCTTTTTAATTAGCCCCTGGCTGAGAGCGCGCCACACGCAGGGAAGGAAAATAAACAAGATGCCCTCTGTAATGAGAGGAGCGCCGAGCCACGGGGGCCACGGGGGCCACGAGGGCCACGAGGGCCACGACCCCGCTCACCCTCACGGACACAGGACGGAGTCCAGATTCTACAGGGGCTGGAACTCACTGCGGGCGGGGCTCCGACTGGCACGGCGCGGCGGTCGAGGGACACAGAATAACTGACACCGCTGACTTTGTGTTCTTTCACAACCCCTCGCCAAAAGACGCTGGCATTTGTTGCGCGCGCGAAAAAAAAAAAATCCCCCCCCTCCCGTCGCTGGTCTGTCGGTGAACTTGTGCTCACCCGACAGGCTGCTCTCTGTTCGCATCAAAGAGTGCCATTCACCAACATGAGCGAGAGAGGGAGAGAGAGAGAGAGAGAGAGAGAGAGAGAGAAAGGGAACGCTAAACAGACACGACAGGGTTAACATCAGAACCGCGCAGCCTCGGGCCGAAAAGGAGAAGAAAAAGACATCACATACATACAACTATATAAATAAATTCAATTTCAAAACAAAGTGTCTCTGAACTAGCGTGGGAGCAGATGTGACACTGACCGCCGGCATATGTTCCCGGTTGCTTTCCATTTCGTTCAAGGGTTTCATTTTCCTCGTTGCCCCACCCCCCCCCTCCATGTCCCCCCAATATCAGAGGTCAGAGCCATCCTGGGGATATGGCAGGAAAGGCAGTGGGAGAGGGAAACACGTCGCCCCCCGCTTTTCCTCTGGTTTGGAGGGGAGGCCAGAGCCTTGCGGTGCGCATTCCTCCGCGAGCGGGGCTGGGAGTGAAGCGCGGGTCGGCGGGTGAGACTCGGGTGAGACGTTCGCCCGCAAGCCATCCAGTCGCTCTCGGCGCTAGCCGGAGCCCCGCTATTGTACTTATCCGCTTTTCAAAAAGAGCTGCCGTGGTCAAATCCTCGAGTATTTATTTACCAGACGCGCCAGGGACCGTTATTTTGTGGAAGTGCTCAGGTCCAGTTGGGAATGGCAGTTGGTCCTGATGTTCCCTTGGGAAGAGACGTCATGGGAGGGGGAGGGAGGGGGGGTTGAAGGAGTCGGGAGTTTGCTTTCCCTGGGGTGCTAAGGACATCCCCAGCTGCACCAGCTTTGAGGCCATATGGGCCCAGAGCCAGTCGTACTCCTGCCCCCTCCAAAAACCTGCAGTAGCTTTGCCTCTTTTGCCTGCTTTTGCCCCTCTCCCTGAAGCCCACCCAAATAACGCCTTCATAACCGTTCCCAATTAATTATTAGCTTGAGTAGCAAGTGATCAAGTTAAATGCTATGAAAAAGCACACACAAATGAACCATATTCCATTTTCTTCAGGGCTACCGTTTTATTTTATATTTTAAATATCTTTCTCATGCAGATTTGTTCAGTGTTACTGTAATGTGTTCAGTGTTACTGTAATGTGTGTTACTTTGTTGATTACCTTTAATGGTACTGACGACCCGGTCCAGATGCTGGGTCTCGTTGCGGTCGGGTCGACAGCTCGGGCTGATCTCCAGGGAGTAGTCCGGCCCATACTCTGTGAAGAACTGAAAAGCAACAAACACTTCAGGACTCTCCAATCACAATGCAGCACTGCAGCCACAGTCAGTTAAGGACCCTGATGAATGGTGAACTCCCATGAATGACCGTTAAAAATGACACAACAAAGATATTGCCAATTGAAAGGGAACTTAGAACAGTAAATATTAATATTTGTGAAACACTATACGGTCACTCTGCACCAACAATAACACGACTACACTGACCTTTCATTTCAAAGTTTGTGCTGAGGAAATTAAAACTGTTTCAGGCTGTCCCTTTAAGAATTTGGCCAGGAAGACGCTCATGGAAAAATGAGCTACATTCTGTCCCATACTTTGAAGGAAAATAAACTGCATTTCATTTATTTTAAATGCTGTGATCATGCCGAGCTCATGTGGCCTTTATTTACATAACTTAGACTGCAGCAATACAAAGAACTTGGTCCACTGACAGGGGAACTGGCAAGATAGCGAACGGCACAAAAACTGTATGTCGATGTACGCGGTATATTTGTTTGAGCAAGAACTTGTCATGACTAACAGCGGAAAAAAAAGCTAGAGAGATTTAGGTAACAGTTAAAACAGATGTTTTGTCTTTCCCAAATGAAAGCTTTAAATTGAATTTGAGCACAGTGACCTGTATAAAAGGCTGACAATCTCATTTAGGGGACGTCTGCCTTTTTTTGGGCCAAAATACTGGAGTTGCAGTAAGTTCCCCGAACAGTGGACCCCGCGCTGGACCGCACTCTGCTCTGTTGGGTCTCCATTATCCTTCATTTGTCTGACTAATCTCCAGTCCTCTGGCAGACCAATATATGGGATTACTCTACATGCTAGCATACATCCTAACGTTCACAAAGTGCACACACAGACCAACAGCGAACATCAGCCCTACAGTTTTCCCATGAACTTGACTTCCCTACAGTGTGCAAGTCAAACCGAGAGAGGACGAGGAGTGTTTAGCTTGGACCAGAACAAGACCAGTTTGAAACAGGGGGGTAGGGAACAGCTGTCTGATTCGAACACACGGCTCATATCAGGCTTCAGTCCAAACAAACACGTACATTCAAATGATATATCGCGTACATTTTCTTATTTCTTTTTAAAACTTGCCCATTTGTTTCTATTTAAGTGCTTATTTTCAGAGAGGCCATTAATTGCCAAAAGGAAAGGGGAGTTCAGCGATTATTTTTTTAAAGAATCTACACATTTGTAGCTCTGAAACGTCTAAAAATAACTTGAGCAATATAATTTTCATAATAAAGGCGTGATATCCATTCCGGATAAAAATCACACAAAACAGGAATTGTTCTCAAGATAAAAAAAAAACAGTACAATTTCCTCCATTGTCCAGACACCATGTTTTCTTTCATTTGTAACGGTCTCATCAGCTGTTTTGACATGACCACTGACAATGCTACCCCAGCAACCCCCACTCCACCCAATACCCCGCCATCAACTCCATCCCGCCATTTCCGTTATTTATTCAGCTCAGGCCTTTTGGGTGCCTGCCACTTCCCCCGCCGGCAGAGGGGGACACACCCTGGCCAGGGTAGGAAGTGCTGGGGGCCGGATATTTCTCAGCATCCAATCGAAACGCTAGGGCCGCAATCCTGCATCCCTTCGGAACAGAGTGTCCTTCCTCGGTCCTGCGTGCCACCAACCAAGCTGCTTTACAAGGAAACGAGTTTTCCTAAAAACAGCAGCAATTTTCTCACCTGCTAATCAATGGCCTAAAGGCTTTTACAGTGGAAGCACTCCTGTGTTCTTGGGTCCACAGGAGAAGGGGCTACCAGAAGCCATTTTGAAAAACAGACAAACCTAACAACAATTTCAATTCAATTTTATCAATATGCATGAAGAGAGACCCAAAAGAGAGACATTTTTCACGCATATCGATGAAATGCATATGAATTAAATAGGAACAAAACTGCATTCTTCCTTCTATGATCTGGAACAAAGCAGTGTATTATAGTGCAGCGGCCTAAAAAATCTAAAGTCTACTAAAGTTTGCAATTCATAAAGGCCTGCGACTTGGTGTATCTCTTTAGAAACAATGTTGTTTTCAAATCCAAGACAAACAGTAAATGACCCCCCCACAGAGACACGTTGTAATAGGGAATGGGCTCGCCTCCCGGGTTATTCCCACCATAAAAGACCCCGTCTGACCACAGGAGCCTTGCAGGGAGGGGCGATCGAGTGCAAGTGCGCACAGGGGCAGGTTCTACAGAACAATGCAATGCAGCACGCACCCATTCCTATAGCTTCCTCTCCAACTCGGCCTGACCTGACCACCAGAGCCCTATCTGCTCAAACAATCACAGGACTCGCAAAAACAGAGATGCAGGATATGGGAGCACAAACTGCTTCAGAAACACGACCCGCCCGGACCGCCGGGCTTCGGAAACGGCGTCAGCAACCGCAGGGACATGAAAGCGGCCGATCAGGGCTTTGCGAGATGGTGAATACATGTAAGAAAGCACAAAGTGAATGAACTACAAACACAACATAAAACTATCAGCGGTCTGTAACGCCATTAACGAGAGCCGGGTTGGGATGTAAAATTCGACCCGTGCCTTACCGCGTACACAGGCTTTCCTGCTCGTTAAAAGGCAGCTGGCACTGCAATCATCAGAAAACCACGCTTCACTATTAAAGGCAAAGTGTCACAATTTCGGTAATCTAGCCTTTCGTCACACCTATGTTTACCTCAGGAGTTTTGGGCCATTTCGCTCTTAGTAACGCTTATGATGCTAACGGACAAAGCTGCTTTATTTTTTACGCGCGGGAGCAGCGTCCGTTTATACTGGGAGGCCCCCGGTCGCGCTCTCTCCGAGCTCTTCGCACAGGAAAGGTTGCTCCGCATAATCCCGTTAAGGAGCGTTTGATTTGCGTGAACACAGCTGTCGGCCTGGGGCTGACAGTGCATCGCGAGGGGTCAGGCGCCCATTGTCAGGGGCCCCCGTCCGACTCTCCCTTTTCACCGAAGTGCAGGCTCCTCTTCCAGGGGAGTCTTCTCCGGGGCCTGACAGCATTCACACAATGGAGGGAAATGATGCCAATTCTCTCTCTATCACCCCCCCCCCCCCCCCTCACACATCCACCCAAAGTCTTGAGCTCCGCAGTTCTTGGGAAGGAGAATAAAAGAGGGAGGGAGGGAAGCTGGGAGCCCTGCGTTTGTTTTCTCACCAGGGCCGTGCTGGGAATCGCTCAGCGGAAATCAGCGAAAACAAGTTTTGAAACAGCAACGGATATACAGTATTCAAATGGCTGGAGACAAAGAATGTGGGTAAACGGAATGGAGCCACGGTGCCAGTGATTTTGGTCTAAATCTGAGTCACAGCACATCGCTGACAGAGCCGTGATTACAATTTGACATTGCGCAGAGCAGCACTCACTGATCCTGTGTTTAGAAATGACATGTTTTCTGTTTCTGTGCTACCAAGCCATGTCCACAAACTTAAAATCAAATTACCTAACGTTTGTTAACAATTCTTCACAAAGGCATAAAGATAGTGATAACATTTTTCCTAATATTAGCCAGCAGCCTATCTTTTACATATTTATAGATAGAGAAAACTCACTGGAAAAACATGGTTTAATAGACACTGCCATATTTCTAATGGAGATGTAACCCTGACTTAACCCCTGACTCCTACAGGTGCAGAAATACAGTGATGTTAGATGACTGTAGGTTAAAGCTGAGCAGCCAAAACCGTGCCATACTGATAAAGGCAAGCACACAACCCTGGGAATTACGCTCAATTAAAAATACTTGGGATATGCGTATGTGGGTGAACAAAACTAGAATGGAGCAGAACAGTGTGTAAGGCTATTACAGTCAGCACTGTGTGCGTTTACTCTTTAAAGATTAACGACACATTCTATGAAACTGTTATAAACTATAAAGCACACAATGTTTCCATTTGCCATAGATTGTACAAATGTGTGCACGCGTGCGTGTGTGTGTGTGTGTGTGCGTGTGTGTGTGTGCGCGTGTGTGTGAGATGGGTGGTCGTTGGCAGGGTTGGATAAGACTGACATTCATTGGCCTATAGGGGGAGATGAGAACTGTGCCATATCAGTAAAGTGATGGAAGATGTCAGTCCACACGCTGTTATATTAGCCCACCTGCTGATCCCCAACCGCTAACACGGAGGCAAAGCCGCGTCCCATCTGAGGAACGACCACGTGGGACAGGGGGAAAACCCGGCGCTGATGGGTGGGCACTCGGACTCAAACACGGAGAAGCAAGACTTCAAATCGCTTCACTCGCACCTGCATTTTCTACTGATTGTTGCAGCGTGCTACAATCTAGCATAAAATCTTTCCACGTGAGGTGGAACTTCAGGACCGGACTCCTCCGTGAACAGAGGTTGAGTAAATGAACGCAGGCTTCACTGGCATTACGGACAATCAGGCACAGACACCGGCTAAACTGCATTTTACACTCTCAGGGCCTGACTTGCTAAGACATTTAGCATGTGCAAAACCAATAACACGACCAGTGATTGGTTGTGGTATTTGTTTTGCGCCAATCACTGGTTGTGTTGTTAGTTTTGCGTGTGTTAGAAGGCTTTACACATGCTAAATGTCTTCAAGCCCTCAGGGTCAAAGGTATTCACATTCTTATCAAAGAACGGTTTCCTACATAGTACACATTTTGAAGACCTTTTCCAGCACTGAACAGGCCCGGAAATAGGGAGGCAGGACGGGGAACCCCGTCTCCTCCAATGAGACGGCCGGATTCTTTTTTTCTCGAGAGAGACGTTCCCAATTTAAGGGTCTCAATGAGCCCCTTGTGCGCCCCTGTCTCTGGCTCCATTGTTCCGCGCGTTGCCTGGGCCCTGCCTTGACGGGACTCTGTGAGCCCACAGGCAGCAGCTGGGGAGACAGGCAGGCAGGAATCGCCCGTCAGGTACAAAGTCCTTATTGTCCGGACGCCACGGCTAAAGGCTACTTCTCCCTCTCCTGCGCGCTCGCTCTCTTTGGCTTACCAAGGCACGCCACAGTTAAATTGTGTTTTGTTTGGAGTAAACGGGCAGACAATGATAGTGGTAGTGGTTGGAGCGGGGGGGGGGGGGGGGAGTTCAATGGGAGAAGGAGGTGGAGGAGGGGGCTCGTTCTTTGATCGAGAGGCATGAAGGACAAAAGGGAGCGGGAGAGAGAGAGAGAGAGAGAGAGAGGGAGGGAGCGAGCACAGGAGAGTGGACTCGTCCTGGCTGTCTCCATCTGAGCGCGCTCGGTTCACATGTCCTTGAAAAGGGATGGCAGACACAAAGCTGGGGAGGAGGAGGAGGAGGAGGAGGAGGGGTGGGACTGGGGGAGAAATAACACACCACTGTAGCGCCGTAGGTGGTAACGAGGCCTATGGTCACCGTCGGCCATTGTTTGCGGGCTCGCAAAATAAAGGACAGACAATGAGACAATGGCAAAGTGTCGTGTACAGCAAATCTTAGTTCATATTCTCCCAGCCCTCTTCTATTCCGGGGGGGAAACGTGAGGACTGATATTCATACAGAAATCGGCTAATTCGTTATCCGCTGCTTTCGACTACTATAGTGCGAGCGGAAAGTGACGCCTGTTAAAAAAAAACATCAAACTGTTCTAGCTGTTTACTTGACTAATAGAGACTGCAGAGAGGAATGCACATGACATCAACTGTCTTAATTCAACTCCTTTAATTTTCTTTGTCCCAAACAACCCCCTCTTTGTGCCTCACGCCAGGTCTTGCGTATTGGGATTTACACGCGAGTTTAAAGTGGCTGTACACATGATGAAAACTCTAGGATGTGGAAAAGAGATAAAACACGGATCGTTATGTTTGCATGTTCGAGAAGAGAAGAATCTGGAATGTCTCCGAGCAATTTATCATTACAGGATGTACTCTGCTGCCCCCACAACAGATTCAGGGGGAGACCTGTTTTGATTACTATCTGCACTGTGCACTGGAAATGTGTTGCATAAAAGTTACGTAAACTTTTATTAGTAACAGAAACTTCCACAGGCTAACTGGACTGCAGCAAGTTGAATTAAATCATTTGTAAACCCATCTTAATATACACAATATCATGCACAAAGACAGCAGTACATAATTAGAGTTAACTGGTTTTTTAAAGCTTATTAAACTCGTGTTTATTTTTATATAATGTTATACTTCTATATTAGGAGTTCTACAGCTTGAATTGATGAATACGCAAATTTTGGTAAATATGTCACTACCATTGTGACACTGTGATAGACACTGTGATCGTGCGTGGTGCTAATTTAATGTTTCTCAGTTAGCGTCCGAGTCGTAGCGTCATTAGCCGCCTGAGCATCCAAGGTCGCCGAAGCTGCCTTGTTTTCATGCGCGCGCCTTAATGAGGTCGCAGGTCTCACAAGGGTTAAAGGTCGGAACTGGAGAAACAACCACATCTTTTATTTAGCTGACCACAAAAACCCCCCAGTTACAATAAAAAAGACCCTCTTTGTGTGGCGGGTAAGGGAGATATCTGACAGTGACTGTACACCACCCCACCGCTCCTTCTCTCCTCTAAGGTAATTATCTGGGAATTTACAATCCTCCTTCCAAAAAAACAACTTAAAAAAAACTTTTGGAATAGAGCTCACAAGGTTTGTCCAAGAAAGACGTGAGGGAGAGAAAAACACACAGGCTCTCCTCTGTCAGTCTGTGGGGACAGAGTAGTATTGTTCCCACCCCCCCCCCCCCCTTCGCGAGCACCTGAAAACAAACCCGTTTATTGAGAGGCGCTCGGGCTTCTTTGATTAGAGTGAATGACTCAGCGCAGACGGAGCGGGGGGGGTGGGGGGTGAGGGAGCTGGGAGCGGCGCTGTTTCCTTACCTCATGGTCCGGTATCTCGGAGGGAAGCGTTTGGCCCAGCACCGTGCCCGTGAGATAGGTCCAGCATCGGGCGGTGTTGGCAAGGTTATAGCCTCCTGTCCCCAAGAGGAGATAGACGGGAGAGAACGGAGAGGTAGAGAGCGGCGGAGAGAGGGAGAGAACAGATTGAAGTCAGTAAAATGGCCTCTTTGTGCAGGTCTAATTAGAAGCTTTCATCTGTTCCGTGGATAAGGGGCCTGGAGTAGAGATCTCATTTTAAAAACAGGGGGGGGAAAAGACTCATGAAGGGATAAAATCACTAAGTTATCTTTTTTTTGTAAATTAATGACACACTGATGGCCTTTCTGGAAATGGTAGCAGTCTGGCTGAAAGCTGGAAGGGACAAGAGACGGTTGTGGTGAAAAAAAGGAGATCTCTGTGACTGAAGCCTTGTCTATTGATGTCTCTCTGGACATTTTCTATCAAGACATTGTGGCTGGAAATGTTTGATGCCAAATTTTCCTGGACTGTTTCCCATATGAAAAAGCCTGGAAGCAAAGACAAGACCTCGTGCACAGATACATATGTAAGCGTGTACACACGTGTACACACACACACACACACACACACGCAGACAGACAGACAGACAGACAGACAGACAGACACACAGACACACACACACACACACACACACACACACACACCTCCTCCGAGGAGCAGTGTGGGCAGGTCCCACTCCAGCACGTAGCACAGGCACTTTCCCACACCCACGGGAGTCATGTTGAAGGAGCACATGGGGTCCCCTGCCATGGTGTCGGCTCCCAGCTGCATCACAACTGCTTCCGGGTTGAACAGCGCATGCACTTCCTGCATAACACTAAAAACATTCAGAACGGTTACATGGCAACGTGGCTACAAAACAGACATGCATATACTGTATGTCAGAGACAGACTGTGTGTGTAGACACTTCCATCACTGCGGGGGCTCTAACAGAGCATTGCAAAGCATTGTTGATTCTTGTTAACAGTTCTGCCAACACTTTGTAGAGCCTGGTACAACACAAGCACAGATGCTGCAGAATCACAGATACAACATTTTGTATTGATTTTTTGTAAGCATGATTGTTCCGAAACGTGGATACTATTTACCTATCGCAAAAAATGATCATGATAAACTGACTGATAGATGGTTGGAGTTGTTCATCTTACCAATACTGCATTTTGTTGTGGGTAAAGTGACATACTGACCTGGTGAACACCTGGAAGTACCTATCATCTCCAATGCCATCCTCCAGGGGAACGTTAACAGTGTACCAGCGTCCTTTACCGAGGCCAGTATCACACAGGTCCCCAGTTCCTGCAGGACCACAGTGTCCATTAGTCAGGGGCATTGAAGTCCAGAGCTAAAGGTGGCAGACAGAATTTAATTCAGCTGCTGACTTCATCTCCCATGATCACCTCTGAGAAACACCCGAGACACTTTTCGAAGACCGCCTTAACGTTCTGTTTATCCTAGCTTCTGCATGATCCCCACTCATGACCGAATACGTTCATTTGCCCCAATCCACAAAATATACACAAACTCTGCGGTAAACTGCGCCTTCTCAGTGCTGTGGACGGCTGTACCAGGAGCAAAATGAGGACATTGTATTGGGACTCACCTGGGAAGAAGCCAGGGGAGAACTTGTGCAGCGACACGGTCATGACTTTAGAGGTGAAACTAAAAGCATCCTCCACACCTGTCACCATGGAAACAAACCATTACCCGTCACGACCGGAACAAAAGAATGACCGGGACAATAAAACGCCGCGCCCGGGCAATCGCTTCTGCGATCAAGCGCTGCTGCTCCGGGAGAGCAGCGTAACCTCTGCTCGCTTGTCCCTTTATCTGATTCAACCCCAATCCTTTTTTTTTTATCGCCGTTTTACTATTGCAAATTAAACGGGATAACGGTTACCGTTATCTCCGTTTGTCCCGCCGTCACTATCGGCGCGAGGTTGTTATTGTTACCGTCGCCGTGGTGCAGGTCCACGTCCACGTACAGCACTCGCTCGTACTTCTCCCTCAGCCTGAGAATGCCCAGCACGGCGTCGTTCACATAGCAGAACCCTGACGCCTCATCCCTGCGTGTGAGAGAAAGGCATAACACAACGAGTCCACACAAACCGCCGAATCCCACAAATATCCCAACTGCCACGCGAGGTGAATAACAAGCTAAAGTTAAATAGGTGTAATTATATGGTGAGAAAATACATCTTAACAAGAGCACACACTAGAAAAAGGTCCAGTCCACAAAGTGCAACTCGAAGGGGAAGGGAAGCGTTTACGTCAGACGCTATACTTTACTTCTTTTAATTCTTATCAGATTTATCTCTATTTGAGCCCCTTTACTGCATACACTGTGTACTGCAGTTCCCTCACAGGAAAAAAGTTAATCTATTCTATGCCTTGTTTTCAGTCTATGCATATTGTCACAGTCTACTTTCATTTCCTGTTAAGTGCTTTGTGTACATGCAAGAAAAACACTGTATAATTGTTTTTATACACTGAATTTTATACACTGAAATTAACTGAATCTTGCACTCATTATACTCTTCCTGCTCTTCCTAAGGTACTCAGTTTTTGGAGAAAAAAAACTGCATTCTCTTACTGTACACCCTGTATGTTGGGGTGTCAAACTAAATTCCCAGGGGGCCGCAGTGTCTGCGGGTTTTTGTGGTTTCCTTTCAATCCGCTGCCAATTACGGCTAGCGAACAAGGTATGTGGATTCTTTAGCCAATCTTAAATTAACCACTGGTGCTGAGACACCCCAAAAACCAACAGACACTGCAGCCCTCCAGGACGAGAGCTGGACGCCTGTGTTGTACGTGGAAGAATTTACAAAAAAGTTGAGGAACTGGAGGAACAAGTATCCATGGCTGAAAGTCTCTTGTTCATGGTATTTTTGACTGTAGAAGGATCTGGTCTATGGATTGCATTAAAGGACTTTGTTCAAGTGTTCTGTGTGTGATAGAATGGTTGGGTGTTGTCTTTGGAATTAAACTTTCCACATTCTTGTCCTGTACTTTATGGCTGCCATATTGGCCAGCTCTCCCTTGAAGAAGCGATTTTATCTCATGGGACTTCCTGGTTAAACAAAGGTTAAATGAAAACAAATTCATAAATTGTGTAGGACCTTCGGTCACATGGAATACAAGTATGTCAGCCGTCACCAGGTTGCTGTCTTGCTGCCACGTCGAGACGTCTCCTCGTATTATTTCTGATAAATGGTGGCTGATTTTCTGTAGGAGATGGTCAGGGCGCATCCGTTTGTGGCGTAAAGTGACTTTGGAGAGAGCATGCGACCGAGCGGGAGGACAGGACGAGGGCAGAACAAAGCCCGCCTTTAGGACAGCCGCTGCGGACCGGCGCTGAAAGCAGGCACTGTGCTGAGCCGTCGGGCGTGGCGTGGCAGCGGCCAAAAGAGGGAGGGGACCGGGGGGTGACGAGGGTTAGGGCGCGAGCGTAAAGGGGAGCCTCGCAACAACCGCGGCGGGTCAAAGGGCAAGGGCCCTCACTTCCAAATAAAAGCCCCAAGGAGCCTTTTTTTTTTTACACAAGCAAGGCTTCTGGATCACTGCTGAACAAGGGGGGGGGGGGCGCGAGCAATGAAAGGGGTTCTTGTTACAAAGCGAGGAGGACACATGTGCACTGGGAGAGCGCGGAGACTCAGGGAAGGGAGCACCAGAGGGCAGCTGCCGTGGCGGAGAGCCTTCACAAAGAGCCTCACTCACTTGACCATCGCCACAAGGGCCACGGCGCAACCACGGGTCTTTGAAAGGTGCGGCCGACGGCTCCGATCACAAACCGCCGGACGGAAGCTGGGGAAATAAAGCCTAAATGGCGCATCCATACTGTGCGGGGTCTGAATAACGGCCCCGTGCGCATTCACAAACCCCGCCCTCGGCCTCACACCACTCCCTTTCAGATGCTATCCGTTGGATCACTAAATTGCTGCAGCACAATATCACTGAAATCCTTCATGCCACTGGCAATTGTCAGACAGTCTACCTTGAACAATACATAGACAAAAGAGAAACAGTCTGTGTGTATAATTTGCCCATGTGAGTAGGTTACCCGTCGGCTAATTCCTCTTACTTCTTGGCATGGTGCCAGCCCCCAGCCCAGTTGATTGCCACTTTGCACTTCCCATCAAGGAGGCACTGGGCCGCCGTCAACGTGCCCCCTCCGACTGCCGCGGCGTAGTCAAAAATACCCTCCACCACCGGGCAGTCGTAACCTGAGAGCGAGAGACAGCCAGGAGGAAGGGTGGTCGAGGAAGAGACAAATTTGACAGAGGAGAAACAAAAGAGGAGGAGACGGGGTCATTTGAAATAGACATTTTGGCAAAAGGTATGAATTTTCCACCCACTAACAATGGTTTCTCATTGTGCTTTTCTTTTTTAGGTTTCCCCTGCGTGAGGCATGCTGTTAGTGTTGACATTTCAGACAAAAGAGAGCAGGCTTGAGTGTCGGGCTTTATCAGTACGAGATTGTAAATAATCTCTGAGGTTTGCCAATGAAAACCCATTCTACACGTTACTCTGCACATGCGTTGCTCCACGTTGACTGAAAGCAGTTTGAAAAACATCCTGAAGTCAACTGAATATTAATGTGCTGATGCTGGATTTTGGCTGAAGTGCACCCTCTACAGTCTGAATGAGAGCATTGCGTGTTTGAGTGGATTACTCCCTCTTTTACCAAAGACCATATTATATGCATATAAAAGAATAAACAAAACAATATTTCCCACCATTAATAGGGTGCTCAATAGAAGTAAATACAATAGTTTTACATAACACCCTTGTACATCTTGTAATTATGTCAATGTTGGTGCCAAGTGTTTGGATAAAAGGTGAGAAATCAATGAATTGTAGTCGTTGATGGCTTGTAGGTGTTGTATAGTAGTGACTTCCCAGGTGCCCTGGCCAAATTCCTAACCTGCTTTTCTCAGTGTGGAAGTCTAAGAACCCCCCAATTTGTCATTCCTAACCTGCTGCTCTCAGTGTGGAAGTCTAAGAACCCCCCAATTTGTCATTCCTAACCTGCTGCTCTCAGTGTGGAAGTCTAAGAACCCCCCAATTTGTCATTCCTAACCTGCTGCTCTCAGTGTGGAAGTCTAAGAACCCCCCAATTTGTCATTCCTAACCTGCTGCTCTCAGTGTGGAAGTCTAAGAACCCCCCAATTTGTCATTCCTAACCTGCTGCTCTCAGTGTGGAAGTCTAAGAACCCCCCAATTTGTCATTCCTAACCTGCTGCTTTCAGTGTGGAAGTCTAAGAACCCCCCAATTTGTCATTCCTAACCTGCTGCTTTCAGTGTGGAAGTCTAAGAACCCCCCAATTTGTCTTAATAATGCCTCTGACAGTAACAGTAGTGGGCGATCTGCCACAAAATGGCTGCTGTGCATCACCCAGCTGGGTGCTACAGTGGTGGCTTAGATGAATGTCCCACTCTTCACTGTAAAGCTCTTTGAGATCCTGAGGGGAAAGGTGGCAAATGCAATCCTATTACTGTTACTTTGTCAGTGTGTTTGCACTTTTAGGAAACAGTTTGACAGTCGTGAGTGGTATGAAGGCCACGGTCCAAATGCACCTTAGTTTCCTGTCAGTCTGTGGCAGGGATACTCAAATCTGGCCGTTGGGGTCAGTAGTACTGCTGGTTGCCATTTTCCCCCTCTAATCAGGGACTGAGTTAAACCTGACGCATCAGGTGAGTGTAATGTCTGGCAAATCGGCAACATTATTGGACTATGGACCATCGGGTAGAGGGGTAGGGGCCAGATATGAGTTTCCCTTCTCTGTGGATTTATTCAGTTTTTTTTTTTATTTTTTTTACAGTTGAAATACTTTTGCAGAATCTGAAGAAATGTTGCCCAGAAGTGGCCCATAGACATTCTAGAGCAGTTAGCATGTCCCATCAGCTTACCCAGACCAAAGTCCACAGACTGGGGATCGTCGTTGTCCCCTTCCTCGCTGATTTTGTGCAGGTGCTCAAGGTACGAGTCCGTGTGAAAGACTGCCATGTCCTCCATGGTTGCTACACATGGCTTCACCACACTGGTGAACACAATATTATTCACATGAAGTTCATCAGCAGTCCACAGATGTGCAAAACATACAACAGAAAAGTGGCCAGCTCCTGTAACATATAGTGTTGTGAAAAAGTGCCCCTCCCCGGCTAATTTATTTTATTTTATTTTTTGGTACTAAAGGCAATTTGACAAAAAGTGATGTGATATAGCAACTAACATGTACAACTTTTTGTTAAAGGGGTACTTGAGTGGTGGAGTTCCTCCAAGCTAATTCTGAGATGCATTGAGCTCGACATGCATGCATGAAGGCGAGCTAAAATAACTCTGTAAGACAGGGTGGTCCTGAATTTCACCAAGGCAGTGAGACTGATCAACACTTTCAAGAAACGTTTGGGTTTTTTTTTCTTTAATGTATTGCTGCTAAATGGGGTTTTATCAGTAACTGAAGCTATTGGGGCACTTACTTTTTTCCCCACGGGAATATCCAATGTTTTATGATTTTTTTGGTTGAGTGGACAACTGAAAAGTTGTAATTTTATGTTATTTGCTATATCAAAGCACCTCTACCTAGTACGTGAGGATGAACTATCCTTTTGTTTCAAAGAGAAGGTACTTTTTCACGTTAAATGAACTGACATTGCAGAAACACAGGACTTTTATTTAGGCTATGATGTATGGTTATTGCATAACGTTCATGGTCTTCGCCATTATTAGACTAAGCTGGAGGATAAAACAATGATAGCTACAATCAATTCAATCTGCGCATCCTTTGTTGAATAGTGAAACACAGTAACGTACACCAAGCTAAGTAAATCATAACTTGTATTTTGTTATTTTACTAACCTTGCTGTATTTAAGCGAACGTACCTCATGTGTTTCAGTAATCCGTAGGCTTCTATTAGAGAGTGCACCATACTTGCCTGTAATAATTATGGGAGAAAGCATGTTTAGTTATGTGTATTTAGCACGCAAGCTAAACACAGCAAATGCTTAGCGGCGCATTTCCTCATGGGATTTCTAGATAACCATTTACGTTACAAAGGGACTGCTTTAGCTAGCTAACGTTAGCTAGCTAACGTGAACTTATTTTCGTTATTTTCCTCGTGAACCAATTCATAACTTAACTTACCCTGTTGGGGACTTTTGATAGTGAATCGCAAGTTTCGATATAATGTGAACTGTAAATGTAAGCCACGTTACGCTCGGTATGGTTGTCATTCTTGGAGCCGCTTTTACTACTCATTTAGTTAACTCGTTAGCTAACCAGCCAAACTGTTTAGAAATTATAACAAAAATGTTCTGTAAGCGTTATGTTGACATTAAGCTGTTCTGGACAGCAGTCCGGGAGTGGTGTAACACTATATACACTCCTCTGGTGAAAGCGGACAGTACCCCTTACTGGTCTGCCATTATGAACCAAAATAATTTCATAAATCATTCGGATAGATTTGTTATTAATATCAAGAAATCTCCAAAAAGATAAAGCATTGTTTATGGTTACTGACTGGATAATGATTAGGAATTTGATGCATTTATTAAATGTGTTTTCCAGGTACAACCTTTTTACTGGAGGACTATGTCACTGTAGCCTTCTGGGAAATGATGTTCACTATGCATTAAACACGAAAACCTCAGATTTTCCACCAGCCACAATCTTAAGAATATAAATTATGTAGCAACAATAATCACATACAATTAGTATTATGTGTTATATTATAGTGTTGTTATAATTCCATAATCTATAACGTACATGTCAAAGCCACCACACGGCACGTTCAAAGATAAAACAGCAGTAGGCCTAATTAAATGTACTTTTTATTATGCTTGCATCATACAGAAATTGCAATTACGATATCGTTTTTATAACATGTAATGCCATATGCGTTAGTTACATGTGTATGCCCACTGACATATGAATGGCACTGTATTAAAACAAATCAGTAATATCAAGTGGTTTTAGCCAGGAGTGTAACATTAAATTCACATAATTTAAGATACTCTTTCTTTTCAACTGCACAAACTTCAAAATGGTTGAGATGACGTCATACCTTATAACAACCTGCCTGCTCCCATTCCTCTTTCTGCTTAAATACAGTAATTAATATTATGCTATTTTAAATACAGTAGTCCTAATCTCTGAATATGGAGTCAGCCTATAAAAATAACTTAAAACACAAATGAAATGGATCTGTTGAAGATAATTACAGTGCACTTTACCTACAGTATATTGAATGTTCATTCTTTCAAAACATGCTGCTCCACATTACATACTGCTGAATTTCACTACAACTGGTGCATTTTTTCATTCTGTTTATTCAACAATAATTGATATTAAAACGCAAACAGTATTTTTCTTTTTAAAAAACAGTACATTTATAAAAATGACTAAAGAAAAGATCAGAGGTACATTCCAAGCCTAAACCTCTGCTTGCAAGAAAGCAAAATGCTCTTCCAAGACACATGCTGACATCTTCAAAAACAAAGAATAAAATGCCTACCAAACAAAATATGTTGCATAGAATAATAATAACTTAATGTAGTATTTGACAGCATAAAAGTGATTCTAATCAACAGTCTTAACACCAGATTAGATAGGGTAAATTGACCTATCTTGATACCACACTAAAGACTACTCCTACTCATATGTGACAGGAGAGCTGCCTGGGTAACCTGCTGCAAAGTTTCGCACAAGACCGGTTGACCTATGTACATTCAGAGATGCCATATCACTGCAGGGCACAAGAGCCACTCGGCAGGAAGTCCTGGACATAGGTGGCCACGGCCTTGGTGAGGTAAGTCATGCTGCCATATCGACCACTGGGTGCACTGTCATACAGTAGCTTGCAGATCCCAGTGGAGTCTCTTTCTAGAATGGTCTCCTCCGCTCCCAGGTCTTTCTGCAGGGTACACACAAGACGGATACAGAATGATGAGAGCGGGCGGTGAACATAATCATCCCCCATAACAGAACACGAGGGCAGAACATCAACGGGTGTATGGACACCAACCTGGTCCTGGTAGAACATGTCATTGGCGATGTGCACAATCTTCTCCACGTGGATAATGCTGCCGATGCTCTGTATGTCGATGTCGGCGAGCATAGTGAGAACCAAGATGGCCTCCACTAGCAGCTGCCTGTACTCAGGCTGTGGCACGCGGTTTAACACAGTCTCCACGTGCACTGCAAACTTAATCTCACCGGGGGTCATCTGGAGGGAAGACAGAGGGAGAGATTAAAACATTTGGGCTAAGTACTTAGATTCATTTTGTGGTTAGTGGCTTCTCTTTAAAGTTTCTGGATGAGGCAGGCACACATGATCCTCTGCTCTCTATACAGATTAATTTACTTGAAATGAAGGGGAGAGAGTATTCTGCCTACCTCTCGTGTGGTTGAGGACGGGAGAACAAACCCCTCAATGGAGAGACCATGACACTGTGGGAGAATGCAACAGACATCCAGACTCATTTGAATTCAAGGCTTAAAGGCCTAAACCTTCTACTATTTTGTATAATTTATTGCCTGTGAACTGTGACTCACTGACTATGTTCTCTAGCTACATGGATGTATGTTTCAAAAAATAATCTGAGCTCTGTCCAATATGATCCCTACAAGGGCAGTGTGGTAAAATCAGATGAAATTTTGTATGGGGATTGATGGGAGATTTAAACTAGCTCTAGACTTAACCATCCATCGGAAAATGCATATCTTTCCTTTACAGTTACCCTCTCCGAAATCGCATTCAGATTTACTGTCCATACAAGGGAGAAGTGAACTGACAGACATGGCCAATCAAAAACTCCTTTAACTTGCCTTCTGCAGGATCCTCCACACTTTCTGGTAGAAGCCAACAGGGACTCTGTTGAGCGCCCCGTCCAGCCTTCTCCTGCGCAGCCACTGACCCTGCCGACTGTCCAGGGCCGAGGGCACGCTGACGGCGCCCTCAAATGTCTCCAGGGAAGGGAGCTTGTATCGCTGTGACACAAGGAAATGACATCACTAAAGATAGGAGCCGTCAGCTTTACCTGAGACAAGCACATTCTCTGCATTTCGATGTATAAACTTAGCTCCTAAAATGCCATTGCATGATCCCCCTTTCAGGCTAAATGGATATGTACGTATGTAAGAGAAATAAATAAATAATAAGTCTCCCTCCTCATTTAAAATGATATTTCAAGCCCGCTTCTTTACTTTCACACCGATTATATTTGAGTTGCTGGTATATTTAATACCAATGGTCTTGTCACTTACCCCCGACTCAATGTGCTCCATGTCAAGTGCATGTGCAGGCAAAGTCTGCAAGACAAGACAAGTCATGTATTATAGATTCCCACTTCAGTAAGGAGACACCCTCAAATGGCGATGAGTAATTTACCTTCAGATTACTTTTGCAGTCACTATTGTTCAATCAGGGACAGAAGAATTGTTATTCACATTATTCCAAATTGATTAGGTTGTATTGACCCTTCATTGCCCAAAGCAGATGATGTGTAACATGCTGGTATACTATAATAAGGAAGGAACACTGTGCTGAAGACCACAGCTTGCTGCTCATCCTTTGTGAAGCTTACCTCACATTCAGAACTAGGCACTGACACTTGAGAAATGGCTCCTTTGACGTAGAGCATTCAATGCACACTATATAATATAGGAGTCAAACCAAATATATGTTGGTATAACAGAGAACAGCAGTCAAACTAAGGCTTTCAACACAGGTTTCTGTGTGTGGTCTGGAGAATTAACCCCTATACACCAGCCAAAGCTGAACCAGACCACATCGTCACCTGACTCTGCTCCACCAATGACAACCTACGCTCCTCCATCTGAAAGGAAAAAACATTTCCATTGACCCACAAACAAGAATGGCTTTGGTCCTCTTGAATCTTCAATTTACCCTGTACAATGTGCCCAGAACCAGTTATACGTTTATTTAATATTCTATGTTTTAGTGTGCAGCTCAAATAATCCACAATAAACATGGATTGTTGTGAATCCACCCCTGTTCGTTAGACACAGAACTAGCATTACTAAATATTGTGAATAATACATATTCATGGGTAATATCACTTCCTCTTCCTCTTCCTCTTGGCTGATTGGGGGTTAGAAGCAGAAGTGCGATGCCCATACCATCTTCATGTCGCTCTTCAGCTTGCTGATGCCAGCCCTCTCACTCTTGGTGGCACCCACGTTTCCCTCCTCGTGGATGGAGATGGCTGGACTGATGCCACTGTCCATAGAGCGCACTGCATGGCAAGCACAAACACCCAGGATGCCCAGAAATGCAATGAATGCTTTGGAGAGCTAACAGTGTCTGTCATTCAGTGCAGCCGAGAGAGGCTTTCCACTCCTAAATCTATTCTTCCAGACAAGAAAATACATTTTAAGTGACTGTATGAGTTATCAAAGCCAAAAAAGCAGGGACATTGAAGTATGAGCGCCATGGCACCCTCATTTGACATAGCCAATGCCATAACAGTGCATTCTGGGAAGAGAATAGGTGAAGCCAGCAGCCCTTTCACTGTACTTACCGCTTTTCTGTACCCCAAACTCTTTCCCACTGAGGATGTGGTGCAGGAGGTTCTTCAGCTCTGAGGGACTCAGGCTCATAAGACTCTCTGTGGCCTCCTCACCTGTTGTGCACACACCGCACACAGACGCACACACACACACACACAATAATAATAATATGCATGGTTGTGCGTACACTTCAATCCCAAACATTGCGAGCAGTCTAGTGACAGGTTTGTACACTTAGTCATCCAGTTCTAGTAACTCTCATGTAACTCAGCTTTAATCTTCAATACGGCTAATATTTTATATGCTTTGTTGTCAAATGAAATCTCAAGTAATCATCTCAGAGCAGGGAAAAGGAACTTGATAAATAATTTTAACATGGTGAAAGCTGAGAAAAATCAAGTTTCACCTCATGGTACAAAGCAGAGTGACAGACAGCTACAGGCCTAGGACCCGCACACACAGGTGCGCCCCTGCCGGTGGACAGGTACCTGAGCAGTTGAGCGACTGGGCAAGTTCAGTGGCCATGACCTGGATGATAAGTCCAATCCTCAGGCGGAACATCTCGCTGAAGAGACTGGGCTGGGTGCGGATGTTCATGGCCAGGAATACCATGATCTCCTGTCACTCAGAAGCAAAGGTCAGTGTCTCAACACGTTAAACACACAACTCGGTTAACTCGACCCTTACCCCATCACTAGTCACATTTCCACACACTAGCCCGCCGGTTTGAGCGAGTTTGCGTCTAAAGTCTCATGTCGATAGCAGATCCATTTGCCTGTCCACTGTGGGTCCTTGTAGGTGCCAACTTCACCCTAAATCACCTCCCGTACACCTCCTTGGTGTTAAAGCCATACTCCCACTGGCATGCTATCTTCAGTTATGAGAACAAGCTACCTGTGATAACCCTGCCTTTAACCATGACCGCACAAATTGAACCTGACTGGCCCAGTGAGGACCAAGGGGAGAAGGTGGGGCTGAAGAACTGCCGAAGCATTATCATGCACTAGCTCACATGGCTTTGGCGCAGCTGTGGAAATGGTTCTCACTTGCTCACCTGTGTGAGTATAGCGATGCTGATGTTGTTTTCACTCGCTTCGTCTATCAACTTCGCCAGCTGGTCTGGAGGCATAGGGCTGCAAGAAGACATGACACCTAACTAAGCGATTTCCCACAAAACAAACCACACTTTCTTTTCTTTTAGTTGCTCCGGTTTGACTTGATATCATACAATCTTTCCCCATTGCTAACACACCAGCAAAAGCCCAGAAGTGAAAGTGTGCTGTCTACATGCTTCATGTGATTCACTTTCTCACTTTTATCTTTTTAAACGTATGTCTGCAATACTCATTACTCGCCGGCACATTATTTTCAGCTTGCCGCTGAAAAGTCTGCGTTTAATCCTCAACTTAAAAAGTAATCGCTAATGCGGATTTGAGGCATCTTTTGGTGTGCGGAGCCTTCTTGTTTGCTTGTTACATTTGAAAACGTGAAATGATTACTGAGAGCTACAGTGAGATAGGAATGTGAAGGGCATGGACTCACGCTGTGATGGTCTTTTCCCGCGGCTCTGGGGGTAAACCCACCGTCAGGTGTTTCTGGTGGGCGAGCAGGTCGGAGCAAGCCTGCAGACAAACGCATCAGTGTATGCTCATCCAGCACCTCCATCACCACCTGCCCATCAATCACCCTCCCCAAAACTGCCTCAGGGCCACACACAATCAAGTATCCTGAATCCCTAATCTTTATGAGAACCAAATCCCCCTTTCAAAATGGCATACACACATTTTTGGGAAGCTGGAAGCTGGGGAACAGATTACAGAAATGAGCACTCTTAATTTCTATTCTAGGGCCACAGAACTGTTGCTACATCGTGTTATGGGACCACTAGGAGACACTTTTCCCTCTGGTCTAACTAGAAACCAATGCCAATGCACTGGGGTGTTAGAAGTTCCATCTTCATTCTCAGGAGGTAAGGAGGTTCTAAGAGACATAAAAGCAGAGGTCCTGACTCACTCTGTATGCATATTAATTGCATACAAATTCCTGTCAGCATTTCTGGAATGGAAGTGATGTGCCAATCATTTGGACTACAGTGGACTACGCTGATACATGAGATACTGTAAAACACTGGTAGAGAAACAAATGGACGGAGGAGATCGTGGCGCTACCCCATCCAGCTCCTCGACTTTCTTGCGCAGCAGTCCGGAGATCATGCGGATGAGGCCCCACTGCCGCAGGTCTCCGGCCTTCTCGTACAGATCCGTGAGCAGGCTCCTCACCGTCGTCCCCTTGCCGCACAGCCTTGTGTCCCAGTCCATACCCCTGGAGATCAGCAGGGCACACAGCTTTAAACAAAGGGCCCTCAGCTGGCTCAATACGCAGCATGTTCTCTTGGATCACACAAAGTTCATCCCCATATCAATAGCATTAGCCACATGCACTAGTAACCTTCGCTGTCTTTCTGCAATTATGTGGGAAAAAAAACAATTTCAGCATGCACACAGGCCCATAAAAATATCCCATGGAGAATAGATGTGACGCAGTGACATTGTCCACATCTTTAACTGGTGCATGCAGACGGGCAGCCTGGCAGACTGCCACGCATTGCCAGGAGAGGAAGACCAGATGTGCCCAAGGGCCGGCTGGTGACAGAGCCGAAAGCGCAGGATGGGAGGACGGAGCAAAAATCACTTGTCTTTGAAGAGGATGTAGAGGATGTCCGCCTGGTCCTGCAGGTTCTCCGTCTCCTTCAGCAGCTGTGTCAGGGCTTCGTAGTCGATGTTGCCGCTCTCGTCCCTGGGAAGGTTGCACTCGGTGAACACCTGCACCTGGGGATCCTGGTGAGACGACAGGCTCTGAATCGGCGCATACCATACACAGCGTGACTGCCCAAAATCATTACATGATGGAGGTTTACATACGGATGGATTCCAGGATGTATAAACACAGCCAATCAGCACGAAGAATGAACTAGCCTATGGAATTTGACCACAGCTTGACCACACTGGTTGCATACACCACTAGATAAACCACAGCTGCAATACCCTGCTCTCCTGGGACCCCACGTCCATCAGGTTGAGAGATGGTTGGGGGGACCGGAACAGCTTGCTGGGCAGGAACATCTGCACATCTGAGAACGAGAGAAGCGCCTTTAGGCCCGGCCGGCAAAACCGACTCTAACAGGGGAGCGTGCGAATAAGGAATGCCTCTCACTCTCGATTTTGAGGTCCTTTGCCTTGGCCACGAGGGAGACCATTTCGCGGGTCTTGTGGGCGGCGGCCTTGAAGCGGGTGAGACCACCCTTTTCAGGACTGGCCTTGGGGCTGGGCTTGGGCACGGTCATCGCCAGCAGCTGGTCTAGGTACTGAGTCAGGTCATCAGTCTCTACAGGAATGGAGTGGGCAGAGAGCCATAAGGAGTGTGTCACCAACGCTGAAAGGGCATAGTGCCTTCAAGCAAAACCCAACGATGTATGAAATATGGGAAATGACAGCACTAGCAACTGTGCTGTCTCCCGTTACATTTAAACAGGATGGTATCCTTCTAAACAAATGAGCTGATTGCTCTTAAAGCCCTGTGCTAAATGGACAGAATGTATGTTATACTGCAAGACAATAAACACGCAAGTCTTAATTCTTCCACACGCACATTCGAGTGCAATCATATATCACAGTGCGTATTATTTACTTAACTTACCTTTGAAACGGTTAATCGAAACATTAATTCTTCTTTTTGTCCACGCGTGCTGAATTTTGAGAAAATTCATGCCATTGCCTGGCAAATCATTCATTCAATGATTATCAACCATTGTTGAAGCCAAAAAAACCCACGTAAACTCACATGCAAGTGCATATTTCAGTTCGAAAGCCATACAAGGTATTCTCACCCAACATTGTACCACAATGTTATTATCATTGTAAAACATGCACCCATAATGACTGACAACTCAGACAAAATCTATGACAAACTACCAAGTGCAATTATTATTAGCAAGCACAATCCATCTGTTCTACAAAGCAGACACAGTGACAGCCACAGGCTTCCTAATAAAATCATGCACAGACCTCAGGTCCAATCAGATCCACTGCCAGTGATGGTAAGGGAATTAGGACAGAGACACCACAGTTAACTCTCAGGGGTAAATGTTTTAAAGGAGAGACAAGATGGCAGTTAGCAAGAGCTGTGAGATGTTCCCTCTTAACAGTAATAAATACTGAAAATGAGCTTAAATTCAAACTAAAACAGAGGTGTGAAGCAATGCTGGTACTTTGTCAACAGCACAGTGATTTTATTTTATGTTGAGAGAGACAGCATATTGCGCTGAAGAAACCAGTCACTGGGTGACGGGGTGGTGTTTCAACTAATCACACACTAGAATATTCAAAGACTGGCCAGTGTTTCCGCTACCATTGCCTCAGTGCTTGCAAGGGCTCAACGTCCCTGCTGCTGGCCACCACCCCATGAAGGAATCCGACACCGAAAAAAATCAGTTTTAGTCTTAAAACGTTTTTTTTTGATCTGCAACAATACAATCACACATCTGATCTGATAGATTACATTGCAATGAACCGTTTACCTTTTAATACTGTTTTTTAAATGAAAAATAAAAAGTGATTTTGAGAAATTGTCAATAATCGTAGTACTGCAGGTGCTTTATATGCTTGAATGCGCTGGTTATGTGACCTCTCAAGACCACATAGCACTGGACTATAGGTAGCCTATATGGTGCATATTGAATGCTGAAAAGGTTGTGGCAATTAATTTAGATCAATTACCTACATAAAGTTAATCTACTCTTTACATTACCCACCACAGCTGGCTACATATTTTAATAATTGTTGTTCTAGCCTGAAATCAGCAGCAAACGTGCACTGAACATTCACTAGAAATACCTAGTAGGAGGGACAAGTAGCTTTCTACAAGTAGCCTACATGACAGAGGAGGTCTCAAGCAAGCTTCAGTGCTATTGTTGATTGTTGAGTAGTTATTAGAAGGGATGATCTTCTGAATATTAAGGTAATATAAATTAGTGGTCAAGACGGGAGCTTAATGAGCACAGGCCACACCCAGAAAGATGAAACCTGCATGATGAAATGCAAGAACCTGCATGATGTGCAACTGAAATAGAAGTATTATTTGGATTGTTTGTCTATTTTCATGGTTTTACTTTGAAAATAGACAAACCCCCCCCCCCCCACAGACACTCCCCCTGTCCACCAATCCAAAAACCCAAGCACCACCCCAAAGAAACATTTTCTAGGGTAAACACTGCTGGCCATCCCATCACCAGGGTTAGACAAACATGTAAATAAAATTCAAATATGTTCACTACAGAAGAACTTCAGGGACTCCTGACTGGCTCAGTCAATAGAGGCCATGAATGGAAGCTGGGCCATGACATCACAGGTTCGCACCGGGACAATGTCATTTAGCAACCATACCCCAGATTGGGCCACAATTTGCTTCAACCCGCCATGGCTAGGGTGGGTTTAAATCAGCCAGGACTCCATGGGTTAACACTATACAAGCATCTCCAAACCACGCACCATGTACCCCACTGGCTGCCAGCTGACAGTGAAAGCCTCTCCTTCAGCTGTGTGGCCTGTAGTGGAAAGAATCGGCACTGGTTTACAGTTGGTTACACTGTTAGAGCGAGTGCACTTTTGTTGCAGTGCTCACTGCACACGTGTGGAAGGCACAGAGTTGATCCGACAGACACAATGGGCAATTCCAAAATAAGGAAGGGGGGGAAGAAGGTGAAAATGTTTGCAAATAATTAAAATGTTGTCTTGAATGATGAGTCAAGGTTGGTTCCATTATTCCCTGAGTTCCTGGGTGTGGTTTCACCAGCTATGTGTAATGGTCCACTGTCTGTAAAACTACAACTTGACTTTGGATTCAGTGTAATAAGAGTCCAGAATAAGAATGGGCAAGGAACAACATTTGGCACAGCTGGTGAGACCAACACCTGGTGCCCTTTCCTTACCATCAAAGTTTAAATCATGCACTGCTCCTTCATCTAAGCAGGCTTCATCATCCTCGTCGTCACTTCCATAGATGCTCTGTCGCTGCTTACCGCCATCCATGAAGCTCAGGTGAGCAAAGCAGGAAGTCGTCAGGAACTCTGACAACTTCCCCGTCTGTATCCTATGTGGGTCCAGAGGAAACAACAGCTGAGTGACTACAACACATATTAACAACTACTTCCATTACGGTGAGGAGCCGATCCACCATTATGCACTTTTTAAGTTCCAGCAGAAGTCTCAGTGCAGCACAGAACAGTGTACAACAAATACTTATCCATTTCACAATTAAAATTCCCAAAGCAAAATAAATTAATGCCTGATTAAACGCAGAGGCTACAACAACCAAAACCCATATTCTATTAAAAAATAAGACATTTTTCCAAATGGCCATGATGTTACTCTTCTGGGAATATGAATTTTAAAAGCCCTTACCTAGCCCCTCCAAAGTAGCCATCTTGTAATTTATTGAGAGTAGCTAGTACGGCAGGATCCAGGTCTGAATGGTCTTCAGCTGGAATGCATAGGTAAAGAAAGCTGATCAGCTACGTGTAGTACACCAAATCAGTGGGCTGCTCACAGATGCCGCTGAAAAGTAATGAAACCCGCTTGGCTGTTGACCACACATAGTAGAACCAACCAAATATGTTGGTATTCTTACTAGTGAGTTTATCATCTCAAAATCTTGCTTTGGGTTTTGGCCTGGTGCCAGTCCCCTTACATCAGATCAATACTAAACAATACAAAAAGGTGTAAAATATTAAAATAACTGAAGGTTGAAAGGGGAACACAAAATCTAAAAAAAGTAACTTAGAATTCAGTGCCTAGTTCGCAACCTGGCCTAGTTCTTACCGGGTCATATCCTCTGATCTAAAGCATTACCAATACCAGAAGAGCACTGAGATTAGCTATAGGGAGGGTATACCAAACTGTTGTGTCCCACAGTCCTTCATCTATGTCAATGGGAACAAAATATGTGTGTGTACATTACTGTATACGTTTTGGGAACGTTATCAATAACTGGTTCCACTTACGAAAAACACCTAGTCAGCAAAGATAGACTTTAACATTAGCATATGTCTTAATATATACGCAGCCAGAACATATTAATTACGCAGCCAGAACATATTAATTACCCAGTCATATTGCTGTAATAGTCATGTACTTAAAATGCTGCTGAAACATTTCCAAAAATGGATATCTTGTGCTTGATACAAGATAACGAGACCGGGGCTGGCTGCATTCCAAACTTCTGTCCTCATGTTACCGGTATTTACCAAAAAAGAAGGGGGATTCCAAACTCAACTAACAAATGAAGACATAATCACTATCTTATTATTATTAATACACTGCCTGGCCAAAAAAAAAGTTGCACACTCTAATATTTTGTTGGACCGCCTTTAGCCTTGATTACAGTGCGCATTCGTCGTGGCATTGTTTCGACCACCTTATGCAACGTCACAACATTTATTTCCGTCCAGAGTTGCATTCATTTTTGGCCGAGATCTTGTATTGACGACGGGAGAGTCAAACCACTCCGTAAAGTCTTCTCCAGCACAGCCCAAAGACTTTCAATGGGGTTAAGGTCAGGAGTCTGGTGGTCAATTCATGTGTGAAAATGATTCCTCATGCTCCCTGAACCACTCTTTCACAATTTGAGCCCGATGAATCTTGGCATTGTCGTCCTGGAATATGCCCATTGATGGGATAAACTGGTCATTCAGTACATTCAGGTACTCAGCTGACTTCATTTTATTGCTGCATCATGTTGCTGAGCCTAGACCTGACCAATTGAAGCAACCCCAGATCATAACACTGCCTCCAGAGGCTTGTACAGTGGGCACTATGCATGATGGGAGCAACGACAACTTTTTTTTTGGCCAGGCAGTGTATATTAGGAAGTATAATCTATAGATTTCTAGCAAAAGGGCATATAGACCCTATACATTCTGTTAAGCGTTCCCCTGATTTTCAGTGCAGTATTGGACATTCTGGTGGGAGTGTGCTGTACTCTTTCCGCAGAAATAAACCTATCAAGTGTATCTCACAGTGTGTGTCTGTTCCTTAGATAAGGGGGATGCTTCTCTGCCTAACTAGTCAAAGAGTGTCTGTCCTCTGTAGAGCTTCCTGCATTTTCCAGGGGAAAAATATGGGCTTCCTACATTTTCCGGGGGGGAAAAATAGGAAACGTGTATGCGCACGCGTAACTCACTCAACATGGTCTGCGAGATGGGGAAGGTGACAGTGGGACGGCCTGTCATTCTCCAGCGAGAGGAGAGGTAGGAGAGGTCAGTGCGCAACATCTCCACAATCATTCTGTTATCCAGAGCCAGGTAGAACTGCTGATGATCAATGAACTGGAAAAAAACACAGAGTTTAAAAGGCCAGTGTGTAGCCCGAGACTGAGAACTAACCTGCAACTCAAATCTACTGCTGATTAACTTGACACGCACACAGTCTCAGGAACAATGTTAATAATTTTGGGTTTTAATTGAGCGCCCTTTTCTTGGATAAGCTGGTAAAACACAGTTATGGGTTGGAAGTCTGGGACCCAACAAGGGGAAACATATTTTTGAAAGAGCATAAAAATTGCAACCAGTCATGACATCAAGATATCATAGCAAAAAAAAGGTCATGAAAATTGTTACAGTAAATCAGACCTTTATTGTCTGCATGCAATAGCTTCAAGATGTCCACCTGCAGTCAGTCACTCTCACCTGAGGGGTAAAGGAGAAGATGGTGCTGCGAATGATGTAGAACTTGGAGGTTCCCAGAACTCCCATGCGACGGTACGGTCTTCCAGTCAGCCCTAGTCTGGTGTTGCGGCCTGCAAGGTCAGTACAAAGGCGTTTTGAAGAAGCCAAGTGTGGCCCATGAGGTGACTAAATTAAACTTATAATGCATCATCCACTCGGTAGAAGCATTCAGCTTGCACTGAACAAACAGGGAACGTAACACACTGTAAGAAAGCGATAGAGTAAAGCGCCTTTACGACAACATGGTTTGTGGATTAACCACAGAAGGATAACAACTTTGGTGGGCTGACTAACAACTTTGAAACTTTGAGTGGCCCATCCTGTTACAGCACTGTTTTAGTGCATGGAGGTGCCCTACTATCTGGTATCAAATGTGGGCCATGCCCATGCCGAGTCTGGCCTACAGCCGTGCAGGGCGACACACTGTTGGTTCTAGCGACACCTAGGGATTTCACTCAGCTGGAATGACGATGCGCACCAGCACCCCCTGCTGGTTGATTGGGTGCTTGCGGGTTCATCTGCGCTAGGCCGACCTGTGAACTGCGGTGCGATAAGAAGCGGCGGCCGACAGGGGAGCACAAGCTTGTCGGCGCTCTTCCGAATCGACCGAGGTTTGCGGAGAACACTGCAGTGTGAGCATGATCAGGCATTCCGGATTGGGGGAAAAAAAGCCTAAAACCGTATGACGGTTTCATAGGGCCACGCCATCTTTACCAAGCCTTGCATAGATGTGGCTCAGCACCCTTGGCGGCTGCACTCGAATCGGGTGGATGTCCGCCACAGTCTCGACATCAATCCCATGCTTCTGAAGGAGTTCTTTAATCTCTTCCGTCTCTGCCAGGATGCACACTGAAAAAATAAACACAGATCCATGCATTCATATTCCACTGCGTACATGATCCTTTCAATTTGTTTAGTTCCAAGATGCCCGATTTCTGCTCTTTCATCAACTAGTACACCTTTATAGTTAAAAAAATATAAATAAATCAATTATGTTCAACCCCACATTAACAGGCTTTTTTGTGCTCACTAGAAAATGGAGTGAGGTTTGTCTATCAGAAACCAGCAATGTTATGATTGACATTACCAAAACGAATGCGGTAAGTGGACTCACCCTGAACCACAACATCAGGTTTTGGGATGGTGGAAAATCTTCGATTGAGAGGATCAATCTCACCAGGGGCCAGGAAGCCCTGAAACACAGAGAATATCCGTTATCTTAATAAAAACAACGGCCCACTGGCATTAAATAAAGCATACAAATAAAAAGAATCTGGTTATATCATGGAGTAACAAACAGGTTTACCTCAGCAAGTAGGTTGCCCAGGATGTATAGTGACTGTCCCCACTTGAGAGGGCATTTCCCCATTGGAATTCTGTCCACTGAATGGGGATTACTATATTCCTCTTCTACCTGTGTCCAATAAAACAGAGAAGTGGAGCTCAAACAACCTACAGTATACATAAAACTCCACTGGAAAACTGCATCTTGCTGTATACAGTGCATCAAGGCTGTAACTATGGGCCACTCCACACACTACATCAGTAGTCGTCTCTTTCCGGTCTGCTTCCCTGCATGGGTCTGTTCATCAGCAGGTGCTCACAAGACTACTTGGGTCTCGTGGGCCAGGCAGTAGCCCCGATGTAACATACAAATGCGATGTGAAACCAAGGAGGACCCGCGAGGGCGGGGGCATTACCCGGTTTGGGGGGACGCTGTAGAGCTCGGGTAGGAGGCGCACCCCGTCTTTCTGCTTGATGAGAATCCCCTCTAGAGCCTCTCGGTACTCCTGCACCTGGAGGTCACAAACAAACCCACTGGCCATGTAGCCCGGACCGTAGAGAAAAGGGATTGTAATCCTCTCCACAAACGTGCAGCAGATCAATGCTTTTCATGATTGCTCTAGGACAGCTTCACCTGCATATTGTGTAGTGTGTAACCAAGCAATGTATGCAGATATGTTCACCAATTCTGTGACTGTAACAAGATATCACTTATTTATCACTGCTGCTGATATAGAATAGAATAGAATAACTAATAATAGAATAGTAATATCACTACCCAAAAGAAAGGGTGCACAGGTTGCCCGAAAAATAAATATTCAGTGACTTTTCAGTTATGGAAATGTATTTTGTGTAAAAACAAATCCTATTTAAAAGAATAATGTGGACACTGAATTATATCATCCAGGAATAATTCCGATGATGTCACAGCAATAAGACCAAAACAGGAAGCCATAAATTGCTCAATTTCATAGTATGAAGATGAAGACCTCTTCACTATAAATGTGTTTGACTGAAATGTTTTGTTTAATACATTATTTCAATCTACCTTAAACTGCTGATGGTCTCAATCTGTGTCTGATTAGGGCTAGTTGCACACCTGTGCAAAAGCAGGTGTGTGAGGAGTGGGGTGGAGTCTTTTTTTTAAAGAAGCAGGGTTGAGTTCTCTTGAAAAATATGTGGTTTCCCTGTGGTATTTTTTAAAATAAATACCTTTTTGTAATACACCTCATCTCAGATGGTTTTTAAATTATTCTGTAAGGCAAAGTAGTGGCCAGCTTTGTCACACATAGATTTTAAGTTAATTGCTTATTTCACAATAGAAATGACAGCTGACATTCACAGGCAAATCCAATCCTAATTTTGAGCCTACAGAATTATTTTCCATGAATGCCAGTCTCTTCAAAATTGTACATATAGTAACCATTGTGCTAGTCCCCATGTCCAGACATACAACTATGAATCAACCCACTGCCCTCTTACCTGTTCTGGGCTGTTGATGAAGATCCCATCCAGGATGAGGTACGTCCAGAACAGAGGCCACTCACACTCGATGTTCTCAAACAGCTTGAGCTCTGCTGACTCATAGTACAGCCTGCTGGGGTCCTGTAAAGGGGACAGGTCTTATTCAGGAAACAGTGTCTCTGATGAAACTTCACAGCATGCCACAGCGACCACACATCACAGAGTTCAACTGCTCCTCAATGTCCCTCACCTCTTTAGGGGTTTTGTGGCCATCTCTGAGGAACCTACAGCATCCGTACCTACCCTGTGTGAGGCAGAGAGCGAATAGCTGAATGAGAAAACCAAGGGCTATAGGGAATCTTACCACCAGTTCTAAGCAAAGCCAATCATACCGCAGGTGTGAGAAACAGAATTTCACCTGAAGTTTGGAAATTATCTCCTCCTTTGTCATGTTGACAATACGAATGTCCTCCACAGCAAAGGCTGGGTACGAGATGATGGAGAGGATCCCTGCATCAACTTCCTTGGAGGTTGATGCCCTCGGCAACATAGAATTGAGGATGGACTGTTGTGGAAAAGAAAGAGAGAGAGAGGGAACTGGCACAAAAGTAATGAAGAATGGCTCTGCTCCAGCGCCATATCAGATGCGGGCTGTAATTACACACATCAAGCTTGCCAGATCATTTAGCATAAATGAGAACACCAATGAAATATGAGGCTTGGACTTTCTGAAGCTTCAGCATTAGGAAACCCGAATGTGACCGACAGCTTGTGTTAGCAAAAGCGAACCTTGGAATTAATTATTCAGTTGTGTAATGGGAGCTCTGCTTTCATTTGTTCATTTGAGGATGTATGACGCCGCCCATTTTTACCTGACAGTGCTGTATATCATCAGCCAAAGCGTGGACCACAGATCCTGGACCTCCTTTGGCACCGAAAAGATTCAGTTCATCCAAGGCTTCTAGTGCTGCCTATGATCACACAGAACAGGAGTTTCATTACATAAAGAACCAGGGCTACTTAATAAGGTTTATAGCTGGGAACCAGGATCCAGGCACTTCCTGAAAAAAATTGAATTAAATCTGAAGCTAGTAAGAATTCTGTATAGACTGTTCTTGTTATACTTTCAACCAGCAGTAGCCTAGCTGTACGAGGTCGATGTTGCAATAAGGAACATTGCTAATTTTGATCTTTGAGTCAGTGCATAGCCAACTACATATGGGATTGTAGGAAAATAAATAATTTTAAATGGCTTGTTGACTGAAAACAATGCCCGTGCATCAGACCATCTTGAGTCACCAAGTGACTTCTGGATTTTTTTGGAAAACCAGCATATCCCGAGAACTATGTGCTTTAATCCCAGTATTAAAAATAGTCAGTTTTCAGGAAATTAAACTCTACTCCATGGTTTTGCGTGGTAAACCATAAATACTTAATTTATAGCAGTTACAATCTGGAGCTGTGGGTGCATTAAACAGGAGGAGCGCTGGAACATCTGTAGTACTTGATACTGGTTCCCTCGTCGTTTCAGGTGCCCATTTGGTCAGTGTGCGTTTGAGCTTGTGTCTCATTGTCTTAGTCCGTTTACTGTGACAATCCTGGAACTAAAGGTTTGAACCTGGGAAGCAACGGCGTGTGACGGTTCAAATAAGGTCAACGGAGAAGGAGCCGTTATGGAACGAGAGGAGGGTTTCATGAGAGGAGCGTGTGGGGTTCCCCATCAATCACAGCGCCATTCCCAGCTGCTTCAGGATGAGCGCTGGAGTCGCGGCTGTGCCTCGCTGGTGCGCAGCACAGAGAAACTTCCGGAAGCATGTCAGGTGCTGCCAATCTTTATTAGGCTCACTGGGCGGCATCTGACAAAGGTCAACTGGGAGTGTGCCGTGTTTCTACATGGCAAATTCCTTTCAACTGACTTCTGAAAATGAAATATTGGCACGAAGGGCGCCAATCTCAAAAGGGCTCTATTCTTGATCGCTGTGTATTTTGCGTGTGCTTGGGCTACTCCGTAGACATGCATATTTAACTAGAGAGGAAAGCACGCCCTCAGACAATCTAAGCTGTGAAGCCCGGAAGTAAAGCTGCACTGCACATGTTGAGTGCAAAACATTGGAGCTCCCATGAAAGTAAATGGGGAATCAGACTTTCGAAGGCGAAATTAAACTTCCCCGATGACCAAAACAATCACTGTTTCGCAAACTGCTACACATAACTACATTTACGATCACAGAAAATTGACCAATGAGGTTTTCTGGGTCGTTTAATCTCCTTGGTTTTCTACATTGAATTCAATGGGCAGCAAGCTCTTTTGCACTCAACGTGAACAGTAGAGGCTTTACTTCGCGTTGCTTCCACGGCTTCACCGCCTGCCCTGGCCCCTCCCACCCTCTCCAGTTCCTATGTACGCTCTATGGTCTACTCTACATACACTAGTAGGTGACAATAAAACAAAGCAACGATACGTTTCTGCAGCAGATGCTTACCTTGGCCATGCCGATAGAGCTGGCATTGATCTCTGGGATTCCCTGATTCGTCTTGTCACCTCTTTCCCACATACCGTAATCCTGAGAGAAAACAGACACAGAACCTTAGACGAACTGTTCACCAGAGGCAATGTCACAGTATGAACATGCAACAAGAGCATTAAATACGCCTACAATGTGAACGATCACCACCAGAGCAAAGAAGCGTATTGAGCATCAACAGAAACTTACTGCAACTTTGTATGCAGCCTCAATGTAGAACATCAGATTCTGAACGACGTCCACCTCGTCCTGTGTGTAAACAATATGCAGGCCTGATGGGGAGATAAAGCAAGTGACGTCAGAGCTCTGGATTTATTTTATTTCATTATTTTTTTTAAATTATATTAATTTCTACTTAAGTAGGAGGGATAATAAGGTTGCCGTGTTAAGAAAATAAAATTTGATCATTTGAATGGGACACTGGAATGAATGCAAGGAGCTTGGTTTAAAGTTCCATCTGAAGGAGGGCATCTCCTACATCACAGTGTCCCCATCACTGATGTTTCTACTTGGTCCAAGGGGAGAGCTGCCCCTTGCTGGCCCAACAATACCTCTCCCAGAAGCAACCTGCCTTCTCAGGGACGTAATCTGTCATCAGGCAGGAGAAAGTAACAAGGTGGAAAAGCAGCTAGTAAGACCCCATAAAATGTTGTACCAGCACACTACACCAGTAATACAGATTGACAGGAAGTGCCAGCGGTGAATAAGGAGTAGGACACGGTTGTCTGTCATTATTCATATTTTCATAGCCGCGCCACCAGAACCTGTACCTGAGGCAGTCATCTGTGCCAGGAAGAGCAGGTAGAGTGAGGTGGCATCCACCTGCAGGTGCCCCCACTCCTCATCGCCCACCACAGTGGCACAGGTGCGCGTGTTGTACTTGGCATGGAGGCAGTCCAAGGTACTCTTGCTGTACTTAAACTTCTCCACTTTGTCCAACTAGGAAAATGTGCATAAAAACACCTCATTCAGAAGGCCTTTGTGTCATTACATCTGAAGCAGAGAGAGCAATTCACGAAAAATCGAAACAGCATGGGAACACCTGTGCTTCCTGCATTGCAATAAATTGAGTTGCCTGCTTAGAATTTCAAATTTGTAATCAGAAATATCCTCGTGGAGGTAATTGACTACTGGTCTAAAAATAAAACCTTCAGCAGACCGGACAGATGATTCATATTCTCAATTTTGTTTTCACTAATGTTCTGAGCAATACAGTACATATGGAATCCTTCTATGAAAGGGACTCATACAGATCAATGTCAAGTGTGGTGGCTATAATTACAATGTGCTGAACAGAGTGTTCACTTGTTCTGGCTGTTCAGCAATTGCCTGGTAGTGGGCGTGTATATAGCACCAGTGTATGCTTACTGAAAGGAGTGCGGCATTGTCCTAAGTCACAATGTCCTGCCCACCGCAGACATTTTTTGTTATGTCACCTCATTTGACTGCTAATGCTTCCCTTCTCTGCATGAGTGAGCGCACAATAATGTCCAGGCGTTAACGCGATATACCTGTCTCATCATACATTGCAGGATTCCTCTCATGAGCTTAACCACACTCTGCAGAGGAGAGAGAGGGAGAGGGAGAGAGAGAGTCAAATGGAACAGCACGGCTTGGCGTCAGCAGTCACATTCAACCCTGACCTTTCCTTCATCTCATCTCTCAACGGCTGTAACATGAGACCGCAAAGGCCTCCACTGCCTGAAATGGCTTCTCTTTACAGTCAGTCTTCACACATAGAGGAGCCCCTGACACACAGACAGTGGAGGACATTCCCCACACCAACCCCTATACAGGTTATTTCATTCACCACCACAACACACTCTTTGGGGGGGGGCTCTCTTGCTGTGGGCCAGGATACAACTCAAGACCCCCCACAAAATATTTGAACAACACTGACTGGCGCATAGTGCAGCTGGTAGCCTACTGACGACCTGACCCTCAGCTCCTCTTTGTACCTGCTCCAGTTCATAGGCCTTGGCCTTGTCTTCGTCTCGGTCAGCATTCTTGCGATAGGCCAGACTGAGGGCCCACACAGCCAGGATGCTGTAAACGTTGTCTCGTACCCAGGCATCTGGTTGATCCCCACTTGCTGGCAAGAGCCCTGTCACTGCATCCTGGGTATTACAAAACAACAGTAGAGAAATACATTGAGGACAGGAAGTGTGATGTCAATTGTATTTTATTTTTATTTTTTTTGTCCCTTGTGATGCTGGGAAATAAAGTACAACACAAGTAGGTTTTCAGTTAATTTCAATATACACTGCCTGGCCAAAAAAAAAAGTTGCACGCTCTAATATTTCGTTGGACCGCCTTTAGCTTTGATTACGGCGCACATTCGTCGTGGCATTGTTTTGACAACCTTATGCAACGTCACAACATTTATTTCTGCCCAGAGTTGCATTAATCTTTGGCCGAGATCTTGTACTGACGACGGGAGAGTCAAACCACTCCGTAAAGTCTTCTCCAGCACATCCCAAAGACTTTCAATGTCAGGTCAGGTCAGGACTGGTGGCTAATTCATGTGTGAAAATGATTCCTCATGAACCACTCTTTCACAATTTTGAATCTTGCCATTGTCGTCCTGGAATATGCCCATTGATGGGATAACCTGGTCATTCAGTACAATCAGGTACTCAGCTGACTTCATTTTATTGCTGCATAACGTTGCTGAGCCTAGACCTGACCAACCCCAGATCATACCGCTGCCTCCAGAGGCTTGTACAGTGGTATGCATGATGGGTGCAACGGCAACTTTTTTTTTGGCCAGGCAGTGTATTTTCACCACAGTGACCCACAGTTGTTCTCTCCGGTTTGCATAATCTTAAATCGCCAATTAAATTCTGCATGATTCACAACAAAGAAAAAAAAAAACATGCCAAGAAGCAATGAATTGTGAATCCCTGAGGAATATGAAGTGCTTAATAAGAAAACAACCATTGTTACAATTTAACAGATACCAATTTATGTTTTGTAATATTGTAGCATAGCAAAATACGTTTTTCACTCACTCACTCTTACATAGCCTATATGTAAATAAATTACATAGCACTTTAACTGCACATGAACCATTCTGCAAATATGCGTGTGCAAGATGCCAATTCCCCTGAGAGAACAGCTAATGACCAGCATGAGCGGAATACTGGCACAAACAACCAAGAGAGAGGAACAGCTAAACGTAAAACAAACTGGGGTCCATAGCAACACATCACACAGCAAAGACTGAACCTGAGTTTGCTGCCAATTAAAACTCCCTATTTAGAGACACTCAAGTGACCACATTAATCCCAAGTGTTTCAAAGACATCTGTTTATTTATGTTATTTTTCTGCCACTGAATCACATTCCGTTAACTGTATGTTAAACGTAGAGCGTATGTAATGTGCATTTTTAAACCTGGAGGAAGTACCGTGCTGTTTAATTTATTTTCTAAGTGAACCGTATTGTAATATTATGTCGTGAATGACATGTATGCTTCGGTGCAACGATGAAAGTGCACCGTAGAACAATCATAAAAGTTCAAGAACGTTCCAATGTCTTTTTGATCGGGTATTAAAGTGAATTCATAAAGTTGAAACTCCTTTACATGCTTTCTTTCACTCACTTGGTGACTGAGGATCGTCTGATGCACGATCCGGGCATAGTTATCAAGTTTGACCCCGGAATTACTGCGACTTCTCATGATGTCCGTACTCTCTTGGCACAACTTCAGATCTTGGGATTCGTTGACATTGTTTTTCACAAGCAACACGTGTGCTAAAATGTTGCAAGACAAGAAAAATGCAAGGCTTCACACATAAACGGGAAGTAAATGTCAACACAGCGAATGCCGTAACATTAAATACTTAGCTCGTGTCAAGTTACAGTTGGGACTAACTCTAATAAAATAATTACAATAATAAAAATCTAATCTGTATCACTGCATCCATAGAAATTAAGATTTAATCGCAGTCTAAACCGTTAAACAGAAAAATAGCGCCAGCCTGCAGTTTATAAACAATACAATAGCGTTGTTTAAGAACTACTTTGAACATACCATCGACTGGAGTTTTTCTAACACATCTGGATTTTATTCTAAGAATGAAAACTAGAGTGAATGTATCAACAATAATATAAATGATCGTGTAATAACCTTTATAACGTAAAAGCCACTCTTCAGTCCATTTGTTCCTGACCACTCCGCAGTCCTCACCAGCTCTGCAACCGAGAACACGAATTGACAACTCAAAGATCCTCGAAAAATATAACATATAAAACTATTTTTCTATATAGAATAAACACAAACGCGAATCCCACAATGCAAAAAATATCATACTATGTACAAATTATGCATTTAAATGTGATTATAGTGCTAGAAGAACGTATACTCAAGACAGTAAATTAAATGCATGAATTGTTTTTTACTGACTTTCAGGACACGGTGAGATTCGCTCTGCCGTGAGGTCACACAAACACGTGCAATCGGTTCATTTCGTAAAGCTTCTCTCGTAATAGAAATTGTCTCTTGCCAAAAACTTTGTTCTTGGAAAAGCCAAACAGATACGTCTGGCCGAAAATAGTAAGTCTTATTTTCATATGTTCTGTATCTGGATAGTTTCACAGGACAATATCTAGAAAAGGAAAGTTGTGGAATGGAAGCAACCTTAATTCGTATTCCAGACCACCTTAAAACCTGAACACGGATGTGATTCCTCTTCATGCTAACGTAAACAGTTACTGTAATGGTAGAAGCGCAAACGGAATTGCATATATTTTAAAATATAACAAAATACACATTGCATGAAAATCGTGATAGTATGTGAATATACTGAAAAACGGGCTCAACAAGTTGCTTGATCTCATTTGCTGACAACAGCTTTGTTTTCCAGATTTATACTCAGGAATAAGTTACTCATTGTCTCCCGTGAGCTTCTCAACCAAAATATGTCTCGAGCTGTTCGGCGCTAGATGGCGGCATTAGGCGCACAATGAAACATCAATTACATTTCTGCTTAGACCTTTTACACTTCACACATTTGGCAGACGCTCTTATTCAGGGCTCACACAACCTACATAATTTCTTATTTTATATATATATATATTTTCACATACAATCCATTTGCATAGTTTAATATATTACCGAACAATTCAGGTTAAGTACCTTGCACAAGGGTGCAACAGCTAGCAGTGCAATAATAAAGTTGCAAGTGTAGTCCCCAACCATTTTGCTGTCTGCTATCTTATTATAACTATTTATTTACTTACTTATTTATTTACTTATTTACTTACTTATGATTCATCAATTTCCTATACAATAAAGATTAGGAAATTGCATCAATCCAAACAATTACAGAACCCCCATGTTTAAAAATATGCTGTATTCAAAGTCACCCAGAGTCGTCTTTAACTTCTTGTGAAGACTGAACTCAAGAAATCAACTTGTACCACATAAACATGTTATCATGTTTCTAAGACTATTGCCATGAGTGAAAACAACAATATTTAATTTAAAACATGTTTGTAAGATTAATTGACACAACAGTTGTTTTTAAACTTAAGTATCATTTCATTGTGTGTTCAGAAAGTGCAGCACAGTCTCTGGTTTTAAAGAAAATGACAAAAGCTCAATGTGACTTGAACCCACAACCTTTGAATGCATGAATTTCATATGGACATTTCCTAGAAACCAATGTATTACCTTCAGTTTTGCACAAATGTATTTCTTCACTTTGAAAAGAGTAGAGCAAAATTGTGTTTCACTAAAACTTGCTGTTCTGAAGTAATTAATTTATATTACCACACACCATCAGAGTTTATTCACAGAAGGAAGTGTCAGTGCTGTGTCACTCCTGGGACATTAGGTGCTGTCAGGTTGGAGTGAAAGGGAATTGACTAACATAAGTGTCAACATTCTCTCATGTGGATGTGTGCCCAACGACCTAAAATGTCTGGTTTCAGATCACAGAACATTGAATTCACTGGGCTTTGTTTGTTATCTGTTTCCTGTGAAAAAGACTTCCCTTTAATCACCATATGACTCATACAACATATAGGAAAAACAAACTAACTGCAGATTACTATTTTTCTAGTGGTACATAATAAGTCCACTGGAACATAAATATGTACATTAGTTTGGCAATCCAGCTATGAGAGGTTGTAGACTGGAAACTACAGTGACTCTACTTAACTTGCACACAGAACTCCCAGCTAAAACAGCGAACAACTCCAAACAATAATATAATATTTAAAAAATGTATATTTAATCAGATTTTATTTGATTACAATGCTCTACAGTTTCTTTCAGGTTTAAAGAGCAGTTTACACTTGATTAAGGAAGTGAAACTGTCTGGCAGCAGTTCTGAGGATTTTTGTTTTCCCAGACAAAGATAATTCATATTTCACTTTCATGGCACTGTTTGTAGTTTGAACGATTTAGTGTGGAAAAAAAACAACAAAACTTTGGTGGGACTCAAATCTACCACCTATGAATGGTATAAAAAAAAAAAGAGTTTGTGAACAGGATTGCGTTGTGGTTAACCCGAACCCAAATCCTACGTTAAATCAGGAAAACACCTTGCACACATTTTAACTTTACTACTATTGCCTATTGCACCTGCTGCTTGCAATTTGTGAAATGTAGATGAAGTTTGACCTCGATTAATTTACTTACTTATTGAGAGGATTTGAGCAAAACACTGGAGTGTGAACCTGCTGTTCTGGAGTGTTGATTTTAATCTCTCCACACAGAATAAGAGTGGATTCACAAAAAGCAAGTGTCACTCCATTACATTACATTACATTTATTTAGCAGACGCTTTTATCCAAAGTGACGTACAGTAAGTGCGTACAGAGACATCATCAAGATCACTACAGAACAGACAAGGCAAAGCACATCCTTCGCATAATGTAGCAGCTATCCCTAGCAATGAACGTCGACTGTAGTTCACAGTAAGCTGTGGGCAAATCAGCAACACCACACTTCCATTCCAAATACTATTATAAACTATAATAAACAGACAGGAAAACACAGGGAACTAGTAAACAGGGAACTGATATTCCTAGGTGAGGATATCAGTCAAGGTGTGTCTTCAGGCCTCGACGGAATGCAGGCAGGGTTCTCCCCTCTACAGGCAGGGTTCTCCCCTCTACCCCTCTACCCTAAAATGAATGGACTTATTTCTCCGGAACTGTCAGTTCTGGGTCATTTGAAGTTGTCAGGTTGGGGCTTTCTTCTTTTTAAAAGTAGACAAATAGGCCTATTTAATTTTCTTTTGTGAGTTGACAGCTGATTGCCTTAACTAGGCTGAATTTCAGGATTATACTCCTTCTGACAATGCTAAAAAGGGAAAGTGAGAATGTTTGCTTTCTCGTGTGCACCTCTCTCAGTGACAATAATATTTATTAGTATCTATCCAGCTAAGGAATTTGTGGCTGGAAAAAATGCAACACGACAGACGTGCCTGTGGAAAATAGCAACAGTAAATGTTCCTTTATCTATTTTATACCCTTGAAATAGTAAGGATTTATTGTTATTACATACTCGTAAATCTACATTAAAATAAAATGGTCATTTTGAATTCCGAGGAGAAGGCCATTTAAATAATCCAAAAGCACTTCCTCCTGAGGTATGCAACAATAACAGCTTAAAAGGTTGTTGCATTCCTCACTGGTGTGGAGTGTGGGGAGAAGAAACAGGAAAGCACATACAATTTATTTCTTCATTTGTTTTGTTTTCATTTTTAGAGCAGACCCTAGAAAAGCATGTCAAGAGTATAAAACCCTGATATGCCCCTGAACAGTTTTGTTCCCAGAAGTAAACTTTGTAACACTTTCACAGTACCACGTTTCATCAAATCGGAGAGGTTTGATTTTTAAGGACAAGGTTCACCAATTGCACTCAAACCGGCAAAATAAAACTGGACATTGAAATGTCCTTCAGCCCTATCTAGAAGATATTGTTCAAATGGTGCTAAAAAATTATTTTTTTCTTTAAATGTATTGTGTTGGTGGTCAATCAGGACATAATGTGGAAGGGGGGGGGGGGGGGGTGTATAAATACTTTCTAAAGGCTCTATATACTGTATGTTGCTTGTACTTAAGTTATGTAAGCTTCTGAAAATGATTTTAGTAGCTGCAAGGCATCACAATTAATTCCTATCACACTGGAAATCTACAAGGCTGTTGTCCTCACTGGAACTGAATGCTAGTTTATGATCAGTGAAATCAATGTTCAAATTTTTGTGGTACCCATTTCAAAGCAAAGCAGGTGGTGATTTTTTATATCAAGAACAATGCATTAATACACTTTGATTTATGGAGTCAGTCCTTCATGTGGCAAAATTAAGATACTGGAATAAACACACAAATTGCATTCAGAAAATAAAAACTTATTTATTTGAAAAAAATGTATTTGTGAAAAATGTCAGAGTTTTTGTCCAAAAAAGAGCACACATTGTGCATGGGACAAGTCACAGTACAATGACAGTAATGTCTTACAGTACAAATATCTAGCTAAACATGATTGTAACAAAGACCATATCTGAGCACATACATACCATTAGCAACATGAGTACCCTTTCACACCATAGTAAATCAATATGTATTAATCTGTATAGCACTTCTCTCCTCTATGAAATCTGAGCTTTCTCAAGGCTGGAATGGATCGGTATACAAGGCACTTCTTGGATCACCCATTAACTGTTGCCATTAAAGTACCCAGCAAAATTCATGAAGTAAAAATTCTATAGAAAACTGAGAATGTTAAGAATGGAATATAATATCAAGAATGTGAATTGATAAAAAAACATTAAATAGTGCTGTTTAGTAATAAAAGGAACAAAACAACATTTTAGTATTTATGTAAATATACTTGAAGAAAAGTGATTTCATTTGAAGCAATACTTAATACTTCATGCACCTGAGTATTTTATATTATATGTATATACTGTATATATATATATATATATATATATATATATATATATATATATACACAATGTATATTACAAGTCATGCATAGATATCAAGGGTATACAAGATCTGTTTAAACACCTCCTAAAACCTTTCACTTTTTTCTTGATTTTCTTATTTTCATTTGTTTTTTTCCAATTGTGTATGCTTCAGATTCAAATAAACTTGAATACCATGGGAACAATTTTGATAATACATGAGTTATGCATTCATAGCACCTTGTAAGTTAGGCCCATACTAACGTGTGTGCATGCACGTCAGCATCAATGCAAAGGAATGGGCAAACTGGTAAGGAATGTAATGATTGGAAGAATTTACAGAGGACAGTCTCTCCCTGATTCAAACTGCAATTATCGTCTTTATGGTGCTCAGTTCTTGGAAAAAAATCAAAAGTTTATGTTTTATGGTTGGTAGAAACCATACATTTAAAATATTGTGTATGACACATGCCAGTTGCCTTTAAACATGCATTTTCCAGGAAAAGAACACCAAACTACTCTTCCTTTTAAGTCATTCCAGTTGCCTTCCGCTTTGGCTTAGTCACACAGTAGTCCATTTGGGTATACCCAGCTACTTACATCAGATTATATGTTAATGTCAAGTTTCTTTAAAAAAAAACATTTTTAAGCAAGATAAAAAGCTTCTTCTGATTTGATATCTATATCAGCTGTGTTCTGACAACCAGCACAGTAATTGCAGTTGGTCCAAAGGAGTTTGGTCTGTAGAGAAATGACTGGTCCTGTGCTGGTCCTTTTAAGACTTGATGGCCTGGATTAATGAACAATGTCCACCACTAGGAGGGAAAAAAGCACATATTACATACAGTATGTGCACACGCATACATACCTATCTACATAAATACATGATTAAAACAACTAACCTCCCATCAGTCCTCCCTTACCTGCATATTCCTGTAGAGCACTCATAGTTGCTCTTGCAGTAGGCCCTAAGGGGCTTTCTTCCCATGATCCTAAACAGGGGCATCCTGCGAGCTATCCGCTTCAGCAGCCCTCCCTTCTGAAGATGGCTTGACGCACTGTCTGGAACGGGATGAGTGTGCACCTGTATCAAACATGCACACAGACACAATCATCATATGCCAGAAAATCACATTTGCCAAATGTATGTCACATTATTGAATACTACCCTAAAGTATATAGAATGTAATATAAATCCACTAACCCAAGTAAATAGTAAAATAGAACAATTTCTTGTCTGACCAAAAATTATGAGAGAAATTTAATCACTCAGATAGGAATCCAAAGATAGGATTTCAATTTAGTTACACCTCTGAATTTTATTACATGTATTTTTTTGTGCAATGGAAGTTTGCAAAACATGTTAATTCATGTACTGAATGTGCATTCACTTGAATGCCAACATATCACCCATTTTCCAAGAATGGATGTCCCTGTTGGCCACATACTTTCACCTTATGTGCACATTGGGGTTATTTAATTTCTAGTAATTTCAATAATTGCAGTAGTATTATTTATTTATTCATTTTTTATCATTAGTAACGGTTCCACAACAAACTAAACGATATTTGGAGTAACACAAAACAAGCATGGAACAAAACTGAGTATGAACACTAGACTAAAGAAAATCAAGAAACAAAAAAAAAAAAAAAAGCTCAGCACAAGGAAATGCACAAATGTTGGATATCAGATTAATTTGAACACTTTTACCTTACTATCCAAATATTTCCTTTTGTATGTATGGCCAAATCCATTTTCTGCATATTTGTTTGTATAATTAGGCTGTATCATGCTTCCACATTGTATAATATAGATAAAATCTGTATTACCATAGATATTCCCACTAGTCACTATGCTAAAAAATAAAGAAATATATCTTTAACTGAAAGGCACATATTTCTTCATATACCATATATACGTATACCATATTGAAAAATTGTTTCCAGGGAAAATTGCATTTCTGCATTCATTTACTTATTTTGTAACTATTAATACCTTTTTTTGTTGTTGTTGGTCAACATACCCTTAACTATTATAGTTAACATACTACTGATATTATATACCAAACTAGTATTATTCAGATTGCTGTAACAAGACAAAAAACACATTTTTACCTGGTGGATGAAGACCAGCAACACTAAACCCCAGGCAGCTCTTGACCGAGTGGAGATCTGTTCTTGCATCTTGAGGGAAGACAGAAGGAGTGAGATGAAGGAGCCTTGGGAAGAGTTTGTGGAGAGGTTGGAGTAGTGCTGGCACTGCGCGTTCCTCCTTTTATATTCCTGATCAAATCCACAGAGGCAGTCAGGCCTTTTCTATGCCCTGATGATATCACGTGTTTAGTAAATATTTGAGCACCGCACAGATAAACTGTCCCATGGGCTCCAGTGTGAGCCAAGATATCTAAGCTTTCTGGCAACGAATGCTGACAAAACAGAACATGCACCTCATTGCCATCCCATCCTCTCCAGTCCAGGAATAATAATTGTCAATACTGTTAATAATATTGCATAAACAGTATCCAGTTATCAAGCCCCAATCACTGTTTCAAGTACCTTTGACAACTATGGACCAGCCTGAACCCGCTGCTATATGTAATAATGAAAATCAATCATTACAGTCATGAAAATTCCTTTCGCATTTTGTTGTGGGAGGAGGCATGGTTTGGATAGACTGTGAACTGTAAAAATTGCATCAATCATGTACCTTGGTTAAAAAAGTGTGGCCACAGGGAAAAAGCATCAAACAAGCCTTAAACAATCACTCTGCTGCCAGATATGCAGTAGATATGGATGGATCACTTTAAGGGTTGTTTCTCCTGACAAATTTTCCTATTGAACTCTATGGACAAATAAGTCAGGAGAAGAAACCCTTCAAGTTATTCATCCATATCTACTGCATATCTGGCAACAGAGTGATGGTTTAAAGCTTGTTTGATACGTCAGACCCTTGATGACTTACAGCCATTTAGCCAACCATGTGTTCCATACTGTTCCAGCATAATTTACAGCTAAATCTAGTCCCACCCCCCCAATTCCCATAGAGATCCATTCAAATGCAGAGATGTTATAGTATCGCTTGTAAGAGTACCAGAAAATAAGATATCAAGAGTCTTTTGATGTTGTTGGGTCACAGACATCAGGAAGTCATGGCATGCAAAGGATATGTGACCAAATATTAAAAATTATTACTTTATTCTATATATAAATGCAGGGGGGCCAATAATTGTGGCCAATGTGGTTTTGTTAAAAATAATTATTTCTTGATGAGGGATTTTTTTTTCTCATAATAAATTAACGTCAATTAAAGGTTGGATTCTTCTTGTTTTTTCAGTGTGAGATTAAGCTAATTCACCAAACGGTGAATTTTTTATAACCCTTTTTGCTCATCTTTACAGGGGGGGGGGCAATAATTTTGTCCTCAACTGTATATAGCCTAATTCGTGGTTATCCAAAAATACATAATAAAGTCATTGCTACATCTTACCTGCAAGCCTTGAAATGTATTATTTGTAGTGTAGAAAAACAATGTGCCTCAGTGGATTATGAGATGTTTCTTCTTGTCAAAGTATTTTCTTCAGTTTTAAAATTATTGATGTATGATATGAAGTTCAACCTTCTGGCAACATTGTCACAACGTTGTTGGAATGCAGAAAACGTTGTGACAATGTTATGTGTTTGCTGGGTCTCTGCTTTCTTCCTCCCTCTCAGTCTCCAGCGTTAGTTGGAGCCACTGTTTTATCAGTTTTCCGATCTCCCCATCCTTGGCTGGTTCTTCCTGACTGCGGCGAGAGAGATTATCATACAACATTCCTCTATCTATGACCATTACCATAACAGACGTGTAAATTGTATTCAAATTAATTATGTTATTCTACGTTAAAACTGTTGTTTTAACGTAAATAACGTTAGTTGTTAGTATGTTTATCCCGTCCTCAGCTCAGCTGCTGGGTTAAGGCTGAGTAGGCAACGATAGCTTCCACCTCGCGTTGAACTGTTGGCTATAGCTAACGTTGGCAGTAGAGTAAACTTCACCTGAGTAAACTTTTCCCTCGTCCATAAGCTAACAAGTTATTAATCATTACATTAGCCTCTTTCACACATGCAATACGGAACATTACCGGAAAAGTTGATCCAGCAATATTCCGGAATGTTCCGTATTAACCCCTTTCACACATGCAGCCTTATCCGTAAATTTTCCGGAACACTGCCAGATACGGGTCATGTGTGAATAAGAGCCGAAGTCGAAATTCCGGAATATCCGCGCCGGCAATTTGCCATTTTGCCGGCAAAAGACCTAGTGAGGTTTCCGTAAAAGTTCCGTATCGATGTGACGTGTGAACAAAGCCAGAACATTACCGGATCAATCACACCAGCCCGTGGTTTTTCGCCTGAGGGATGGTTCGAGATCTAAAACGTAGTCGAACGTTTCGCGTGACATACGGAAATGCTCCCTCCACTGCCCGTCGCCAAAATTATTAATGACACTAGACCAGAAGACTTTGCCATGGGGTCGCTCCCGTACCCACATTCGTCTCGCCGAGCCCCGAGCCACATGAAAGACTCGTACAGCCTCCAGCCGCCACAGGCGACGTTGTCATAAAATTTCTTCTTACCGTGAAAAACGACGACATCTGACAGATGTTTAGGTAAATCTATCACCACGGCGGCACTTTCGTCACAAGTCAGCAATTATACCGGGAAATGCCCTCTTTGAAAAAAAAAAACGAATGAATATAAAAAGGTTAGTCTGTTACTGCATACCCGTTTTTGCTAAAGCTGCATCATAGCTATGATAACGCGGAGCTGTCAAAACTATTAACAGCATGGAAACCCTTAAAAAAAATAAAAACCGTAGCTATGGCTACACGTAGCCTATGGCTATGACAAATTATGGACTAAACAAACCACATTTTAGTTAATAAAACTCAAGTAAGCTAATTTAGATATCCAGTGAGCACAAGTGGCATACAGAACTAGTTTACTTTTTTTTAGCAGCATTTTTTTGTAAGTATAAACCTAACTTTTTTTTTTTTTTAATACAATTTGTTTGATTTATTTATTTAAGTATGAGCCGAAGTATGCCTTCCTGGCGTGTCTCCCCGTGGCGCAGTCTGTAGCGTGGCCTAACTAGGATTCCCGTGCTCTTTGCGACATTGTCGGTTCGAATCCGACCTTTCCTCTTGTTTCTACACTGTGCTGTCCAATAAAGCTCAAAGGCTATTACACCTATTTTAAGAAAGTATAGTCCATTTTAGTACTTATAAACTTTTGTAGCCACAATTTCCTCTATATTCTCAGCTACCTTGAATTGAGAGAAAATGCTGTTAGCTATAAGTTAGAGTGAAGGAAATGTAGAGACCTAGCTACTCACTCCAAAAGTCTCTGGGACCTCAGATGGATATCTAGCTTCTCTGTCGAACATGAGGTAGAATGGGGAGTGCTTGGTGGTGATCTGTACTTTGGTGCGCAAGCCAAACATGGCTGCACTGAGGTCCCAGTTCCAAGGATACTCATCCACCAATTTGGTGAGAGTTTTGAAACATATTGACATTGTTATGAAATACTATTTCGATTGTAAAGCATAGCTTATGACTGCGATGTGTGACCCAAATCACACTGCTTAATACAATACCAAAATAGAATACTTAACACAGTGACTATAGTACCATTTAGTGGTGTAAATGGGTCAAGGTCAGTTTAGTGTCAAGTCCACATTACTTTGTCACTGTCCCATTCATTCTTTCAACCAATCCACTGGTCTGTGGATGGTAAGGTGTGCAGAAGCTGCTCTCGATGTCCAGCTTCTGGCAGAGAGCCATATTCAGCTGAATTTAATGGACAACAGTCAGTTAGTACAAAAGAAAACTGAGTGGAGGGAGCCTCAGCAATGTTTTTGGGTAATGAGACGGACCACATTTATGCTAAATCTGAGAAAAAAAACACAGGAAAAACGTGTTGTGTTTTACTATACATTTGGCACCCCCATAGAATTGACTAACATAAGTGTCAACATTCTCTCATGTGCATGTGTGCCCAACGACTTAAAATGTCTGGTTTCAGATCACAGAACATTGAATTCACTGGGCTTTGTTTGTTATCTGTTTCCTGTGAAAAAGACTTCCCTTTAATCACCATATGACTGATACAACATATAGGAAAAACAAACTAACTGCAGATTACTATTTTTCTAGTGGTACATAATAAGTCCACTGGAACATAAATATGTACATTAGTTTGGCAATCCAGCTATGAGAGGTTGTAGACTGGAAACTACAGTGACTCTACTTAACGTGCACACAGAACTCCCAGCTAAAACAGCGAACAACTCCAAACAATAATATAATATTTAAAAAATGTATATTTAATCAGATTTTATTTGATTACAATGCTCTACAGTTTCCTTCAGGTTTAAAGAGCAGTTTACACTTGATTAAGGAAGTGAAACTGTCTGGCAGCAGTTCTGAGGATTTTTGTTTTCCCAGACAAAGATAATTCATATTTCACTTTCATGGCACTGTTTGTAGTTTGAACGATTTAGTGTGAAAAAAACCCCACAAAACTTTGATGGGACTCAAATCTACCACCTATGAATGGTATAAAAAAAAAGAGTTTGTGAACAGGATTGCGTTGTGGTTAACCCGAACCCAAATCCTACGTTAAATCAGGAAAACACCTTGCACACATTTTAACTTTACTACTATTGCCTATTGCACCTGCTGCTTGCAATTTGTGAAATGTAGATGAAGTTTGACCTCGATTAATTTACTTACTTATTGAGAGGATATGAGCAAAACACTGGAGTGTGAACCTGCTGTTCTGGAGTGTTGATTTTAATCTCTCCACACAGAATAAGAGTGGATTCACAAAAAGCAAGTGTCACTCCTCTCTACCCTAAAATGAATGGACTTATTTCTCCGGAAATGTCAGTTCTGGGTCATTTGAAGTTGTCAGGTTGGGGCTTTCTTCTTTTTAAAAGTAGACAAATAGGCCTATTTAATTTTCTTTTGTGTGTTGACAGCTGATTGCCTTAACTAGGCTGAATTTAAGGATTATACTCCTTCTGACAATGCTAAAAAGGGAAAGTGAGAATGTTTGCTTTCTCGTGTGCACCTCTCTCAGTGACAATAATATTTATTAGTATCTATCCAGCTAAGGAATTTGTGGCTGGAAAAAATGCAACACGACAGACGTGCCTGTGGAAAATAGCAACAGTAAATGTTCCTTTATCTATTTTATACCCTTGAAATTGTAAGGACTTATTGTTATTACATACTCGTAAATCTAAATAAAAATAAAATGAAGGTCATTTTGAATTCCGAGGAGAAGGCCATTTAAATAATCCAAAAGCACTTCCCCCTGAGGTATGCAACAATAACAGCTTAAAAGGTTGTTGCATACCTCACTGGTGTGGAGTGCGGGGAGAAGAAACAGGAAAGCACATACAATTTATTTCTTCATTTGTTTTGTTTTCATTTTTAGAGCAGACCCTAGAAAAGCATGTCAAGAGTATAAAAACCTGATATGCCCCTGAACAGTTTTGTTCCCAGAAGTAAACTTTGTAACACTTTCACAGTACCACGTTTCATCAAATCGGAGAGGTTTGATTTTTAAGGACAAGGTTCACCAATTGCACTCAAACCGGCAAAATAAAACTGGTCATTGAAATGTCCTTCAGCCCTATCTAGAAGATATTGTTCAAATGGTGCTAAAAAATTATTTTTTTCTTTAAATGTATTGTGTTGGTGGTCAATCAGGACATAATGTGGAAGGGGGGGGGTGGGGGGTGTATAAATACTTTCTAAAGGCTCTATATACTGTATGTTGCTTGTACTTAAGTTATGTAAGCTTCTGAAAATGATTTTAGTAGCTGCAAGGCATCACAATTAATTCCTATCACACTGGAAATCTACAAGGCTGTTGTCCTCACTGGAACTGAATGCTAGTTTATGATCAGTGAGATCAATGTTCAAATTTTTGTGGTACCCATTTCAAAGCAAAGCAGGTCTTCTTGGCAGGCCTGGACCAATTCTGCTCTTTTCTTGGACCCGCTATAAAGGGTGACCTTCACTGAACCTCATTTTGCTATTTTCTTTTGCTTGACATAAATGTTCAAATCTTCATTCTGTGAGCTCTATATGTACCATACGGTAAGAGCCAAGACTCACTTACAATAGCTCACTAATCACTGACAATACATGTATTGGTGTGTTCTGGTGGTGAAGGGTTTGTTTTTGTTTGGCCCTAAGGCATACAGTGAGCACCATAATTCATTGGACAGTGACACATTTTTTGTTATTTCGGTTCTGTACTCTAGCACTTTGAGTTTGAAAGGATACAATGACAATGAGGTTGAAGTGCAGACTGTCAGCTTTAATTTGAGGGTATTGTCATCCATATTGGATGAACTATTTAGAAATGATAGAACCTTTAGTACATAGCCCCCCCCCCCCCGTCCTGTTAAACTGTCCAGTATTTTTTGATGCCCGAAAATGGGGGGGGACTATGTACAAAAGGTTCTATAATTTCTAAACGGTTCATCCGATATTGATGAAAATACCCTCAAATTAAGACTGACAGTCTGCACTTCAACCTCATTGTGCTTCAACCTCCTTTCAAACTCAAAGTACAGAACCAAAATAACAAAAATTTGTCACTGTCCAGTGAATTATGGTGCTCATTGTATATAAGAAGAATAGAACACAACACAGGTTTCTACCTGCACTATGAATGCGCAAGTGATGCATTCTTACCTAGAAAGTAAACAGTTTATATTCTGTACACTTCCATGGCTATTTCTGGCTTTTGCTGGCAAGCTCATTTAGTCAGCGATGAGAACACAAGGACCCAAAGAAATTGATCAAATCTTTGAGACTCTGAATGCATTTTGATGCCTGCAGTGTATTTAAAAAAATGACATGAACATTAGCATGCAGTGCCCTAGATAAAACTGTCTATTCAAACATGCTGCACTAAATGACTCACTGGGCTGATCTGTGTTGGACAAAGGGTCACCTGTTTCACTTCTTGAACAAGTGATGTTACAAAGGTCAATTTTCCACATTACTGCCTAAATTGTGGTACTGTAACCCTTTGTAGAAACAAGGGTTTCTCAAATGAAATTCAGCAATCCTGTTGTAATATTTATTGAATAACAATGTGTATTAGACTGCTGCCTTTCTTGATTTACAAAGTGGTGATTTTTTATATCAAGAACAATACATTAATACACTTTGATTTATGGAGTCAGTCCTTCATGTGGCAAAATTAAGATACTGGAATAAACACACAAATTGCATTCAGAAAATAAAAACAAAAATTTATTTGTGAAAAATGTCAGTTTTTGTCCAAAAAAGAGCACACATTGTGCATGGGACAAGTCACAGTACAATGACAGTAATGTCTTACAGTACAAATATCTAGCTGAACATGATTGTAACAAAGACCATATCTGAGCACATACATCTGTAACCATTAGCAACATGAGTACCCTTTCACACCATAGTAAATCAATATGTATTAATCTGTATAGCACTTCTCTCCTCTATGAAATCTGAGCTTTCTCAAGGCTGGAATGGATCAGTATACAAGGCACTTCTTGGATCACCCATTAACTGTTGCCATTAAAGTACCCAGCAAAATTCATGAAGTAAAAATTCTGTAGAAAACTGAGAATGTTAAGAATGGAATATAATATCAAGAATGTGAATTGATAAAAAAAACATTAAATAGTGCTGTTTAGTAATAAAAGGAACAAAACAACATTTTAGCATTTATGTAAATATACTTGAAGAAAAGTGATTTCATTTGAAGCAATACTTAATACTTCATGCACCTGAGTATTTGATATTATATGTATAGACTGTATATATATATATATATATATACACAATGTATATTACAAGTCATGCATAGATATCAAGGGTATACAAGATCTGTTTAAACACCTCCTAAAACCTTTCACTTTTTTCTTGATTTTCTTATTTTCATTTGTTTTTTTCCAATTGTGTATGCTTCAGATTCAAATAAACTTGAATACCATGGGAACAATTTTGATAATACATGAGTTATGCATTCATAGCACCTTGTAAGTTAGGCCCATACTAACGTGTGTGCATGCACGTCAGCATCAATGCAAAGGAATGGGCAAACTGGTAAGGAATGTAATGATTGGAAGAATTTACAGAGGACAGTCTCTCCCTGATTCAAACTGCAATTATCGTCTTTATGGTGCTCAGTTCTTGGAAAAAAATCAAAATTTTATGTTTTATGGTTGGTAGAAACCATACATTTAAAATATTGTGTATGACACATGCCAGTTGCCTTTAAACATGCATTTTCCAGGAAAAGAACACCAAACTACTCTTCCTTTTAAGTCATTCCAGTTGCCTTCCGCTTTGGCTTAGTCACACAGTAGTCCATTTGGGTATACCCAGCTACTTACATCAGATTATATGTTAATGTCAAGTTTCTTTAAAAAAAAAACATTTTTAAGCAAGATAAAAAGCTTCTTCTGATTTGATATATATATCAGCTGTGTTCTGACAACCAGCACAGTAATTGCAGTTGGTCCAAAGGAGTTTGGTCTGTAGAGAAATGACTGGTCCTGTGCTGGTCCTTTTAAGACTTGATGGCCTGGATAAATGAACAATGTCCACCACTAGGAGGGAAAAAAGCACATATTACATACAGTATGTGCACACGCATACATACCTATCTACATAAATACATGATTAAAACATCAGTCCTCCCATCAGTCCTCCCTTACCTGCATATTCCTGTAGAGCACTCATAGTTGTTCTTGCAGTAGGCCCTAAGGGGCTTGCTTCCCATGATCCTCCACAGGGGTGTCATGCGAGCTATCCGCCTCAGCAGCCCTCCCTTCTGAAGATGGCTTGACGCACTGTCTGGAACGGGATGAGTGTGCACCTGTATCAAACATATGCACACAGACACAATCATCATATGCCAGAAAATCACATTTGCCAAATGTATGTCACATTATTGAATACTACCCTAAAGTATATAGAATGTAATATAAATCCACTAACCCAAGTAAATAGTAAAATAGAACAATTTCTAGTCTGACCAAAAATTATGAGAGAAATTTAATCACTCAGATAGGAATCCAAAGATAGGATTTCAATTTAGTTACACCTCTGAGTTTTATTACATGTATTTTTTTGTGCAATGGAAGTTTGCAAAACATGTTAATTCATGTACTGAATGTGCATTCACTTGAATGCCAACATATCACCCATTTTCCAAGAATGGATGTCCCTGTTGGCCACATACTTTCACCTTATGAGCACATTGGGGTTAAATTTCTAGTAATTTCAATAAATGCAGTAGTATTATTTATTTATTCATTTTTTATCATTAGTAACGGTTCCACAACAAACTAAACGATATTTGGAGTAACACAAAACAAGCATGGAACAAAACTGAGTATGAACACTAGACTAAAGAAAATCAAGAAACAAAAAAACTCAGCATAAGGAAATGCACAAATGTTGGATATCAGATTAATTTGAACACTTTTACCTTACTATCCAAATATTTCCTTTTGTATGTATGGCCAAATCCATTTTCTGCATATTTGTTTGTATGATTAGGCTGTATCATGCTTCCACATTGTATAATATAGATAAAATCTGTATTACCATAGATATTCCCACTAGTCACTATGCTAAAAAATAAAGAAATATATCTTTAACTGAAAGGCACATATTTCTTCATATACCATATATACGTATACCATATTGAAAAATTGTTTCCAGGGAAAATTGCATTTCTGCATTCATTTACTTATTTTGTAACTATTAATACCTTTTTTTGTTGTTGTTGGTCAACATACCCTTAACTATTATAGTTAACATACTACTGATATTATATACCAAACTAGTATTATTCAGATTGCTGTAACAAGACAAAAAACACATTTTTACCTGGTGGATGAAGACCAGCAACACTAAACCCCAGGCAGCTCTTGACCTAGTGGAGATCTGTTCTTGCATCTTGAGGGAAGACAGAAGGAGTGAGATGAAGGAGCCTTGGGAAGAGTTTGTGGAGAGGTTGGAGTAGTGCTGGCACTGCGCATTCCTCCTTTTATATTCCTGATCAAATCCACAGAGGCAGTCAGGCCTTTTCTATGCCCTGATGATATCACGTGTTTAGTAAATATTTGAGCACCGCACAGATAAACTGTCCCATGGGCTCCAGTGTGAGCCAAGATATCTAAGCTTTCTGGCAACGAACGCTGACAAAACAGAACATGCACATCATTGCCATCCCATCCTCTCCTATCCAGTTATCAAGCCCCAATCACTGTTTCAAGTACCTTTGACAACTATGGACCAGCCTGAACCCGCTGCTATATGTAATAATGAAAATCAATCATTACAGTCATGAAAATTCCTTTCGCATTTTGTTGTGGGAGGAGGCATGGTTTGGATAGACTGAACTGTAAAAATTGCATCAATCATGTACCTTGGTTAAAAAAGTGTGGCCACAGGGAAAAAGGATGAAGCTGAGAACATGTCTGGATCCAAAACACGTTGATCCAAACTACTAGTATAATAGTTTCCAGGATACAATGTTTTTTTACTTCTTATTCATATTGGATGTTCTCGTTAGTATTACTGTGATCCAAGAGGACTTTCACTCCAGGAATACAAACTTTCAAGCACCTGCAATACTGAAAGCCAGAATATTCTCCCTAATTCATGTATCTTTTAAAATTTAAATTTTTTTTTTAACAAGAGACATTTTGGTAAGGTATTGATTAAATGTTCAGACACATGTTTACTACGTGACACCCCACAGCCCTCCTGTCACAGATTGATTTAGTGCCTTACTGTTCATTTCAGCAGGCCTGCCTTCTGAAATGGGACAATGTTAAAATAGTCCATACACAAAACTAAAAAGACTTTACAAGGAAAATAATTTGAGCACAGAAACGATTCAACTACCAACCAAATACATTCTTGGTCTCATGTTTGAGAAACAATTGTCAGCATGATTTAAGTATTTTCAACACAATATTTATGTACTATGTATTTAAATTAATTTTCTAACTAAAAAATTGTACATTGATTTTACAAGCAGAATTGGAACAGAATCCTACAAATCTTTTCATAGAGCACAATTCAATTTCCAGTAACAGACACATACTATACAAACATGCTGAACTAAAAAATAGCTGTGGAGATAGCCTTTTGGGCACAATTTATGGAGATTTGTGAAGTGTTACAAAGGTCAGTCCAAAAAATACCCAGTGGTCTAACTGCAAATGTGTTACATTTTTCACGTTTCACTTTCGCTTATGAATTCTAAACATTAATATTGATTACCAACAAAATTATTTGTGTTATTCAGAATCATTTGCATATGAAATATGTATCTATTCATTTGGAAGTATTATTTGGACATGTTGAACATTGTTGAAAATTCCTAGTGAAGAATCAATACTGGGACTTACATATTAGCCCGTTCAGCCTCTAACAAAGGTTTCAACATCTTCCTGCAGAGGGATTTATCTCAGTCAAGGTCTCAGTCAGTGGCATGGGGCCAGTGATGACCTTTGCCAGTAGTTTTTTTTGCTTGTTTATGAGTCTTGGCAGACTTTCCTGAGATCATGGATGCGATTCAAGGACTGATGAGAGGAAAGACAAAGTGCATTGTCCTGAACTATAACTCTAGCCTTGTGCCAAGAGAGGGAAAGTTTTCATACCTCTCCACAGACCCATAAAGTAAGGCGACTGTCAGAAGAATCAATGCAATCATCTCAAAGGGTCATTGTGCTGAAGGCAGAGGCTTCAGGCCTTTCAAACATTATCAGAACTGTTCAAAGGTTGGAGTCCTCCTGAGTGGAACTTCCTATTTAGACACTTACTCCAAGTGCAGAGATACGCTGCAAATTTGAATCATACCAGCTCTGAATGTGGCAAGAAGTACCACAGGACCATGCATAATTGGCCATAGTGTTGCGTATAGGGGGTTAGGGTTTCAATCAGCAGGGTATCCTATGCCTTATCGCTCAGTAGCAGTGAATCATGAGTCAGCTGTGCTTTCAGTCCACAGGGTTTGTTCAGACCTAAATGACATCATAGTGGACCCAAAACGGACCCCGAGTGGACGTCTGCCGAGGCAGTCCGCGCAGCAGTCGTTTTTTTGTGTCTGCGCGGACCTGTCCACACGGCCCTGTAATTTCACCTACAAGTGTAACTTCGGCATACCGTAATCTTCTTGTATGAAAGACGCCTTTGGTGTTTGCAATTTGTCTGCTCCCTGTTTTAAACACTCTGTAACCAATGTGGTCTGCTAAATGAATGTAATGTAATGTAACCACTCTGTAACCAATGTGCATAGATTGTTCTGTTCTGAATTCACAAAGGACAAATTATCAATGAGATGGGCCTAGAGCTTTTCGATTAGACAGTCCAAATAGGGGTGCAAAACGTGGAAGTGGCCTAATTATGCTTAGTGGATTGCCGTTTAAAGTCGAACTATAAACATCTTCAATGACGCCACTTGTGAACTCACAAGGCTCACTTCCCATGATCCTCCACATGGATTTCATGAAGGCTGTTCACCTCAGTAGCTACATTCTGACTGGACTGGGCTAGGCCCTCCAGGTTGACAATAGGGTTGTTGGCCAGAAATACAACACTAATCACTATGGAAAATATGGAAAGATGAGAGCTGATCCTGTAAATGAACACTAAACTGCAATATTCAACAATTTTCCCTTTTCTCAGCAGAATCTTGCATTTTAGTCATCGATAGGAGCAGTAATAAATATCCCGTCCAGTCCGGTGAGCCAAGGAACACTGATCCCATGATGAACGGTAATGCTGCCTGATAAAGGATTCCAAATAAAATGTTTCTCCCTGGGGAAAAAAATGGGCTTTAATCCCAGATGTCTGAGCCATGATTTCATCTGAGCTGGAACAGATAGGGATGAGGAAATTAAGGCAGTCTACAGAACTTGCTGGCTGGTTACAGGAACATATGAGCATATGACTCATGGGGCAATTCACAGAGCACAAGTGCTCACGAGACATCCAAAAAGAAAGTAGATGTGTCAGCACTGCACCACAAAGACAGTAGGAATTTGAAATTACTTGAAAATAAAATAACTAGGCACTCCATGGTAAATCTACTGTATTACCACAGATTATCAAGCTGTGGATCAGGGGAGTCGGTAGCTTGGGTCCTGGTGAGTCACAGGCTTGGGCATAACAGGACGTTTGGCAGGGGACACATTCCATGCAATACTGAGAAATGCCTGATCTGTCCCCTAAAATAATCAATGATTCCTGATTCCCCATGTCAAATTTATTATTTTTGGGGCTGTGCCCAGTCATATCCCCGCCCCCCCCTTAAGAAATTCTTTGGTATCAAGGTCTTACTGAATTCACATTGCATTTTCATTTATATTTGCGTTACATTTTAGGCACGTAGCTGACACTCTTATCTAGCGCAACTCACAATGAGTGCACAAAGAAAAGGCCTACATTTGTAAATCACCAACTTTCCAAGTAGCAATTAATGAGTGTATTGGTTGGGCCATAGCACATCTGCGATAGGTAATCCTTTGTCACAAGAATTAACATTGAAAGGGAAGGTATAGAGTTTTTTTTATAGGACAGACAGGAGAAGATGTGGAAGAGGGCAATGGGAATCAGGGTGGAGAAGGGGAGGAGAGGTATTTCATGAATAGATGGGTCTTTAGGTTATGCTGGAAGGTGGGGAGGGACTCTGCTGTCCTGATTGAGATGGGCAGGCCGTTCCATCATTGGGGAGCCAATAGGCAGTAGAGTCGAGGCTGGGAGGAGTGATGACCAGGTTGTCACACGGAGGGGAGAGCTAGGCACCCAGTGGCAGCAGAGTGTAGAGCAGGGGTGGGGAACCTCATCCGAAAAGGGCCGCTGTGTGTGCAGGTTTTTGTTTTAGCCCAGCACCAAGACACCTGATTCAACTAATTAACTAATCATGGTCTTCAATCAAGACCTTTGATAAGTAGAACCAGGCGTCTTAGTGCTTGGCTAAAACAAAAACCTGCACCCACAGCAGCCCTTTTCGGATGAGGTTCCCCACCCCTGGTATAGAGCATGGGTTGGGTTGGGGCAGTGGTTCTCAAACTCGGTCCTGGGGCCCCCCTGTGTATGCTGGTTTTCATTCCAGCCACAATTGCGATCCGAGAATTTTAACAAGCTTCCAATTTGTCTTAATTGCACTTTTCATGTTTTGATGGATTATTTACCTGCTTAATCCAAATTATGTCTGAAAATAGCTATGCATGCCATGTAGAATAAATGTCCCATGTTCACATTTGGCTTATTGTGCTATATTGCAAACAACTACATAAAGAGTTAACAAAATGCTATAACTGATCAAATTAAAGACTGAGGTGAATCAATAATTAGGTCATTGAACACGTGTTTAAGTTCTTTCATAATTTTGTTTCCTTAAACTTATCAACACAATGCAGGTTTGGCTCATTATCAATTTGCGTTGCCTTTGTCTTGTTCATTATCAACCAAATGGTTAATTTTTGTGGCCATGTGTCCACAATTTCACCAATTAGGAGCCTATTGATTCACCTCGGCCTTTCATTTGCTCAGTTTTGTTACCTTTTAATTAAATTCTTTGCAATATAGCACAATAAGCAAAATGTGAACATGGGACATTTATTCTACATGCATGCATATCTATTATCTGACATAAAAAAAGAGGGTAAATAATCCATCAAAACATGGAAAGTGCAATTAAGAAAAATTAACAGCTTGTTAAAATTCTCGGATCACAATTGTGGTTGGAACGAACACCAGAATACACAGGGGACCCCAGGACCGAGTTTGAGAACCACTGGGTTGGGGTGTGGGGCTGGACCATGGTCTGATGGTACTGGGGGTGCAGCTCCTTTAGCAGCCTTGTAAGCCAACACCAGAGTTTTGAATTTGATGTGGGAAGCCACTGGGAGCCAGTGGAAGGAACGCAGGAGGGGGGTGACATGGGAAAATTTGTGGAGGATGAAAACCAGGCGGTCTGCTATTTACAACAGCTTTCCCACCTTTGCAATAATTTTCCGGACCACAGTACAAGAAAATTGAAAATGGGTAACCGCAAGTCAGCCAATCAACAGTGCTAGTCTCAAAGTCATCAGTCAAGAGAGCTAATTCTCTTGTGAATGGTGTATTTTTGCATCACCCAGAAACTGTTCTATGATGCTACGTAAAATGTATTTAATTCAAAAGCAGCTTTGTTGCTGCGCTCGCAAACAATGTCATTTTAAAGTTCTTCTTCAGTCATTTGTTCCTTAGAGTCAACAGAGGCCATGTTTATTTAATTCTCACAGCCCACAAACTGTACAGGAAAGCGACTCCCTCGCCCCCAGACATTAAGGTTATGTCCTTGTCCAGAGGATACACTGGTTTCTGTTTTCACCTTAAAAATCAGCATTCAATTCAGACCCAGGAAATCAGGAGAGGTGATAAATATTTAACCAACTGCTTTAATTAACCGCTGAGTAAGAACAAATATCAGCAGACCCTGCAGCTCCCCAGGCCCAAGAGACCTTTGCAGACCCCTATTGTTGATGGCCAGGGAAAATAATTGTGCGACTTTTTAACAGCTGCTCTGATCTATAGGTATGGACATATTAACAATGTATAGCCGTATAGCAAGCATTTAATAATCGTAGCATTTGAAAAGTTGCTTTCGTGGAAATCCAATGGTGTATCCACCTTTGAACTGAAAGCACCATTATACTTATACCTGATAAGAGATTTTCTTCATACATGGTGTATTGTGTAATATACAATAGATTGCTTTAAACTTTAACAAAATAAGATGATTCAATTCCATGTTGTGATCACTGAGCCAAGTAAATATGTCCATACACACACAGGCCTACTTCATGTGCTCTATCCATCAGTTAAATATGTCCATACACACACAGGCCTACTCATGTGCTCTATCCATTTTCACACTTTTTTGGGATGCCAGCTTCATAATTCCCCTGCTGTAATTCTAAACCCTGCAGACTATCCAAGAAATGGTGTGAAACAAAAAAAGCAAGAGCTATTTTACTTATTTGTAACTGCATGGAAATGGAACTGCCTGAATATATTGCTCATATACACCGATCAGCCACAACATTAAAACCACTGACAGGTGAAGTGAATAACATTATGTCATTGTTATTTTGGTGGGAGGGGGGGCCATGTACAAAAGGTTCTATAATTTCTAAACGGTTCAACTGATATGTATGAAAATACCCTCAAATTAAAGCTGACCGTCTGCACTTCAACCTCATTGTCATTGTATCCTTTCAAACCCAACGTGCTAGAGTACAGAACCAAAATAACAATATAATCAATGTTATTCACTTCACCTGTCAGTGGTTTTAATGTTGTGGCTGATCAGTGTATACTGGCAATTCTATTCCTCCACACATTGAGTTTTTAATGCAACTTAGCACTGCATCATCACTGTTGCCAAGTGCTAAAACACAAGTATTAAAAATTACTTAACCTTTCAGAGTACAGGGAGGCCCATTAAATGCATTTCCAGTTCAGGTTAAATGCATATGCCTGTGAAGGTTAATGGCCTTCAGCATTTAGTGCCAACGAAAGGATGCAAGGTGACCACAGATGCAATCCTGTTCACAGCAGTTACTAGACATCAACATGTGGCAAATACCACCCAGAAATACTTCCACTTTATCTGCCAACCTTCCAGTGATTTCCCACCTGTATATGCTATTTAAATTTCTTCAGTGCTACTTTTGGCTTATTTCATTGCCAAAAAAAACTGTTTCACCACAATGCTTACCTTGAATGTGCACTTAATATGCCAGACGGCAAAACAAATGGGATACCTATCAGAATTAAACTTTTTCCTGTACTTCCCGTGTCTATCGTTTTATCCACACTTGTGAAATCGTGGCTTGAAGTGTAGGGTTAGAGTGCCCTCTGTTGACGATGTCATGTACAGAAAGTAAAATAGAAGGGAGTTGAGAGCCGTTCCAACAAGTCTCGGTTCCACAAGGGAAAAATTACACGCTGCCCATTTGTAAATAATCCAAGTAAAAAGAAATACTAAGTACTGACGACTCAAGTCACTCATCTAATGGAGGCTAGAAAAAGGCAGGGAGAGAGTTTTGGGCACACAATATGTGTCCTAGACTTGATAGCAGCGGTGTCAGTTTAGTTCTTTATTATAGCCCATGTATGATACACTGCTATTCCACCCAATCCGAGACGAGTGTTGCACAAATGCAGATTCCAACATGGAATCAAGCTTGTTAACACACATATATACACATGCAAACTTATTTTGGTGCACCAAAAGAGCAGATCAGTGAATTTTAGAAAATATGCATTTTATTTTATTTCTTATTATTCATTATAAAATGTACATTTCGAATAAGAATATTCAATCTCCCACACTACTAAACACTCATATCAAAGGTCCTTTCACGAACACATTGCACATGCCCCTTCACACTCAGGGGAAACAGACAGGACTGTGCCCATCTGCTTCTTTACATGCTTTCAGAGGGTCGCTTCATCTGGCCAGAAAATGTGCAAAAATGTATGGATTTGGATAGAGGCAAACCGACCTCATCCAATGGCTCCCTAATCTCATGGGTTTATTTTTTAAAAAAGGAAAAAAAAAGGGGGGGGGAAAGAAAGAAAAAGAAGAAAAAGAGGAGCCTTTTCACATATAAAAATCTTTGAGGGCAAATGTAACCGTAGAAAGCCTCTAGAAGTGCCAATACTGTGCAAAGGTACCGAGCCAAAAGCATCTCCAATCCAGTGCCTCACCCCTGGACTCCCGGAGGTGATGTGGACATGCATACAGGGGGAAGGGGGTGCCCCCAGGTTCCTGAATTACACACAAACCACTGCTGTGAAAAATGTCAGCCGAAGGACAGGAAATAGACGGTGAGCTTAAATCAGTGAGTTTAAAACAAACGGGTGTGAGCCCAGATTTGAGTGGCTCTGAGAGTCAACATCATACATCTCCACACCTCCACCCCGGTGATGAGGAAAGTGGAGGGAGATGGGGGCAGAGCCACACTACCTCAAGACATGGAGGGGCCATGCGAGCGTATGTTCCGTGTGCGCGGGGCGGAGCCCCGTTGTCCTCGAGCCTATCGGCAGGTGCAAGACTCTGCGATCATGTCCTCGTACTCTTTGTATACGATGCTGCCGTTCTTCTCCATCGTGAGCACGCTGATTGGCTTGTACTTGTAAGGTACACAAGCAGGCGGGGGCACCTCTCCCACGCCCATCTCGTTGATGAAGTTCTGCACGATGGCGTGGTTCGGAGAGTTGTACCCGTAGTGGAGGATGCGCGGGCAGTCTCCTCTGCAGTAGCGGGGGTTGTACTTATGTGGGGCGATGATCCAGTGATCCCAGCCCAGGTCCTGAAAGGTCACTCTGTAGGAGTGAAGCTTGCACTGGTTCTTAGCCACACTGTTTTGGCGTTCGTAGTTGGGGATGTCTGCACCAATGCTACCCGGTTCTTTGGACCTGCGGGGGCGGGGCACAGAAGGGGCTCGTGCTTCCATTGGGCCGGCCCAGTCCCTAGGGTCGCCTGCCTCCTCCTCCAGGAAGAGGAGCAGCGCAGGAGCCCTCAGCTGTGTTTGGGGAGAGACGAGCTTCCCTTGGGTTCTCCTCCCACCTCTCCTCCTCAACATGGTGATCTTCACCAGCCTGTCCTCCACACACTGGTACTGCACAGCCAGGGACAGACGTCCCTCACTCTGTGAGGAAATGTGGGGTGTGATGTCCATCTCAGTCCATTGGTCATGAGGTTGGAGGGTCACATGGCCTCCAGAGGAGACTCTCTGACTGGCTGGCCCCAAGGATGAGATATTGACTCCACAGCTCAAAGGCACATGAGAAAGCGCAGTGCTACGCAGGTGGACAAAAGCTGCCCTCACTAGCTTCTCCAGGGGGAGAGCTTTCAACTCATACTGCACCATGTAGCTGTACTGCTGATCTAGACAGACATGTATACACACAGGAGAGAAAATTAGACATGTCATGTTCACTTACATCCTTACTCCAGTTCATTTTCCATGGGTAATCTACCTTGTTTAGTTCAAGCCGACACCTGCCTAATGGAGAATTCAGTACAACTTTGAAACAACTAATTCTACCCACTGAAACAATTAAGTAACACAAGCATAGTAAACTACCCACATAAATGTGAAAAGGAACATTGTGCACTAGCTATATAAAGTAGCCTAGACTTGCTAAATTGTCAAGAGATGTGTGTCAAAAGTTGCTACACACAAAATAAAGTCTGATATGCCATAGAGGAGCCGTATTTAGCATGCGGCAAGGCCGCCTACACAACACGACTGTTTTTTTTCTTCATAATGTTAAAATTAACAAAAATCAGAATTATTTCATTATAATTATATGCATTTCATTTCTTGAATGCAAGCATGCAGCAAAGAGAAAATAAGGAGTTGAACTTAAGTGTTTTCAAAATTTCATCCTTGGTCTCCCTATGGAAAAGAATTGGATTAGCTACCTAGCTAGCAAGTTAACAGAGTAGGCTAGGCTTAGGCTACTTACCGGGTGACGATGCTGAGAACTGCTTTCGTGTTGAAGTGGACCGAATCAATCTGACGGTATTGAACCCCAGTATTCTGGGTTCTCTGGGCCGACCGTCCGTATCAGCAGCTTTGTTGTACAAATTCAGCATGTACCTCAAGTTCTGGTCGGCAACCTGGTCTTTCGTGGGGGATCTATAGTGCAACTTCTGTTGTCGCCTATGGTCTTTTTGCCTGGGTTGTATCGTTGAAACATCGCCTTGAGACGACGAAGAGGACGCCATTTCTCCGTCATCATGTGGCGGCGTTAAAGTGCAAGACATCGAAAAGAGGTACGAAAATATTAAAATGTTGCATAGGCTGTGACTGTAGGTAGCCTTCATGTCCAACCTCTGGTGCGAATGATAGCAACCAGGAAGGCTACCACTGTCCGAATATTGGAGACCGTAATATAGGAAGTGGAGCATGTTGGTTAATAGCGTATACTGGCACCTTCTTCTGTGACCCCAATTAACCTTGTTACGCGCAGCAGCAGGTGAAGCTTTAAGACAACTCGGGAGCAAAAGCACATCTCAGTAGATGATCCTGTCCCGAATCCGGGAAAGCCAAAGTCAGCAATGTATCCCTGAGTTCCCCCGCATATAGTTATAATTTTAAACTCAGTTCCAGCTCCTGCGTGTGTTTCACTACTCGCACCATTTGATCCATGTTTTGGTCATAAAGGTGTTCTTTCTATATCATGATTTATTGCGTTGGACATTGAGAGCTGCTGATCAAAATCTAATTATTTGGAAATATCAGTTTGTTTAGCCACAACATAAAACAAAACATACTGCAAATGCATGTGCTTTTGAGGAGTCTTGATATTATTGAGCTGAACTTATTAACTTATTGAGCTGAACTTGTTTTTTTTTAACAGACTGCACTACAATGCTTAAATGTCAAAAATGAAATATATATATTTTTAAAAACGTGGCACTAATACAAACACTGTATTGTAATTGGGATAATGAGTGAGAAGCCTCTACCAAATGAATGTTGCCTTTTTGTGCTCAGAATTCTCAGTTGTCTAATGTCAATTTTTTGTAGAGCAAGGATGTGATTCTTCTTGCTTTCATCCTAATGTTGATGTTGTTATAGAGCTCACCTTGTCGGTACAACCTTAAACAATGGGCCCCATGTGCAGGCCCCTTACCCGTTTCTGATGATAGTTGTGACTGTTTGGGAATTCCAAAAGTCACAGCATCTCTAATTCCCCACTGCAGACAGTCCTGTAGTGGCATGCTCTCCATTGCACAGCTGGGCTTAGCCAGAAACACCATCAAGTCCTTGTTGGCGCAATCCGGAAGCCTTTGGAGATCTGCAGATGGAGGTGGTATGAACTGTTATCTAAATAACATATTGTACCTGCCAAATCCCTCTGTCCAATCTTAGAGGATTGGTACGGTACACCTGTAATCACACTCTAGAATGTGAAATACACATTTGGATTTAGCTGTCAAATGTTACCTCCCTGTTGACATGTATGTATTGATAATATGTACAAATAGTATGGTATGTAATGTTTGTATTATTTATTGATTTTGCAGACACTACTATTCAGATTAATTTAAAAGCCTAATATGCCACTATACATAACTCAGGAGAAACAAATAATGTAGAACAGCATTCAGCTGAAAACAAGACCAAATTACATTACAACTCTACAAATACACTTTGTTCATTATGCAATATTAAAGATAGGATCAAGTTTACTGTAACTCTTTTTGGCCAGATACCCCCCAGGTTCTTCAATCTTCTCCACCATCTGTAATAATCTCAAGATGTTTTTGGGGGTCTTTTTTTCAGAGACACAACAAGTAAATTGTTACTATTGAGGGTTGTGGGTGGGACTAAGGGGGTGTAATTGCTATAGTATCAGGCAGCCACAATAGTTATTATCCACAGACAATGGCTGGAAAAGAGCATGGAAAACTCCAGCAAACGAACATGCAGAAACACACCAAGAGTTCCCAAAAACAACAAATTTATAAGGAAGTGTATAATACAAAATGGGAAAGGGATTTATAGTATTAAAAGTGATCCAATCAGTCTGATTTATTATACTTCCTCATAATTAGCGTATTTCACATATTATTCAGATTCCAGTATACCAGAAGCTGGTTATGTTTTTTTAACACAAATCTCCCTGGAGCCCTTTTCCCTAAAACCTCTTTTTATTAAAGTTTCAGTATATGTTTTTTATTAGCCCAGTTTGTATGTGCAAAGAAAGACATTTATAGATACTTACAGGCTTTACAATAGCTGTTATAAGGGCATAGGAGTATGTGATGTATAGGAAGAAAACAAACTTGTAGAGCAATGTTAGGCCTGTACTTACGTATGAACAGATACATTTCATGCAGCATTTGAATGCCACAGCATACCTAAGCTTTGTTGCTATATGTCACAAAACGTGCATCATCTCAAGCTGGTTACATGAACATGACAGTCACTCCAAAGGCCTGCACAGTTCTTCAAATAGATCACCTTTGGGATGAGGTGGAATGGGAGGTTTGCAGCATGAATATGTGGCTGAAAAATCTGCAGGAACTGCATCATGCTAGTCAGCTTGGGCCAAATTCCCTAAGGAATCCTTCCAGCGCCTTGTTGAATCTATGCCACAAGGAATTCCGGCTGTTCTGGAGGCAAAAGGGGGTCATACCCGGTAAACCCAGAAAGTGAACCATCTCTTTAATACCCTATCTACTGCGGGTAACTAAAATAAAAAATCCAAAATGCTCAGTAAAACTTATGAAGAAAAGTTGGAAGGAAAAAAAGTTATGTTCTGGCAGGATTTAGAAATGGCCTGAGGTGACGGAATACAGTGACATTATTGCACGTGCAAACAAGAAATCTGTGTATTCCAGGCAGTGCGAGGAATACATGTTTTCTATTCAGCTGTAATCGATATTAACATTTGAACGCACGCAATGTGACCACGGTTAAATACTTTAGGGCTTCAATGAGAATACTTTAACATGTGTTCCGAGGACTTGCGGTATAGTGTCTAATGATGAGCAGAGCAAGGAAACGATGATTACAAGCACAAGGCTTACTCAGCACATATGCGTTACTTCACTAAAAGGGAAAATAGCTCTGCATGTGGCTCCGTGACTTGGAATTTGGCAATATTTAAGTTATTTGCATCCGGGAAAGCTGTTCTTGAAGCAACTGTATCAAATCTGATTTTCACTTATTGAGGGGGGGAAAAAACATTTTTTACGGTTTAGGTTTTTCTTCTTTGGGCTTGTTATGATCTGTAAGTATTCAGGATTCATATTTTGGCTCTTGATAGCAGTTAATTTGCATTGCAGTGTCCAATCTTATCCCAAAAGTGCCGTTGTGGGTGCAGGTTATTGTTTTAGCCCAGCATTATGACACCTGATTCAACTATTTAATTAATCATGGTCCTCAATCAAGACATTGCTAAATAGAATCAGGTGTCTTAGTGCTGAGCTAAAACAAAAACCTGCACCCACATTTGCTCTTTTGGATACCCCTGCATTAGTGCTTGAGATCAGTGGTTCCCAACCACGGTCCTGGGGTGGGGGGAACCCCTGTGATGCTGGTTTTGTTCCAACCACAATTGCAATCCCAGAATTTGGTGCTGTTAATATTTACAGGGATTATTTACCCTTAGTATTTACCACACTATGTCAGAAATGGCTATGTGTGCCATGAAGAATAAAAGTCCCATGTTTACACTGTGCTATATTGCAAACAATTACATAAAAAGAGGTAACAAAATAATTTACAGTTGCACTCAAAATTATTCAACCCCCTTCACTTTTTGCACACTTTATTGTGTTGTAGATTTAATTTTAAATGGATAAAATTGCCATTTTTGCCCATCAATCTACACGCAATAACTCATAATGACAAAGTGAAAACATGTTTTTAGAAATGTTTGCAAATGTATTAAAAATCAAAAACTGAAATCTCTCATGTGCATAAGTATTCATACCCTTTGCTTTAATGTATTTTTAAAGTATCATATTTGGTCACATATCCTTTGCATGCTGTTACTTCCTGAAGTCTGTGACCCATCAACATCAAAAGATTCTCGTTATCTTATTTTCAGGTACTGTTACAAGCGATACTATAACCTCTCTGCATTTGAATGGATCTCTATGGGAATTGGGGGGTGACACTAGATTCAGCTGTAAATTACACTGGTACAGTATGGAACACATGACTGGTGAAATGGCTGTAAGTTATCAAGGGTCTGAGCTATCAAACGAGCCCCAAACCATCACTCTACGGCCAGATATGGAGTAGATGTGGATGGATCACTTTAAGGGTTTCTTCTCCTGACTTTTTTCCCCATAGAGTTATATAGGAAAATGAGTCAGGAGAAATAACCCTTGCAGTGATCCATCCACATCTACTCCATATCTGGCAACAGAGTGATGGTTTGGGGCTTGTTTGATAGCTCAGTTTTCACTTTGTCATTATGGGTTATTGAGTGTAGGGCAAATGGCAATTTTATCCATTTAAAATTAAATCTACAACACAATAAAGTGTGCAAAAAGTGAAGGGGGTTGAATAATTTTGAGTGCAACAGTAACTGATAGACTGAGTTGAATCAATAGGCTCCTTGGTGAAAGTGTGGACATGTGGCCACAAAAACTAACCATTAGATAATGAAGTATTCAAAGACAAAGAAAATGACACGTCAAACTAAGGAAAAGATTAAATGACTTAACTGTTCAACAACGTAATTAGTAGCTATTCACCTGTTTTTAATTTGATCAGTTTTAAAAATTGCAGTAGCCTATAACGTTACTACAATGTGAACAAGGTTTTTTCCTTCATGGCATGCATAGCTATTTCTGACATAATTTGGGTAAATAAACGCTCTAAACATAAAAAGCGCCTAATTAAGAAAAATCAACAATTCTGGGACTGCAACTGTGGTTGGAACAAAAAACACGACACGGTCCCCCAGGACTGAGGTTGCGAACCAATGCATTAGATGATGTGACCTCTGCGATGGTCTTGGACTGGGAATGTTAGCAGACTCCGACATTGTAATTCGCTTTGGATAAGAGCATCTGTTATAAATGTAATTTAATTTAAAGTTACAAGATATATTGTAGCGCATTTTACTTTCTATATCCAATTCGTGGGCAAAGTGGGCTAAGGTTACAGAAATTAAAGCTAACTTAGTGTTTTTAAATGAAAAATAAATCCGGCAAAGTTAACGTTGTCGCTAACAAATACAACATACGTAGACTAGCTAACGTTAAGTTACCTAGATAATTATTTTACAGAACTAAGCTAACGTTAGCTAGCTAGCTAACATTTTTTCTTTGAATTAAATAACTAGCTAACGGTTAACGTTACTCTTAGAACTGAGACAGAACTAAGCTAACGTTAGCTAACATTTTTTCTTTGAATTAAATAACTAACGGTTACTCTTAGAACTGAGACGTTAATGTTGGCTGCACTAATACAACGAATTTATGAAGTCCGTTTTCTAAATTTGTGGACAGGAGTAATCGCCTCGTTGTTCTCTTGGCCCACTGAAGCTGCCGTTAGCATTTTCGGAGGAAAACAATACAGCGGTTTATGCTGCATTATAGTTCCTTCCCCTCCTGCACTCCACATTGGTCGTTCAAACGTAACCCCCGATTCTAATAGGTCATCCCCGTTGTCACTCAAACCACTGATTTTCGGCAGGAAAGCTTCCTCGGTGTAATTGGAATCCCCCCCCTCCCCGCTCCCGCTCCCCGCTTTCTCCTCTCGCCCTCCCTACCCTGGTTCTACTACCCTTCGTTGCTTGGTGGCTGCGACTTATCGGAACAGCGGTGATGGAGATCCGAAACTTTGCAACAACTCGTGGATAGTTTCTAGCGATCAAGGACGCGAGTGTCATGGAGCAGAGAATGGAGACCGTGGAGCAACTCGTGTCTTTCCACCACATCCAGGTCCAACTACAAGGAGGTTCTCCCTGGGGATTCACATTGAAAGGAGGACTCGAGCACGGCGAACCGCTCATCATAACAAAAGTAATGTTAGCTACGTTTTGGTAATTTCTTACTAAAAAATCCATGTGGTATTATCTAACTACCAAATTGCATAGCAGTTAAACGATGTCAAAGTGTATGGTTGAATGCTTAAGTTGGCGGTAAATTTGTGCTGCCGTTTTTCCTTGATAAACCGGTTAAATTTATTTGTAATGTTAGCCGTTTTATCATCCAACTTGCTCAGGGGCGATGTAATTTACGCCAAAGTGAGCTGTCTTGCAGCGTGGCTACAAAAATCCCGTTATTTTTTCAGATGTAAGTTAAATTAACAGTGGTAACGTTATGACAGGTTTGGCTGAACAGTCCACACGTGGACATCCTATGTAGATATTTATCCAATTGATTTTATAATTTATCAATAAAAGGTAATTGTGCTTTCTGTCGTGCTAGTTAGTTTGCTTAGATGGGGTAACTTCAACGTGACTTCTTACAAACGAATGTTAGCTAACGTTAACCTAAATGACATCAACTAGCTCGTAGCTGAAAATTATACATTTTTGTGTTATTAAATAGGTTAACGAGATTGGCCTTTTTTAGCAGACCATTACAAGTCACTTCAAACTATTATTATATATTTTTTTGTCATTTCAAATTATTGCACTGACTAGATTTTTGTTCTTTTTGCCGGTGTATTACCAAGTGTGGCTTTTATAGTCTTATGATTTACATTCAGTGAGGTATTCACTATAATGCATTGCCGTTTTATTATTATTTTTTTGAATTTCATACCTACGACCCCATAGGTGCTGGATGCAACGTCCTCGCGTGTAATGTGATTCATTTTAATTCTCGAGACTAAATCGCATGCAATGGATCTATTAGAAGTCATTTCTTGCAGTGGCTTGGTAATCCTGGCAAAAAAAACCTTTCAGAGAAAATGCAGTGCACTATAATTAAATTGGATTACCATCCGCAGTTAAATTACTCATACTTAGCAAACCAGAAACGTTCTCTTTTTTATATACCAGAAACGTTCTTGTTTCTGACCGTATATCATTGTTTACATCAACCGAGTTCTGAATAGGCCTTTCGAAGTAAACACTAAGCTATATATATATTTTAAAAAAACATAAAACTAGACCTTCAAAATACCAGCAAATTGTAAAAATAAAATAAATAGCAGCAGAGCTGGGTTGCTATCGCTGTCCTTATCTGTAATTTGGGGACAGCAAAGACGTGTTCAAGATGATAATTTAACAGATTTCACATGAAGTAGCTTGGCTGCTTCTGTTTTTTCATCTTGATAATGTAATGCCCAGAGCTGCTCCCATGGCATCCCACAGTGAACTTTGAGCTATTGTCTCATTAGTTGTGGTTTATTTACAGCAGGTAATGCACATACCACGGTGCAAATTCTCCGCAGTATCCCATCACCCACATCAGTCAATTCCCTCCACAGTGGTTTTAATATTTTTTGCGCCTTAACATATGACGGGATGTTCCTGGCGGTTTTAATCTCTTTAAATTAGTAACTGAAAACATTAGTAACATGGAAACCATCCATGTAATGGGGAACTATACTGCCTTGGGAAAGATTGTTGATTCCAAACAGAAGATAAAATCAAAGCCAGGAGCGGCTTTATGTCAACAGCTTGTTAGCACCCGCTAAGTTTGAATGGGTGGTAGAACAATACAGGGATCTCAGTGGTTTCTGTGTCAGACATTTTAATGACTGTATGCTCAACTTTCTGAAAAGTTCTCGGAAAGGCTTCTGGGTTCTAGAAAAGATGCGTCCACATAGTGGTATATATTTATTATTAGCATATCTAAGCCATGAATCAGTTGCTGTTTTTCATGGCTCCTAAGTGAAGAACGAGTGTATTTTGAGTTTTTGTCCCACGAAGGGATACAAGTTTCTTTCATCTCGCATATTGGTGAGAATGTTCATGTTACAGCCTCAGCCATGGTGTAGCCTGGGGTTAGCTAGACAAGTCTGCTTTGTTGTTAAATAACCCAGTTTTAGTACGTATGCTTCTGTGTGACTGTAGCTTATGTGATAACTTAAATGATTACACTTAACCATATCAACTCAATACCGTTACTTATTTATGTATCCAAATATGTACTGAAACAATTTGAGTAAATTGTTCAAGAGTACAACAGGTAGTCTATTTCCTTTTCTGTTTCAAATGTCCAGCACTGTGGTCACAAGTCTGTTTTCATGACCACTACACAGTCATCCTGCCTGGTCAGATATTTGATGGTACTCAGCATCTATAGGAAAACTTAAAAAAGCTCAAAGGAATGTAGCTATTTAGAGTGCTTCCGTTTGTTATTATTTAAAAATCTCCCAACTATTTTCCCCTGCACATTTGTGTGGGGGAAGGGTATGGTAGAAAAGATTGAACCCCCCCCCCGTCTCCTTTGCCACATTCCTCCAAAGTATTGATTTATTTTTCTTGAATGAAGATGTTTAGGAGTGTACAAACCCCAAAGATCACATTCTCAGACTCACACTGCTGAGTAAGTAAGGGGAGCAAGAAAGGTTACCCAAGTTTAGTTTAATTCATTGTTTCGGTCAGCATTCTGGTCAGTTTGCATTCAGTCAGCACGGTCAGCCACTCAGCCTTTGTGACTCCAGGTCTCCAAGTGACTCTGACCACCGGCCAGTTCTTTCACATTTCAAATCAGTTCTTTCAGTAAATTAGTCTGTCGGTGTGATGTCCTCATTCTATCATTTAGTTTGTGTATATATCAATTTGGCCAGTTTTATAGGCTGTCCTCAATAGGGAAACACAGTTTAGTGATTCAGAACTAACCTCAAGCAAATTTCCATTTGTTTCTCAAGGAGTCATTGGCAAGACTGAATAGGCTAGTTATCTGAATTGACATCAGGCAGTCTGAGATAAGGACTTGTCCAAGTGTATGATACCCAAGGGGTGAGCAATGGAGGTGGGGGCAGGGGTAAGAGACACACCTCATTGCAGAGACTGCCTTATCTACAACTGCCATTCCCAGTGTCCTGGCATTGTTCAGTCGCCAGCATTTTTCGTAGTGCTGCTGCAAAGAAGTACAGCTGGGGAGAGCGGTGGTGAAATATGCTGCTTTTATGCTGAGCATTGGCCTGTGGGACACTAATAATTGGGTGCAATTTTTGGTATGTATGGGGACCTTGACCACACATCCTGTGGGGTGTTCAGACCATCGTTGCCCTAAAGCTGGTAAAATACAGACACGCTTTAACCCTTGATACAGAGTTGAGGTTGCCAATTTCATAGTAGAGAATCCTCTGCTTAGACTCACTAACTGGTTAACCCAAAACACATGGTATGTGTCAGACACAGGAGTCCCTGTAGCCCTATAGAGTAGAGCTGAACTGGAATGTGCATGTTTGAGTTCCATTTGTATACGCCTAAGACTTGTGTGTTGCAATGTTTTTGTATTTCTTCTGTGAATTTTTAGCTGCTTCTAGGTGACTGAACTTCACACCTTCACGTAAACTGATTTTGTGGTGTTATCATCTTGTGACCATTAAGTATTGCATTGTAAATGTGGTATTAGAAGGCATTAAAGTACTGGAAATTTCTGTAAAATCTAGATGATTGATGAAAATTCACAGTAATTAAAGATGCATATTATAGTCCGGTTACTGGGGCAATGTACAAATGGTCATATTGCCAATATTCTGCAATGACAATATGACTTGCGATAACATTAAGGTGAATCTTGCCACTTTCTTGTTACACCGTTAAAAGCGTTCTGTAGCCTAAGCCTTCTAAGAAATTAATTTACCTGTACTATACTAACAGGATACAAAGATGATTTCAAACTAATTGTTTCCAACATTTTATTTAACTGATTGGAATGTTATTACTGATTTTGGAACTCCCAATATTTGGAGCTGAATAATACAGCTGTCACAACAGCTCCCATTATCTGAACATAATTATATGCATTACACCTGGCCAAAATAACTTGCACTAAATAAAATATTAAATAACGTTAGCTCAAAACCTTTTTTTCCCCCCACAGAATTACCTGTTGCGCTGCACTAGGAGGTGTGAAAATTGAAATTTATTTGCCAAAATTTAAATATATTGCATGCTATTTGAACTTGCAGAATTGACCTACCGTACTTGCCTGTTCTACGCCTACACAAATTAATTGTTTCCAGTGGTGTGTGGCTCACTTTAATAAGCTAATGTGGAAAATCCAAATTGAAAACCTGTTGCAATGGCTGATTATTCATCAGACTATATGAGGATGTTGAGCCTCTTCACTTTGATAGCAATCCATATTTCTATGAACCCGAATACCAGAATGCGCACAGAATAGGTATGTACGGAAGTTAAAATGGCTTGCAATGGAATACATTTTAATTTTAATTTTGGTGAATAAATTTCAACTTTCATTTAAATAAATTGAACCATATCTAAATATACCTGATTGGACTCCATTGTAAAGTGGAGTGGTTCCAAATCTCTAAAAAGAAAGCTGTGACAAAATTATTATCAGTACCGATCAGCATGGTGGAAATTGTTGAAAAAATGGGTCCATGTAAAAAAAAAAAAAAAAAAAAAAGAATTATCCTTTAAAAACAGTGGTACATTACTGAACTCTATGTGCTATTGCAATTTAGTGAAAATAACTGATTAACTGGGTACACTTGATGATTAAAGGAAAAGTTAACTATCCAACACCAGTTGCTTTATTGTACCTTTTGTAAGGTTTGCAAGTAGGCTATGTTTAAATTTGTTTCAGTAAAAGTCAATGTTAAAGCATTTAAGAAGAAAGAGAAAATATTGAAATAGTAAATAAGGAATACTCCCAATTTGAATTGGCTGGGATGAGCCGTCAGGATAATTTAAACTGCAGCGAATCTGTGCTGCACTGATTAAAAGACCTGATTCCAGCAGGTCTTTTGCAGGAAACAGCTGGAGAGCCCTGTATAAAGAAAGATGCAAAGTTAACAAGACATGAGAACCAAGACAAAAGTACATATTAGATAGAAGAGGAAGATGAGGAGCTTATTGAGCTTTGGCAAGAGCACAAGTGTTTATTTGGTCCATCCGTGGAGAGCAAGCAACCATGACAATCACAGGAAACAATATAGGGGAAATAAATGGCTGGGTGGCTTGGTATTGGCTGTCGGTAATTCTCTACGTCCCGGAGTTAGCCATGTTATGTAAATTGAAACCTCTAAACAAACTAGCATGAAAATGGCAAGCTTACACATTGTAGGCTAGTAGGCTAATGGCAAGCTTACACATTGTCGGCTAGTAGGGGAATTGCAGTGTGTCATCCTTTCTGGATGTAGCTACAATTAGCCTACTAGCCTACAATTTGTAAGCTTGCCATTAGCCTACTAGCCTACAATGTGTAAGCTTGCCATTTCAAAGCTGTTGTGGTGTGGCGGTCCTGAATCCCAACAATTATGTAACATATACGTATAGCGTGTTAGGCATACGTGCTTACCATTTGAAAAAATGCCACTATATGTTTTTACCACGTGAATGAACACTTAAGTGAGATCAGTGTAGACCTACAAATAATTCTGAACAGCATTTCCCAGTAACTGGGGACAAAAGGCAGATATTTAGAGCAGCATGTAATGCTCCCACCACAATCCTACCTTGTCACCCAAGGCGCACTTCAGGACTTCCATTTCAATCTTTCAGTACACACAATATGTAGACTTTCACATTTACCATCAAAAGTTTAAAGTAGCCTACCTCTATTTGCTCCTTCCACATGGACAGAGTGGCTTATGTGAAGACTGTGAAATGGAGGCAATAGAATTGTGGGGTGGATTGTCAAATTAACATGTAATTCTTATTGGATTATTTGTTTGATGATGACACTTTCAACAAAGAGAAATTACGCAGCCTTCTACAAGATTTTGGTTATGTTACAATCTCTTCCAAAAAGGAAGTTTAGGGTATTTGAATAGAATTTAAGTGGTTTTATTCTCTGAAACCAATCTATAGGCCAACACAAGTTCTAGAATGTTTCTCAAAATATGTTTTGAGATCTCTATTCTTGTCTTTTGTTCAATTATAACATATACACAGGAAGACATGCACAAGGCTGTCATTTTAGGGATTCTTGATCTCTTGATCATAGTGACAGGAAGCAGCAAGACAGTCCAAAAGAAAGGCCATCTTTGCAAAGCATAGAGATTCTGAAGATTAACAGGAGGGACTTTTTGGCAAGAAATTGCATGTGCAAAAAAGTTTGTTAAAAAATGAAAAATTTCTACACTCACCAATTAGTTGAGGTGCCTTCTAAAACTTTGTATGATCAAGAAGAACAGGAAGCTAATCCAGCATATTATCTTCAGAGTTTTGTACAATAGGCTAAATCACTTTCTTATAGCTATCATTAAATAAATTATTTATGCTACTACTCCTGTTTCCTTGAGTTCTGTATAAAACCCTGAAGTGCTAAAGGGAAGCTAGCCCTGTGTGTCCTGAAGATTGAAATGGTTTGTTTTACTTGGGATTATATGGTAATGTCGTAACCGCTTTATTTCCACTGTTAGGCTCATTGTTCACACTGGCCCAGTTTAAATGTGCATTTGCAAAATTTTCTGATCCGTGACTCAATCCAAAACCTACCCTGGGATATTATGGTAGCATAGGCTATATTTGAAACTAATGTCTGCACTACGAATAATCCAGAGTACTACATGTTGCCTAGCTGATGTAAAGATAAGGCCACAAAATCCGAGCCAGTCAGGTTCAGGGTGCTATCCTCTCATTGTGCTGAGGGGAGGTTAATCGCTCTAGGTGGTGGAGCCGGAGCGGTGGAGTCGACCTTGTTTTGGGTTTAGAGGCTTTGCTGTGAACCCTTATCTTCCTTCACTGGACCCTGGAGCTATGTTTAATAGGGTCTAGCCTGGAGGATCCTTTAAAGTCCAGCACCATCAAATACACTAGTCCAGACCCAATAGGCTACCCATCAGATGGGCAAGATTAACATTTTAATACTTATCAGGACAGCCATTTCCACCTACCCAGTACCCACACAATCCCAACGGAAACCCTATATGGAGGCTACATAGGAAGACCAGAAGTAATAGCATGCCAAAGCAATGTAATATCTTTAAAAAAAAAAAACAAAGAGACCAGGGATGTGGGCTCTGACTGTAGTTCACTCCAAGCCCCGGTTCTACAGTAATTTTGATTTGGGCCACTGTACCGAAAAAACAGTTGCCTGCAGTATAAATGCTGCTCTGAAAACAGCCCACACTGTGTTGTATCACATTCATAATGGTGTAAACATGGCAAGTAGACCAGATAAGAGATATTTAAACAATGGTAGCTGCCATAAATGTAATAAATGTCATATGAGTGGAACCACATCCTGTTCCCAATGTAATTTAGGGCATGCACAACATCCACATCTACACATCATTATGTGTTTAAGATTTAATCACCAATTTTTTATGTGTGCCTCAGTCCCTCCAGGGGTTTGTTTAAGAGAACCAGTGTGGCAGTGCCTTAACCACAAAGTGAACTAAACTTCACTCATTTGTACCAGAATATGTGTGGTCTCTGGTCGGTGTTACACCAATAGGGTAAATAAATATGTTACAGTGACAGATTGTCAGACACACACAGCTTGCTACATGTTTGCATCTAAATAGTCACCACCCTTCTCAATTTATTATGGAGATTTTTATATCTCAATATTTTGCAGTGTAATTTGGGTTTTCATTGCCATATTGGATACATTAATCCCAGCTACACTCACACCATCAACTCAGTACCACGATCTATACTATGTATCCATTTGCTCATTGGTTACATTTCAGTGGTAAGCATTTGGACAATTTTTATGTTAAGGTTCACTGCAGAGTGGATTGGCACTGTTTTTGGATTAGAAAGAATGATTTGCATGTTCCGAATAATATGAATATATGTGCTTAGCAAGAAAAAAGCACAGAAATTAAGAAATGCTTATCTGATATAAATTCTTTTGACCATTTAAGTTGTAATTTAACAGCCAGAATTTAGCACGCCATTACATATTTCCTAAATCTTTACATGGCTTTCATAAATTAAGACTTTTTCGATCACTGAACTATGACCAGCCCTGTTATTCAGTCACTGGATGATATAGACCTAATTTGGGGGGGGGGATTCCATACAGTACAGTTCTCAGAGATTGCATGTGGATAATTTAAATGACATTTTAACCATTTATCAGACACTGATATCCAGAGTGACTTACACAGCTTACCTTCTTTAATTAAAATATATTTATACAGCTGGATATTTACTGAAGCAATGTGGGTTGGGAACCCTGCTCAAGGATACAACAGTAGTACCCCACTGGGAAATTGAACCTACAACCTTGAAATTACAAGCCCAGCTCCACTGCAGCCTAAGTTCAATCAAGTTTAAATCAAAGTTAACCCGACAGAAAATCTTAAATGCTTTTCCATTTGCTTTGAGTAGCCTATGATTTGTTTTAATGACTAACACACACAAGGAAATTGTTTCTTGTCCAACTATAGGCCTACTTATATAATTTTTCACTTAGCTTTAACTTGGGTTTATGTTTTTTAATCATTTACCAAGCCTGGAATCCTTTGCTCTACCTTTCCATCTCCTTACAAGTTGAATTAACAAATTGCATTATTACTCATTTTAAAAATATAACGAGTCTTAAAGCGATAGAAACTGAATCAGATAAATGAATCAGAACGGCCACATGATTGCACTGTTGATTGGCTCATGAGTTGGTTGCAGTGCCAAATTAGTGTTGTGTAGGATTTGAACAACATGTTACCCACATTTCTGTAACAATACAAGAGCACTCATGTAAAGTGCACTTGATAGTTTTGGCCCATGCCCATACGAAGGCAACTTTTCCCTTTCAAATATAGTTTTGCACTGTTAATGGTTAAAAAATATTCTGAACTGGCTACCAATAATGTCACATGCTTGTTTTTACTCTATAGTAGAATGTTATTTTCCTCTCCCACCAAGATATGAGAACCAGACCTTTTCTTGTATGCAACTGTATCTCTACCTGGCTATAAATCTGTATGTAACAAAGTAAGAATTCCAGACTAGGAAGACGAGCTGGCATCTGATAGAACGTATACTAGATGGTCTGTCCTTTGTTTTGCGTTTGTTCTATTGGTCACCTCACCAACCCCAAAATTGCATGTCCCAAAGGATTTTCGAGTGGAAGCTTGAAGCAGCAATCACAGCTGTCATCAGTCCATTTTTTGGTGCATTTTTTTGGTCAGCCACGCTGTGAGTCCTGCCCATCATTAAAGCGGTGACCAGGAGAGGAAGGAGATTTTGTGCCAAAGCATTTTGGTGTCCTTGCTATAGCAGGGTAAACAGATGGACGGTCTCACCACAGGAGCAGGCAGTGGGAACAAACTGCTCTGGAACTCCGATCAGGTTCAGTGAGCAAGGTATTAGTCAACATTCTGTTTAGACTGCGTGTATTGATTTTCCCTCAAGACGCAGGAAGTGACTTCATCAGGGTTTTTCCTTCACGTCACCTGGATTACAGCAGAATGCAGTGAATCTGTATACTGCGGACCTTGTTCTGGGTTGCCTTAAGGAAGCTGTTAAACAATTTTTGTCTGTCGCTGGTTTGTTCACTGTTTTGCATGCATTTCCACTCAACTAAGAGACCTCTAATAAAGAAACTCCCTTTAAAGCTCTTATCTCAGAGGGAGGCAGTAACAGCACCACAGTGGTTTATTTTTTTCCTTCTCCACTGGGCCATTTGGTGAGGGCAAGGTCATTTCACTCACATTACCGTGTAAATGGTGCACCGTGGACCCATTCAAAGGGCTGTCACAGCTAGCCCTGCCCCTCCCTCCTGTCACTGGTCAGCCAACTGATTGATTTATCTTATTTAGTTGTTTTCCAGGAGGCCATCAACTCAGTGACATGACTCATTGTCCGCTGTGTTTAAAAGAGGCTAGTTTTCCCAGTATTCTGAATAAGAGCTGGTTCAATTCAATTGCAGTTAACAGTGTTTCACACTATTTTGAGCATCAGAACACGTCCATACACATTTAAAGAAGTTAAAAACCAGGAGGTATACTGAATGTAAGCTATAATGTAAGGTTTGTTGACTCACATTTTGTTGTTTATTTTCTTTGCAAATGCCTCTATCCTGCATGACACAACATTCTTATAATCTCACACATTTGTGTAACCGATGTAGCTATAGCATGGTATTTTCATTGGTGCAATTGAGGTCAAACATGTTGCTCATGAAACATGTTGCTCAATGTTTGTAATGTAATGTTGCAGTGAGTTAAATGCAACTTGTTTGCTCTGATACCTTAACAAAATGGCTCTTGTAGACTAGCACAAGTGATACATCCTGGCTGTATTTATCACGTAACAAGAACCCCAGTATTTAGAATAACAATAATAACATTCACAGAGTTAGATTTTTAATGTCTAGGTAGTACCTAGTTAATGACATGTTTGCTTTGCTAATTTTTAATAGTTTTGTTATTATGTATTACATTTTATTTGTTTACATAAAGCTAACTAGCTAGCCAGACATTTTCTGAAGCAAAGTTCTGGTTTTAATCAAGTATTTTAAAGCAATTGGATAGCACAGTCCATTGGATACAACATAGATAATCTGTGTTGGAGGTTATCTAATTGGGGACTTGCTAATTCAAAATCAGTGGCTTTTATGTTGGATAGATGATCAGTGGTGGAATTGGGTACTACTGTTGTAGTATTCCACTTATAAACATATTCTCATGCTAATGGTTAATTTATTGTGTAGTAAAAAAAAGATTCTAACAGGTTGCAATAGTTTTGTTATATTATGCAGACAAATTATAGAATATGTTTTTCCTGTGAATATGGATAAAGTAGGCCTATATTATGATGTGAAAGTCAGTGATCTTGTTCATTTTTGGCCCTAGATTTTTTGGATTGCTTTCTAAAGGGTAGATTGCTTTGCACATTTCTGTGAACATGTCAATGTATATACTTTCAGAAAATATATTACAGAAAATGTATCATTCAAACCATTCCTTGATGAGGTATATTGGCGAAATTGGTAACTGAAGCGGAGACGATAGAGGCTCTCTTCTTTTCATTGATCATTTCTGGTCCAGCTTTATGAAGGGGATGTCTGTGCAAACAAGATTTTTGCAGTCCAAGAAGAACTGTAAGAGGCAGACAGACCAAGGCATGTGAAAACCCACAACTCCAAGGAGGAAGATTCCTCCTGCGTTAACATTTTTTCATTTCTGTACCAGGAAAACAAAAACCTTACTGTTGAAGCACCCATGTGGCTGTGCGGGTGGGGCGTACTTCTTTTTATGTTTAAATTTGGGAAAAGTTGCAGCTTGGTGCTCACGGTTGAAATATGGCCTGCCCTGTCTGCCACCCCTTTTTGAGAGTCTCAGAGAGACGTAAGAGGTGCCAGCGAGATGCACCGATGGTGTGAGTGAGAGTAAGCGTTTCATTTTGGCATTGCAGCCCAGTGAAAGACGCTTTTGTGTGTTTTTCCCCCCTGGTTGCTGTGCTCTTTCCTCAAGTGGCACATAAGACGGCAGCAATATTCTCGCCCACTTTGACATTGAATCGTATCCAAGTGTGTCAGCAGCCCAGCCTATCTCAAGCAGGAGCTCCACAGGGCCATCCAAGAGACTCCTTCTGTCTGCTCCATGCAGCTTTCCTCTCATTAGTGTTAGGCGTAGAAATGGGGCCATTCAAGGACAAGCAATCTGTTGCGTCGACCTCAGACGCATAAGCACACAGATAGGCTGGTGGTGTAAGAAGTGGGTATTTCTTTTTTTGGCCTTTTTTCCTCCTTTACTTGGATTATAGGGGGCATTGTGTGGATGTGGGTGTTTGGAGAAAGAATGGTTAAAGGACTTTTGAAAAGAAAAGGGAAAGAAATAAATTAGAATCGGGGGAGAAATTTGGACGTAAGATTGCGCTTGACAAGGTCGTAGGCCTCGGGATCACGGGAGTGGGAATCCAATGGAGAACAAAAGTGAGGCTTTAAAGCTGGGTACACCTAAGCCCCCCCCTAGGGTGTGTCTTTATCCATCTCTTTTGTACCAGACAGGGCCATTTGGGATATCTGTTGTGGGTGTTTGGATCTATTTGTGAAACGTCTCCGCTCTCTTTTTAAAGCAGTTCCTCAGCGTAATGAGAGGGACAAATCCAACCTTAAACATCATGGCTGTCGAATGAAAAGGGAAAATTAGCCGTGCGGGGGGAGGAGAATGGGACTCCTCCTTGATACGTCTTTGCAGCTTGGAAGCAGTGTCTGGTTTAGCTGACTGTATTTGGATGATCATGGTAGTGTTTCTGTGGTGACTTGTTGACTCAACTATTGATTTCCAGACTGAATGCCTGGCCTGTGGTGCGGAGTGTGTTTAGTCTGCTGTGTGTGTAGACTGCTTTAGAGGCTTTCCCAGTAGTCTTGTGGAATTTGGAGTTCATTCTCTTGTGCATAACTGATGCATAAGAATGAACTCATAATTTGGACGTCATAATTGCAACGTCATAATTGGGATGTGCTGTTGCGTAAAACAGAGTACAGGCCTAAATCAAACTTTTTGTGATTAATTTGGAATCAAGTTTGATGTAGGCTAGTCTGCATTTTTTGTTTGCTTATCATCTACATGAAAGTAATGGCATTTATAATACTTTTCAGGCATGCCCAAATAGACCAGAATGGATGCTGATCAACAATTCAACAATTCTTGTTGTCGTTTCAGAATAGTCAGTGGTTAACTATATTTTCTTGGTGTACAGTTGAAGTCGGAAGTTTACATACACTTAGGTTGAAGTGATTAAAACTCATTTTTAATCACTCCACAGATTTCATGTTAGAAAACTATAGTGTTGGCAAGACAGTTAGGACATCTACTTTGTGCATGACACAAGTCATTTTTCCAACAGTTGTTGACAGACAGATAATTTCACTTTTAATTCACTATTTCACAATTCCAGTGGGTCAGAAGTTTACATACACTACGTTGACTGTGCCTTTAAATTTTTAATATTTGGTCGCATATCCTTTGCATGCCATGACTTCCTGATGTCTGTGCAAAAGACTCTTGATATCTTATTTTCTGGTACTCTTACAAGCGATACTATAACGTCTCTGCATTTGAATGGATCTCTATGGGAATTGTGGGGTGGGACTAGATGTAGCTGTAAATTACACTGGAACAGTATGGAAACATGGTTGGCTACATGGCTGTAAGTCATCAAGGGTCTGACGTATCAAATGAGCCTTAAATCATCACTCTGCTGCCAGAAATACAGTAGATATGGATGGATCACTTGAAGGGTTTCTTCTGGCAGCAGACTGATGATTTGAGGCTTGTTTGATACGTCAGACCCTTGATGACTTAGAGCCATTTAGCCAACCATGTGTTCCATACTGTTCCAGTGTAATTTACAGCTACATCTAGTCCCACCCCCAAATTCCCATAGAGATCCATTCAAATGCAGTGACGTTATAGGGAGGGCACTATATATATATATAATGGTAGAATATGCTTTTAAATGTTCCCACACTAGGGTGTTACAGTGACTCCCTCTGACTTCCCCTTTCTCCACTCCTAAGGGAAAAATATGTGCAGAGTTTGTAACTGCCCAGTGCTCACTTCCTCAGACATCCCCAGACGAGATGATCTAGCTTAGATTGTTCATTTCCAAATTCCTACCTTCTAGCCGAAAAATCCCAGTTAATCCTTGCGTAATAGCCACTATAACTAACACAAATTCAGTCTGCTTGCCATATAGGTTTTATTGAACAATCTCACACTGGAAAACCTGTCTAACGCTTCTTCTACCTGTGGAAAAGAAACCCAGGCAGAAGAACTTGAGCCAGTGTTGTGACCACACACATTCTCAAACACGTGAGTTGGCTGGTGAGCAGATGTTCTCTGGGCTGTAGGCCCTCCATATTGCTTTGACTCACTTTGTGGCTTGATAGTTTAATGATTTTCTCGCTGAAGAGATCATCTTCAGCCCTAATAAATAAGTCTTTGTTTAATGGGAGCACACATTTCACAGCAGTGTTTGGATTGCTGTTAAAGAAGGGGTTGTACAAAGACAGAACTGTCTTCAAGTGAACCCTGGGGTCTTATATGTTAAAATATTCTTAGTTTATTGTACAACTATTGTTCAGTGTGGATATGACTGGGCCTCCACAAACCAGTTTATTTTGTTAGGTTTTTAAAACATTCTGTTTTTATTTGCTTCGTTGGACGTGCCAATTCACTGACTCCCAGTATGGATTTATAAATGTTTAGTGCATCCAGCGACCTTCTTCTGACTTATTCTCAGAAAACAACAACAAAAGTAGTGCTTTAAAGGAATAATTCCTCTCTCGGGGTGGACGTAAAAGCATTAACCATTTTTAAAAAAGAAAAAAAAAAGTTGTGTATGTCGCTCTGGATAAGAACGTCTGCTAAATGCCTGTAATGTAATGTAATTAACACTCAGTGAGTCTTTTTTATGCACAAAGCTCGCTTATACGATACGTCTCGGGCTGCATCCCGATTTGATTAATATCCTGCTCGACCCGCGCCTAAAATGGTGATCAAGGCAAGGGTACATCCGAGTTCCAGAATTTATACCCCTAGCTGTAGCTTGCAAGTGATATTTGTGAGTGCAAAATGTTTAGCGATTGGGATGCAGCCTCAGTGGTTCCTCCTGCAAATAGCAAATACCTGCGAGACAGTGCCATGGCTTACGTCAGCCACGCACCCACTGGCATTGGGAAACACTCAGTCTGCTTGTTAAAGGAGAATTTTCACCATATTAATTGTGTTGTAGCATCCTATTGTAGTATGTATGTAATGATATTATATAGTTTGGGGATATAAGAATTTGTCAGTTTGTCAATTCGTCAAGCCAAAACAAATGAAAAGACATTTTTTGTTTGATTTGCTAAAACTATAATCCCCCATAAATTATTGCTTTCTCGCTTGCCTGCGGCTATGCTAAACATTGCAGTCTGGGAAAATGTAACAGCGGCTGCAGTTGAAACCGTGTCTCGTGATATTTTGTCATTGTAGAACGTCAGCCAAAACAAAAAAAATAAAAATATATATATTTTTGAGTGAATTTGGCCTTTAAAGCATGTGTAGTATTGGCTGTTCTTATCAGTGTCAAGTCAGATAAAGTCTTAGAGATGTAGACAGTCCATCTGTCTCCTGTTTGTAGCATTTGTACAGCTGCAGTGTATGTTTGGCATCAGGTGATGATGGGGCACCGGAGTGACAAATCAACCTTGGTACAATAGCAGGCACCAGGCCATAGTGGTGGTCCACACCCTGTTATTTATAGAGCGTCTGCGCGTGACCTCACGCTCCTTGGCAACCCGGACGGAGTCCTGGACACAATGAGCGCATTCTTCTCCTTTGCAGGAACGCAAAGTAGCTTCCCGGTGGCTGCAATTTTCACTGCCATGTTACTGCCTGAGGGTTCCAAGATGGCCTGTGCTACGTTTTTAGGGTGTATGACCTGCAAGTTGTGTGTTCAACTACTTGATTTCCCCCAGTCAACCCCTTGCAACTTCAATGGGTCACAGAGTTTTATTGTTTGTATTGTATTTCCCCAGGATGTACGGCTGCAAAGCCAATGTTGGCCTACGTGTAGTAGGCGAGCAATATTCAACCATGCAGTGGTTGACCATGCAACCATGTAGTTGCAGAATCATTGACAGAATTAGGGGCTTTTCCCTTGGAGCAGAATCTTGTGCTTTTAAATGCCATTTTGAGATGTATTAAGTTTTTAATCTACTACTATGAATTTAAGAAAGTGCACTTGTTCAGTAGTTTCATCCACTAAAGTAAGAAAGTGCTGCCAACTGTTTTATATTTACATTTACTGATGTTGAACATCACCTCTATTACAAAAAACCTCAATTATCATATCACTTATTCCATAGTTTTTTTTCAATGGACTGAAAGTAAGTCTTAGCCTACCCTTTCAGTTCAGGGTTCTCCTGACAGGAATTTCTGTCTTGCACAGCTTGGAGCTAAACAAGACTGAGGCCGCACACACACTGGGATACCTATGCTATTTTAGCATTTTAGAAGAGCTGCCATGATAAACATGGGCAGATTAGAGACTTGAGATTGTCTTTATAAAGTCAGACCTTATGTGTTTTTTTCACTTTGGGTTTGGAAGTTGACATAAACTTCTGTTTCAAACCCCGCTATTTATTATTCATTTTACATTATTTAGAAAATGTTCAGACTGCGTACTAGGTCTGATGGAAATAAAAACTTGTGTTTGTGAGATTTTAAGTTGAGTGGACTCTGAGGTTAGGGACAAAGTGCAGGAGAGATTAGGGTGACTCAGCTGGGCTAGTGTGTTAGGAGCGTGAGGGGTACAGTATTCCTCTTGGCCCAGTGAGCAGGGCAATTGAGCGGGTGAAATGGGGATTTTGGAACGCACTCCAGCTTGGGGTCCTTGTCTATCTCCCATGTCTGAGAGCTGGGAGTACTATGCAGGCATTACAGTACTCTGCCATAGTTACTAAAAATGTACTTTCAAAGCCACTTATTGTGTTAAAGCTATTATCGCAGTGAAACTCGCAGTAATCTTCTAGCATTTTTAGTAATTGGACCATTTTTCCCCTTTAGTCATTTTAGTGGGGCTTTTAAACTCCGTTTAATGGACGGACGAAGGAGCAGAGGAATGGTCTTTGTGTGCAAAGCAGTTCTGGAGTCCATTCCTTCAAGGTTGTTTTCATAACGGTGATTAATTAAAAACCAAACAAACATAAATCCTATGGCAAATGATGTCGCCTACCTCTGGCTCTGCCAAGTTGTGTTTGAAGAATTGAGTTGGGAGTTGTTTCATGTTTGAGGGTCGCAGTGAACGGTCATTCCTTGGGGACTGCACTTGGGAAGACCAGGAGAAAGTTCCAACCTGCACAAGGCCCTCATTGTACGCCCACCTCACAGTCACGGGGGACCACGAAACCAGCCGGCGCCTGCCCTAAACTAAAATAAAAATGGAAAAAAGCAATGGAAACATAGGTGTGGCACACGCGCTCCTAACGGCATGGTTTATTTTTATCCCTTTCTGCCCAGGAAACCTTTAAAAAAAAAAAAGAAAAGCCTTTGGGTGGGGGGAAAAGGAAAGATGGTGGCCCACATACAGAAAGTTTGGATCAAGGCCGGAGTTTAGGCGGGCCATGGGAGATGCAGCAGGGAAAAGGTTACTGCTCTTCAGGGTTGCCAGGGGTATCGCGAAACACTCTGTGCCCTTTTTTTTTTCTCCCTTCAGTGCACATTCTTTAAATAAACACAAAGGGCGAAAAGTTAGAATTAACAAGAATCGCTCTCCATTACATCATGGCTTGGGCGCCCATTAAAACACTCATTGGAGAGCGTTTGATGGAGAACACAACTGAGAACGCAGCGGGCACCCTGTTATTTCTTCCGTTTAAATTTTTTTTCCAGAAGACAAAGTCGCTCTAGTTTCCCCTGCTTGTGCAGTCGATGAGGTAAGACCATGTCGGCCTGGTGTTTTTAATTGCCCGAGGAATGGCACAGCGCTCTTGGCACTCTGGTCCTTACGGAGGGAGGCATCAGTTTGGCCGGGGCATGCTTGGAACTTTATGTCAGACGTAAACTAATCCTGGGTTTTGCATTCAAAACGTCTCTCGTTTTTTTCCAGTGGGATTGTTTTAAAGGTCATGGTATTATTAAATGTTTTATTTATTATAAACGTAAGAGTTTTTGTATTAGCGTGCCTTTTCGGGCCTTCCATCTGGTCTTGAATTCACATGAGGGAAAGTGAACGGCTTTCCATGTGGAGGCTCCACACTCAGAATGCGCGCATCACACGAATACTGAATACGTACAGTCATCCACGCGAGTATATAATCTGCTCTGTGACATAAGTGAATAAACTTTTAAAGCTTCAGAATTAACATAGGCGTTTTGGCTTTGAGGACAAAGTGCATAGCCAGCTTGTTTTGCCTGGTTACAGATGAGAACCCCTGCATCCCTGGGAAGTTTCACGTCTACATTTCAGTTTGACAGGAGAAAGAGGGGAGAGAAAAATGTCCTGTGCGCCTGTAATTGCAACCATAAAATCTGAATTATGTTTCCATTACATGCATTCTTCACCATTCTTCCCTTCAGTCCCTGTGTCAGTGGGGTACAATGTGAGGAGAGAGTGTTGTTCTAAGCAGCAGTCTGGCTGCATGCTCACATTGTGACAGCAGGAATATAGGATGTTCAGTTTAACAATGGAACATAGAGGAATGGTAGAGCGTGGTTTTCTTCCTGTAACTGCAGTCTTCTGACGGACGTCTCTCATCTGTTCTCCAAGCGTCCTGCTCCTTTTTTGAGGTTGCGTGAGCTGAACAGGGCCTCTGTGCCTCTCCCAACTGTAGACTTGCGCAAATACACTGGAAAATATCTTAAGCGCGCACTGTGCCTTCACATAAACATTGTTCTTTTTGCTTTGAGTATCCTCCGTCAAACCCACAGAAATATTCCTGCAATGCAGCCATGTTTTTCCACCACAAACCCCAGGGCCCCCGTCAACATTTAATTTTGCTTTTGTGACGCTCTCAGCGACCACGGGATCGGATGGCAAGATGTTTGTTTGAGGGTTTTAAGATCCTCTTTCTCATTCTCCACTTTCGGAACTGGCTGTCCTGTCGTCTTCACATACCGTTGTGAGTGAAAGGGTGTGTGTGTGTGTGTGTGTGTGTGTGTGTGTGTGTGTGTGTGTAAGGGTGGCGGGGGGGGGGGGGGGGGGGCTAGTCTGGCTCTGACCCTGTCTTTCACGCTGGGCACACTAAAGCTTCTGCGAATGTTCCTTATTTATGTCTTTGGAGGTAGACATCAAGAGGACCCAGAGTGGAATAGACGCATATGGGAGTCATCTTGGCCCGGCAATGCCTGGTTCATCACTAAAACCTCATACAGGGACTCTGCAGAGCTTAGGTTCAGCCAGGGCTGTTGTGCAATGGACCATGGGGGTTGTACAGGAGAAGCAACCTCTCCTTATTATTGCGACAGAGACAGATGGTGGGAAGCGTGGGAGCTTTACCATTTTGGCAGGGAGAGCTCAGATTACGTGAGTGCGCTGTTTGGGTGAGTGTGTCCATTTCTTCACAATGAGGGCGGTGCTGTATAATTTCAAAAGATTAAGCCTAATTGACAGCCGTTTGGTCAGTGAGCTATACGCCATTCACTTGTTATTCGGCAGGATACCGAAGTTCATCTAATGACCAGTGTTGGCATTGTCACATACAGATTTTGGGGATAATCATTCATCTATTTTACGTATTTATGCAGCGGGATTATTGTGTGTGGTAAGCAGCCTGTTGTAAGGAGGTGACCTCTGACCCTTCCCTACCCACAGATTGAGGACGGAGGAAAGGCGGCCCAGTGTAAGAAGCTAAGAGTGGGGGACGAGCTAGTCAACATCAACGGCTCCGCCCTTTACGGCTCCCGCCAGGAGGCCCTCATCCTCATCAAGGGCTCCTACAGGATCCTGAAGATGGTGGTGCGCAGGTAAGAGCCTCTCAGGAAGGTCTTTCCCTTACAGGTGGAATCTCCCCTTCTCTGATCCCATTACTGTAACTCTCCTGAAGGTCTCAGTGGAGCCACGTGCAGTATATTCAATTCAATTGTATTTGTGTCGCGCCCTTTACCGAGAACTGTCACAAAGAATCAGAAGGAAAATTGGGCAAAACCCAGGCCTGAACCCCCAAAAAGCAAGCAAGGTAAAAACTCCCCAGTGGGAAGAAAAACTCTCAAACGGTGGCGAGAAAAACTCTCAAACGGTGGCGAGAAAAACTCTCAAACGGTGGCGAGAAAAACTCTCAAACGGTGGCGAGAAAAACTCCCCAATGGGAAGAAATCTCGGGCGTATACGCCACTCAGCCCCACCCCACATTTTGGGTGGTTGGTTGGTGTCTGAGTCTAGATGGTAGCCAGCATGATGTAGTGCTGGTCACCCTGCATGATTCACAGGTCAGCCAGTCTGGTTATTCCTGATTACGCACGGCGGATCATCAGAGTCGCTTGCCCCGGACATTCGTATTGAACAGCGCAGCGGAGTGATAGCAGGAATCTTACGCTTCCCAACATGGTGCCTTTCTTTGTTTTATCTGTTTGCTTTGGCTAATCTGTTCTGAGCTGACGTCAGGATGGCTGGCGGCCGGACATGAGCTTACCTTTGCCCTCTAACACGCCCTGTCCATTCCTGTGACCATAAGCGCTGTTGACTTTTACCCTGACTCATGCCTGGGTAGCAAGAGAGCATGTTCATCAGCTCATGGTGTGCCTATATGTAATAGCGCCTTGCAGTGGTTGATGTTGGAACTACAATGTGTATATGTTCTAAACTGAGTAAGACCTTTTTTGTTCATTGAAAACACTTATTACAGCTTTAAAAACATTTTTTTTCATATATTTATAAAATAAACAAAAATATATTTTCCTGCAAATTCTTGCATATGACCTGGAAATTCCTAGTAATGCAGAGAACGTGTTATCTGAGTCTTATCATGAAATGCTACATTCTGTGTTAGACAGTTTGTAGGATGATTTTATTACAGGAAATATCTTGAAAAGTTTTTGAAAAATACATTTGGATTCTTGGCACAATGCCTTTCTCAAGCAGCATGTTTTCCTCAAACCATCCTTTTAGCTCTGTGCTATCTGTTTTAGTGTTGTTTGCGGTAGTACTTCGGCGCATAGATCTACCAAAGCATAACTGCAGAAAATGCAGCGAGTAAAGACAGGAAATGCAGCAAGCAGAAAGCAGATGTAAACTCCCGACTAATGCATTGATTGATTAAGTGTAGGACTGCGCATAAGAGTAAACACCCCTTTGATACTGTGTCTGGCATGTGGAAGCACAATAATAGGGGGGCTTGATCTGTCAAAGGGAGTTCTGTAACCGTGCCAAGGCCGACTGCATTCCGTTCCATTGACCACACATCAAAGCCAAGTGCCCCAGCTGTGCCCTGTAGAACCTCCCTTGAACCCCCCTATCAGACTCCTTCACCAGAACATTAATTAATGACGGGAGAATCCCAACACAGCTCGTAATAGCACAGAGGAAAGCTGCAGAACTGTGCCGGGCTGGACTACCCCCAAGTGAGTATGCCATAGTCAAGTGGGCTGAGTGGGGGTGAATTCTTCCCATTTTTTTGGTGGCCTCTGAATAAGAATTTTTAAAAAAAAAATTTATAAACACTGTTATTATCAACTGTGGTTTCCAAACGGTGGGCTTGTGGCAAATAGTTTCAGTACGATCTGCCTCAACTGCTGTTGGTTTTGTCTCTGAGTATTGGGGCTGAATCATCAGAAGGCCTGGGCTTAAAGGGGAAGTACTGGCCAGTTTGGTCTAGAAGGACTGTGTCAGTAAGGTAAGGTAAGGTAAACTTTATTCATCCCCAGGGGGAAATTCTGTTGTTACAGCAGCAGCCAGAGGAAAATAAAAGCAACAATAAGAAATGCAGTATGCAACATCCATACACAAAATAAATAAATAAATAAATACTGTACACCAGCTTGCCTTAAAAATTTAAATTTGGATACCTAAAAATATACAAATGATAAAAGACCAAGATATAAAATCCAGAGGAAAAATAAAGTGCAGGAGTGAAGTGCCACAGTAGGTTGCTGTGATATCAGGTGGTTGCCAGGTACACAACAACAACAACATAAAAACTACATGGTACTGTTAAAAGGTCTAACTGCCATTGGAATAAAAGACCTGCGGTAGCGCTCTGTCTTGCACTGTGGGTGTCTGAGTCTGTTGCTATGGGAGCTGTTCAATGCCTCCACAGTCCCATGCTGGGGGTGAGAGGAGTTGTCCATGATAGACGTCAGCTTAGCTAACATCCTCCTCTCACCCACCTCCTCTGTGAAGGCAAGAGGGCAGCCCAGGACAGAACTAGCCCTCTTGACCAGTTTGTTGATTTTTTTTCTGTCTCTGTCTGAGCTCCCCCCCCCACCAACAAGCAACAGCATAAAAAGCAACAGATGCCACAATGGTGTCATAGAATATCCTTAACACTGGTCTGCACACTCAGTCTCCTCAACAAATGAAGCCGATTTTGGCCCCTCTTGTACAGGGCGTCAGTGTGGTCTGACCAGTCCAGTTTATTGTTGAGGTGAACACCCAGGTATTTGTATGAACGAACTATCTCAATCTCCAGTCCCTGGATGTTCACCGATGTAGTCAGGGATGACTTCCTGCGGACTTCCTGTGTCCGTCATGAGTCTGCACTGTGGTCAAGATCAATGCAGGCATAAGTCTCGATAAGGCTTACAGCTGACGGCAGAACTTCAGTCAAGGCTTTGCGTAATCCTCATTTACCCACTGACCCCTGCTTTCTGCTTGTCTAGGAAGCAGTTTTATCAGGACGCTGGTGAACTATGAACTTGCGGCTCCAGTGGCGTCACTGCTCAAGCCCTGGCCTGGCCTTTCTCCAGCACAGTGGTGCCAATATCCACATGGCTTGCGTGGAACGGACGGGAGCTGGGGGAAATATTCAGGGAGTTGATTTTACTGTGGAAAAGGTTACATTAGCAACTCCCCAAGACCCATTACCACTTGTTGGTATAAGCCCAAGGGAATATATGACAATGCGTTCACATGACGTAAATGATGGTCGTCATGAGTGGCAATCCTCGGGTAACCAGTGTAGGAGAGTGAAGAAAAGCAGAGCTATCCCCTCTCCTGACCCCCCTCTCCCTGGTTCCTCCAGTACTAGTGTCTGCCAAGATGAATTTCACTTGCCAACTGGGGATTTTTCATAACTTTTCATCATTGTTTCAGCTCCATTTTTCTCAATTTCTACAAGCAGGGCTATATGAAGCTCCATTAAAACTCGCTAGACATGAAGGGAGGCCAAACCTAGTGATCAAAGACCTGCGTTATTATTCTTCACACGTTTCTCCTGTTTTCCCAGTCCTAGAATTAATTTTCTCATTCATTCATAATGACTGCGTTGCGAGGCCTAAGTGTTCCTTGAGGTTGTTGCTCTTCCTTTACAGTTCTGGTCAAAGGTGATGCGATCTTGTTGGGGGGGGGCTTGCAAAAGAGGCATTTCCTTTTCCTGACTTGACGCACCCTGATTTTGCTTCCTTTTGGTGCATTCCTTAGACACATGTTACCAGCCCCCCGCAGTGTGACTGATTCAACACTGCGAAAACTTAAAAATAAAAAATAAAATTCTGTCCTGTGGTCGTAATGTGTACATACACTTATTATGTTAAGTTAATTTCCTTTGGAAAAAAACATCAGTGACAGTGCAGGGGTGTGGTCACTGTGTTCCCATCTTAATGTTGGGAAAACTGACTGATATCAGACGAAAAACCATGTTCTTGTTGACTGGGCTATCCACAGATTGTAAAATGACAGGCTGCTGTTGTCCTCCTGATAGCAGGAAAGATCTTTTGGACCATTTGTGCCGGTTGAGAGACAGGTCACTGCACTTTGCAGCTCTAAGGGGGTGGACAAACATGCCATTCCCCCCTCCCAGTCTTTCTCAGTGGGATGCTCCCAGTATTAAGCCTTCATACGTCATTATAGAATCTGTACCTGTATAGGTTGTAGTAACTTAGTAACTTTTCTGTAGTAACTTTTTTTGCCCTTCACAACACTTATTATGAGCTGTGATGTGTTTCTTCCCGGGCCCAGAATACAGGCCTGAGTTACACAATGGGAAATGAAACAGGATATAGTCGCCGTTAAGGCTCCAACCCAATGCTCGATTTCTGCGTTATGAATGGATTTTCTTTGGTGACTGGTAAGGAGAGCAGCCAAGGGTGATTAGTCAGCCTTTCCACTCTCCTCACCACACTGCTTCTCACAGATTCTTTGGACATCAGATCACACTTCCTGTTCAGCTCTGTATTGTTTTCCTCCACTCTTCCTGTGACAGCCCAGCAGAGATGTTCTTACAGACACAGTAGAAACCAAACTTCTGTTTATTGACCACACAGCGGGATCTGGGTGGGTGGGTTAAAATATCCCTATTTACGCCAATTGACTCATTCCCAAATCTAAGAAAAAAAATTGTTTGTTTTGACTAAGTTGAGATTGTGTTCCGTCTGCTTTGACCAAGGTTGCAGAGAGGACAGGAACATGGTGTTAGGAGGATGATGGGGGAGGAGGAAGGTGTCTCTTCAGCATCCATGAGGGTCACAGCTGTTGTAATAAAGACATCGCTGACAATTGCTGAAAATGTTTCTGTATGTACAGACATCCCTATATATACTGAAGGATGGTTTCTGTTGGCTACTTTAGTTTTTGCTGTCCCAACTTTCCCAACTCCATTTACGAAGACTTGACGCTCAGGTAACTCCGGAGTGGTTTCCCCCACTAACACGCTGTTATGAAGGGGTCTAAACCCTTGAGATTCTACATGTCTTCAAAGAAGTCTTTACTGGGCACCCCTCACCCTCAAAAGAAACGTCTGACAACATAGGTCTGTGCATGTTGCATGCAGCACATGCACCGGTGAACTTGGTGTGACCCCTGCCTACCTTTCCTTATATTGTTCACTTTCTATCTCATCTTTCTCCAGTAGTAGTAATGGCACAGTATGCTTTGGCCTATGGGCTAGTTATTGTAGAAATTCATAAATTAATTGCTGAAGTGCCAAATTGCTCCGTGCTATGACAATTGCTGGGCAAATGGGTTGTCCAGGAGCTTGATTTAAACACCCATAAAATTCTTGATAGGAGTTCATAGCCTGCTCTGAATGACATCTGTACCAACGCTTCTGTTGGAGGCCTTTAACAATTTCTCTGAAAATCCTGTTTTTAAAGAAACAAAGCATCTACATTAAATGATACACAGGCAATATTGACAACATTAGAATAAAACCCACAAAGTAAAAAAAATAAATAAAAAATCCACAGATAAGACCCCAGAACAGCAGTAGGCAACCCTGGTTCTTGACAGCCGCAGGGGTCTGCAGGTTTTTGTTGTTACTCGCCACTTAATTGAGCAATTAAAGCAGTTGATTACACAGTTAACTCACCTCACCTGGTTTCTTTGGTCTAAGTAGTTGTTGTATTTAAGGTGAAAACAAAAACCAACAAACCCTGCGGCTCACAAGGACCAGGGTTGTCTACCCCTGCCCCAGAACAGCACCGAATTTAAACAGAAGGGGTTGCTGGGCAGGATATCGGGTTGTTGCCTTATTACAGTATTTGAGTAACCCTGGTAGGACAGCTAAGGTAAAGAGTGATGCTTATAAAATAGAGATGTCACACCAGGTCTCGAGGGTAGGAACAAGAACAGTAATGTACAATAATGCACCAACTAAAATAGATATCCTGTACAATGTCCTGCGGTTGATTCATTACTTCCAGAATGTGATGATTAAAGTCTGGCAGACAGAGCATGAAAGATCCAAACCATTCAACGTGTGGGAACACTGTGTAGTGAGAATAGTGACCGTCGTTAATCCCACAATTCCTGGAAGTGGGGTTCACCAACTATATTTGATGTGGATGGGGTGTTAATGCGACAAAATGTTGAAAATATTATTAAAAAGTAGTTTGCCTGAATGGCAGTGGAAGCCACTTAAATTTAATGGAGCGTGGATTTGTTGTAAGAATAATGTGAAGAATATATGTAATGATGGAACAATAGGAAAAAAAATGGCAGTTTTTTTTTACGTGGGGATTCATTGCTTTTCTTAAAAGGCTGCTCCACTGTACCCCACATGACGAGATTGCCATTTGAGTGTTGGGCACCCGATTGAATGAGGTTTTCAATTCCGTCCATGTACACATCAAGAGAATCGGAGCCTATCAGAGGCATAGGCTGCAAATTGAGGGCATTTTCAGTCAGGAAGCGGCTCGATTCTCCAGGGCAGCCCACCGCAGAGACGAGAGGGAACCGCGCTCCCTCTCCTGCTGTGCCAATGAACAGCAAAACAAAAGCTCTCCTGAGCCAAACAAAACAATGGACATTCCTGACATTCTCAGGCCCCCTTCCCCCTTTTAACTCTTCCTGTGTTCTCTCCAGGAATAGCTGTTTTACCAACATTTCCAGTTCCATTGCCACGCATGGCTATTAAGTGTTGTTGTGCGTGCATTGTTTGTGCGTGTGTGTGTGTGTACGCGCAAGCGTTGCGTTGGGCAGTTGTTTACCAGCTTTTGTGATGTGTAATGTAGGGCCATACTACAACTTATTTTTGTGAGGTGTTAGCATTGGCTTGCTGTTGGAATGATCTGAGACCCAAATTGCTGTATTAAAACTCAGTCTTCATGCTGGTTAACAGTTCAATTAAACCTCATTGCTGGGTAAAATGGAGCGGAAAATGAATTGTACCAGTCCAGGATTGGGAACCACTTCTCTACATGCCTGGTTTAAACTGAAATGCATACTTGAGCACGCACAACAGTGCTGACAATCTTTCATCCTGATCTGGATTTGACATTATTTTGAGGACTTACCTTGTAGAGGTCACTGTTAAAAGAAATGTTGGTAGTATGTAAAAAAAATACATATTAGTGTAAGAAAATTTCCTTCATACAATTTCATTATGTTGTGCAGCCTGAAAATTATTAATTCAAATTATTTCACATTTTACAGTCAGTTGTTATAGGGTATAAAACAATTAATTTAATCTAAACAAACCATTCTCTTGAACAATTAATTTAACCATATCACCACAGCATAGATAGATGTCGAATACAGATCAGCACTTGAATATCTGCTTAATCAAATGTATGAGACGTCCTAGCTAAAGCACAAGTGTTTGGTGTTGTGTGTCCTGGCCATGCCGATGCCAGCTGTGGCTAGGAGTCCCTTAGCGTGATGCAGGTTTGGCTGGTTTTATTCAGCAGGCCATGCCCAATCTAATGGTAAAATAGTGACTCCTCTGGTGAGTGGGATCTCTACAGCCCTCTGATGTAATAAACTATGCAGCCTAGCTGGTGGACTGCAGTGTGAAAACAAGTGGTGGCGGCTGACTGCGTGTATTTCCGAGGACCGCATTTGCGTGTATGTGCAATCCAAAATTCAATTTAGATAAAAAAAAAAATTTGAAGCAAAAAAATTATAGACATATCTTTCCGTCAAAAAAAGAAAGAAAACTGCTGCTGGATGGCTCATTCAGTTAAGGAAATCAGGCTGTGGTGCATGTATGAGCCTCCTCATGGCCTGGCATCGAATCCGGACCGTGCCAGTGGCGACTGTGGTCGGTAGCTCCGCAGGGCGACGCACAATTGGCCTCTGCGTCGCACCCAGGGTATGAGAGGTTTCAGACGGACATGGGTTCCACATTTCATCGCTATTGAGCGACCCCGCTGGACTATAAGGGCGCTCGTAAGACTGAATGTCAAAGCCGCATATGAAAGGTCCCCTCCTCCGACACCGCTCTGTACAAGCTTAGTTGTACTCAGCAACGCAAAAAGAAACAGCTGTAGGATGGCATGTGTTTCGGAGGAGAACCGTGGGTGTCCCAGCTCTCCTGAATTGGCAGGGTGGTTCACACATGGAATGCGGCTGCAGTAGCAGACAGTTGGACATTCCAGATTGGGGAGGGAATTGGATATACAGTCAAGCCGGAAAGTCTCCCCACCCCCTTTCACCTTCTCCACGTTTTATTACGTTCAGACATATACTACAATAGATTGAGTTAATTTTTTTGTCTCAAAATTCTACACAAAATAGCCCATAATGACAAAGTGAAAACAGGTTTTTAGACATTTGTGCTAATTTATAAAAAATCAAAAATGTAAAATATCATATGTACACAAGTGTGCACACCCTTTGATATGACACCCAAAAGTGAGCTGAGGTGCATTTTGTTTCCACTGATACTGCTTGAGATGTTTCTACAACTTAATTGGAGTCCACCTGTGATAAATTCAATTGATTGGACATGATTGGGGATTGCCAACACCTGCCTATATAAGGTCCCACAGTTGACAGTGCATGTCAGAGCAAACTCCAAGCCATGGGGTCAAAGGAATTATCTGCAGACCTCAGAAACAGGATTGTGTCAAGGCATAGATCTGGAGAAGGGTACGGAAAAATCTCTGCAGCTTTACAGGTCGCAAAGAGCACAGTGGCCACCATCATTCATAAATGGAAGAAGTTTGGAACCACCAAGAATCTTCCTAGACCTGGCCGCCCGGCCAAACCGAGCAATCGGGGAAGACGGGCCTTGGCCAGGGAGGTGAGCAGGAACCCGAGGGTCACTCTGACAGAGCTCCAGCGTATCCTTGTGGAGATGGGAGAACCTTTCAGAAGATCAACCATCCAGGCAGCACTCCACCAATCAGGCCTTTATGGTAGTGGCCAGACGGAAGCCCCTCCTTAGTAAAAGGCACATCACAGCCCGCTTGGAGTTTGCCAAAAAGGCACCTAGAGGACTCTCAAACCATGAGAATCAAGATTCTCTGGTCTGATGAAACCAAAATGGAACTTTTTGGCCTGAATACCAAGCGTCACGTCTGGAGGAAACCAGGCACCGCTCATCACCTGGCTAATACCATCCCTACAGTGAAGCATGGCGGTGGCAGCATCATGATGTGGGGATGTTTTTCAGCAGCGGGAACGGGGCGACTAGTCCTGATAGAGGGAAAGATGAATGCAGTACACCGAGATCCTTGAAGAAAACCTGCTCCAGAGCGCTCTGGACCTCAGACTGGGGCGAAGGTTTACCTTCCAACATGACAATGACCCCGAAGCACACAGCCAAGAGAACAAAGGAGTGGCTTCGGAGAAAGTCTGTGCATGTCCTTGAGTGGCCCAGCCAGAGCCCAGACCTGAATCCAATTGAACATCTGTGGAAAGAGCTGAAATGGCTGTGTACCGACGCTCCCCATCCAACCTGACGGAGCTTGCAAGGATATGCCAAGAGGAATGGGCAAAAATGTCCAGAAACAAGTGTGCCAAGCTCGTAGCTTCTTTCCCAAGATGCCTTGAAGCTGTAATCGCTACCAAAGGTGCAGCAACCAAGTATTAGGCTAAGGGTGTGTACAGATATGTAACTCCTAAATAACCTATTTTTGTCAGTAAAATAAAATTGCATATTTTCTAAAAACCTGTTTTCACTTCGTCATTATTGGCTATTGTGTGTAGATGTTTGAGGCAAAAAATGAACTCAATCTATTGTAGTATAAGTCTGTAACGTAATAAAACGTGGAGAAGGTGAAAGGGGGTGGGGAGACTTTCCGGCTTGACTGTATACAGCCCCGGGTTGGGCAGCAAATAAATAAAAAAAACAAGCTTTTAAAAGTGGTTTACTTCTTTGAGTTTTTTTTTTATTTGACTTTTTAGTCTTATGTATTCAGTTGGACCAGACAGTTTTTTGTGTGTATATTTTAGGTACAGAAGTTTCTGACCACCTGCTAGCTTTACAATAGCTAGTATAGGAGCATCGATGGGTTGTGGCTTAAAGTAAGAAAAATACTCTGTGATGCAATATCACAATGTGATATCAGCCATTGCTTCTTTTGAGCTCACACAGGCATATTTCTTTTGCCTCAAGCTAAAAATAAGTCCTCTACCTGGCTAGAAATGTAAGAAACCATTCACTGAAAAGTTAGCCTACCATTCCTAGTATTTAAAGGATTTACTTCCCAAGTGGTGACTCATTGAGAAAAGTCTTCTTCCATTATGGCTATACTGTATAGCAAGCCATAGTTAACTTTCAAGTGAACAGGGATTTTTATGTAATTAATCAGACAATAGATATTTCTCTAAACAGCCCTTTGCTTCACTGACTGGTATTGAGGAGACCATTTGTAATCCTTTGGAAGAAACTTAACTTCTCCGATGCTCACTTGAACTGCTGTAAATGGCAACAGAGGTGCCATTATTTGCCAAAGGTTCTTATGAGGTTTATTATTGCGGGCTAATGTAGATTCTAAAGCCTGAATCCTTCTGTAGAAAGAAAACCCTACTGAGGTAAAAGTAAATAGATTTGTAACCTGTACCTGGCTAGTGGTGGTTAATTTATTTGCGGAAAAGCAAAATGCATGGATTAGGTCTGTGTATTGGATACATTTTCCATAGCATTGCCTCATGAAAAAATCTTTGCCTCTGATTTTTCTCAAAAGTATTGCTTTTTCCAGGTGTATCTAGCCTCGTTTTCTTACAGGAAGATTATACTTAAGAGAATCTGTATATTATATACAAATTTTAAAGTGAATGATTTTGTAGCAACTTAGCAAGAAATATTTTATTTGAAAAAGATTTGATTTGCAGTGCAGTGCAGTGAGAGCACACATTGCGGGCTGGAAGATTATACTTAAAGGTTGTATCAGCGATTTTGGGTGACGTCACTTCTGAAGCGAAATCTCAAACAAACAGAGCCAGCTCCAGCTCAGAGCCAATTATGTTATGTTTTTAAAAAATAGTGTTCAAGCATCCAGAATTATAACCACGTTAATAACGTTTGTAAGAAACCAAAACCGTTTGTAAATCCGTCAAGATTTCAGCGAGATAAGAGTATTAGCGTATTAGTATCACCCACCCCTTGTCGGTGATTGGTTGGAATACTGTTTATTTTGTTTTTGAGTGGTTGGTAGTACCATTTGTTTTTGTGTACGATCTCGGAGCATAGGCTGCCTACAGAGACGCGGGTTTTTTGACGGCCTGCTTATGGGGAGGGGAAGCTAGCGGATCGTGAGGAAAAATCAAATGAATGTGATCATTTATGTTTCGACCCAAAATCGCTGATACAACCCTTTAACAGAATCTGTATATTATATACAAATTTTAAAGTGAATGATTTTGTAGCAACTTAGCAAGAAATATTTTATTTGAAAAAGATTTGATTTGCAGTGCAGTGAGAGCACACATTGCGGCTGTCTACTACTTTACTAAGGATTGTACCTTGATCTCAGAGAAACAGAGAGCTTGCCTCTTTCCAGGGTGAACAAGCAGCTCTTCTGTTGCCTGTGGTGACTTTTCTGCCAGTGTCCGGGGGGGCGGGCGGGTGGAGGGGGGGGGGGGGTTTCCAGCATGCCTAAAAGGCTGTTTGTCGACGTGGGCGCGTTCTTGCGCATTCCTTACTCAGACAAAAAGAGAGAAGCTCTCCAAACCCAAAACAACAAACAGGGCATTGTGCTGAGAAGTCGTACTGGGCTTCACCCCTTCCTGGACGGTTAGCGCTAATGGGGCCAGTCTCGCCTTCTTGATTAGCTGGAATGCAGCGGTGCGATGCTCGGGGCTTGTTTGCGGGAAACGGGGCGCCCAAACACAAACAAACTTGATTGTGGCTGGGGAGTCGCCGGTGGCTTGCTCTGGGAGGGGACAGCAGTTAACCTCCTCCTTCACAGGAAGGTACAGTATGAGAAGCTTCGCCACACCCCAAGCGAAGCTCCAGCCTCTTCTTCAACCCCCCCCCCCCCCCCCCCCCCCCGCTCGCTCCATGTCCAGCTGCGGGAGTCTCAAACTGCAGGAAACTGACTTGACTTGGCTAATTATACCGTTTCTTTCATTATTTTCTCATTGTGTGGTGGTGCATTTCTCCCGGTTCAGGCCTTCCCAGTGAGTTAGCCCATTCACGCACTCATAATTCTTTTCATAAATAATCTAAAAAGCTCTTTCCCCAATGCATCGGGGAAGAATGGGACCAGCGTGCCTCTCAGAACACAAGTTGGGTTGGACTTCATCACTGCGACTTTTACAAGCCTATTACAGAAGGTCATTTCAGATTTCCAGAGGCCAGGGAACCTGGTCTGACTCATGGAAACGGAAGCAAATGCGATGCGAGGCTGCGCCGGGCCTGGCTGCTCGGTGTCTGTGCTGTCGTTACGTCAGCGAGCTGCTCTCGGAGAGCTGGAGGCCGACGAGGGCTCTGACCTCATCCTGCTGGCCCTGGGAGGCGCTTCCCCTCTCCCGCCACCCGTGGAGAGAAACCATTAGCAGACGCTCAGATTTATACAGTGGCTGGAAATGATCTCTCACCAGGGAGGCGCTGAAGGGGAGAGACGGGGGAGGTCAAAGGGCACGGTGTGAAATCGGGGATGAATCTGGTTTCTGTTTCATAGAATAGTCACGGTCCGTCACGTAAAACAGCGATTCATACTTACCCCCCAGCTCAGGTTTTGAGCGCCTGTCATGCACCCGTCGCCTCGCTTCTGAATTTTGTCATTGCGAAAAGGCATCCGTAATATGTTTTGAGTTTCTCTCCTGGTTCCTTCCTTCGTCATCTTCCCATCTATACTCACCTTCATCATCATCCTCTTCCCTCTCTCATTCACCGTTTTCCTGTTTTTTTTCTTCCCCCTGTACTCCTCCTCCACCCCCTACTGGCTGGCAGCATTATGAATATCGCTGACTTCGTTCACAGGGTGTATAACCTGCCCCACATTCAGCAGACAGATTTAAAACGGGCCGAAACACATTAAGCCTCTTTTCAACAGTGCCGATTAAGGAGTGGGTCCAGTTACCACTTCACAGTTAAGTCCACATTGTTGCACTATCAGCGTTGAGAACGGGGCAAGAAAACATTTGGGTGGCAGGGCGCCACCGAAACACCCCTCGCTCCTGGTCGACGCTTCGGCCAAATCTGACGGCTTTCTGAGGGAAAGGAAGCGCCTTCGCATTTTTTCGCTATTCAAACAATAATAAAAAGAACCCGGGGTATTATTTTTGCCACAGCTTACCCTTTATCTTCTCTGAACATAGTTTCCTTTCTGTCTGAGCCAGGCTTCCTGCCTCATAATATCATTAGAGAAGGAGCGCGAGGAGAGAGTGGGAGGTAGAGAGCAGGGCGTTTGGATTTCTCCAGAGAGAGAGAGAGAGAGAGAGAGGTGGTGGGGGGGGGGGTCCTGTTCATTTTTGTGCTCTAGCGATCTGATCGGAATCCTGGGCTGGTTAAGTCAGACAGTTGCAACTATTTGCTGCGGACACTGCGGCGGTTCAATCCCCCTTTGTTCCAGAAGGACAGAGATTGGCTGTCTCTAAGCGACTGGCACTTTAGGATAGAGGAGTGTAGGGGGGAAAAAAATCATTTAGTATTCTTTTTGAGAATCGGTATTTTTAGCCTTCTGTGAGGCTGTGTCCTGTGTTGGGGTGTTTATAACAGAAGCCCTTTGCTTGCCTATAAAACTACTTGCATTTTGGACTCAATATAGTGAAGCGGTTGGCATCAACTGGGGACTGTCAGGCTTGTCTGGACTCAAAACACAGAGCACTTTTTCCAACCTCTGTGGTAAAGATTGGATGTTACCGCCGATCCATGGAATAAGAAGAAACCAGGTCACAGGAAAAACGATTTGCGATTGTATGACGATATCATCGGCGCAGAGTAAGTAGGCTACTTGACTGCAGTGCTGTAACATCTTGGCTGTCATGCTGGGAACATGTCCTTTTATATACCATAGCTGCTCAGCAGGGTGTAGAGAGAAAAACAGAGCAACACAGAGTCTGGAAAGGTACTTTTGAACTTCAGCCACTAACTATAAAAGCAATCAGTCTGCTTTGTGTTTTGTCCAATTAATCGTGTGAACTTCCTCTCCTTGCTTTTACGGGTAGCCGTTAACCATGAACGCTTAATGTGCATAGCCGTTAACCATGAAGGGTTAATGGCTTTTAGGGCTTTTCTGTAAAATATTAAGGTGACATAGCTTGTTTCTGGTGAAACTGATTTCATTAACTGTAAGTTTCTCATTTTTCATTCATTAGATGGAACCTGTTTCACTAACTAGCCTAATTACATGCATTTCCTCAGGGGCTGATGGGAACCAGAATAATAAAGTTGCTTGTGTTACAGTTATGCTTTGTAAATGGATTCTGGTATTGAGATATTTATAGTACCCTGTATTCACTTCCATATTTGTTTTGTTTAATTACAATATTTCAGCAGTGCGGGCTAAATTCAGGTGTAGCCTTGTGCATGACAAATATGGAACTTCAGTCATACTCTCCTCTCTCTAATCTAATCAGCTTTCCCATGGAAATGAAACTCATTGTTATGGAACAGTCAAACAGGAAGTAAAATCAGTGATCTATATTATGTTTAGTTTACCTTTGAATTGGGCTTAAATACAGAAAAATGCATATTTTGCTCTTTCTCCACCAAATCCACATTCTTTCACGAGTCTTTGCTCAGACATCTTTATCACGATTTTCCCCTCCCCGCACTCAGACAGGAACTCTCAGCAGTTATTAATAGTAGAATAACAATTCATTCATAACTCTGGCCTTCTGGGAAGTCTATTCTCCATCTGGTGCCTGGTGACTCAGACAGGCAGATAGGCCTGTGGCTGTTGCTGTTGCTGTGGGAAAGTATGGTTGTCTCTGGGTGATCAGCTGAGTCGCATAGGCTTCTCGATGCTAAGGGATTCTGTTTTGAGCCATGGTTGGAATGGCTGTTTTGTGGTCTGGTGTGGCTGTAACGGTGTTGGTTCAGATGCCATGTCAGTCACCTGTACTGTGTGTGTCTGTGATCTCACTCACCTGTACTGTGTGTCTATGATCTCACTCACCTGTACTGTGTGTCTGTGATCTCACTCACCTGTACTGTGTGTCTCTATGATCTCACTCACCTGCACTGTGTGTCTCTATGATCTCACTCACCTATACTGTGTGTCTCTATGATCTCACTCACCTGTACTGTGTGTGTCTCTATGATCTCACTCATCTGCACTGTGTGTCTCTATGATCTCACTCATAGACTTGTCACAGTGTTTTACTATTTTGACACTGATTTTACTTCCCTCTAAAACAACATTGACACCAGTATCAAACTTCCATTTAAACTGATCATTGGTCTCAACCTGTTTTCATTAATTTCCCTTGATTAACAAGTGTGCCAACTATCTGAATAATCAATATGCGGGTAGCCTAAACACACAGCTTCTTTCTTCACATCATGTTAGGGAGATTAAACGATAAATTCAAGTTAGAAAAATCATGAGATCTACGTGATCTCATTCACCTGTAGTGTGTGTCTCTATGTAACCTCACTCACCTGCACTGTGTCTGGTTCGTGCAGGCGGAGTGTACCTGTGATCAGGCCTCATTCCTGGCATCTGGCCAAGCTGTCGGAGCCCCCCAGCACTGCCACCCCAGACGCTCCTCCTGCCATGCAGCTCCACCCGGTGCCCTTCAGCGTACCGTGGCACTCCGGGGGTGACAACAGGTGAGCCATTCCCCCAAAACATCCTGAAACCCCGTTCAAATGGTGGCCCCGTGGAGATGGAATTTCCTTTATGCATTCAACGCATAATGCCGTACCAAGATATGGTGCCACTAATTATGTATTTTAGTTCAGTTCATTAAGTACATTGGTTGTGTAGATTTGGATTGATTTGGAAGCATTGTATCAGTCCGAACACACATTTAAAAAAAATATAATTTAAAGATATTTTTAAATGCGTGATGAGTCGTACTGACAAGAAGGCCGATAGCGGGGGTGAGAACGCCCTGTCAAAGTGCTCTGTGGGGTGGGAGAAGGGGATTTCTGCCCTTGCAAGTTTCCAGAGGAAAACAATGAGGAGGAAACCGATGATCTCATGTCTAAAGTCAACATGCGCCCCACGGGATGCCACCACTATTTTCAGAGTGTGACTGAGGCATTTTTTCTACGTGACAAATAAAAGGACCTGGGAAAAAAAAACAATGAACAGTTTTATTTAAAGAACTTTTTTTACAAAAAGCCGACTGTTCGTTCGAGATGAATGCTGTATATAAGATTATTTTTGAACATTAATCCTTGTTTCCTAAATTTAGTAAAGGAGGCAACACAATTGACTCTAAGCTTACAAGGTTAAGGTTGTTTAGGAATTGTTTTAACAGATCAGACTTGACAATTGGTTAATTATTTTCCAAATGTTTGCTGACCCGTTGTAAAGAAACAGAAGTAACTAGACTTTTTCTGTGAAATGACTTTAGAAGCTTTTAAGCACAACTGAACTTTGGTAGAACTTTGGGTTGTGTAGTTACCTGGCCATGATTTGAGTCCAAATGGTAGCAAAATGTTCGTTAGTTGCTCTGTCCTCCCCTGGAGTGATAATCCAGAATAGGGTATCTGTCGCTCTCCATTCACTTCTATAGGGCAGCTAAAACGGTCTCAAAATGACACTTCTAGCACGTAGACGAACGCGAACGATTCGGATTCTGAGCGGATTCTGTCAATACAAACAATAACCAGTCCTCGTACATATTTGTTTTTTGTGTCATTAAAATTATTTATAAAAGTACTGTTTTTTTCAATGTTGTTAGCAAGCTACCAGAAAAGACTAGCAAAATGTTGGCAGGTCGGCTTGTTTACCATAGATATATACTACCAGGAACGCTTCCTTCTCTGGAGATTTGGACCAATGAGTGGTTTCTGACACATTGGCGCATTAACACTGTTTCTGGCGCAATAATTACCTACCAGATCTACGTTCCAAATAAAATACGAAAAAGCCAGGAAAGGGCCATTTCATTTTTTTTTTTAAAGTACGTACGAGGACTGGTTATTGTTTGTACTGAGAGAATCCACTTTGTTCACGTTCGTATACATGCTAGAAGTGTCATTTTGAGACCGTTTTAGCTGCCCTATAGAAGTGAATGGAGAGCGATAAATACCCTATTCTGGATTATCACCCCAGGGGAGCACAGAGCAACAAACATATTTCGCCACCATTTGGACTCATATCATGGCCAGGTAACTACACAACCCAAAGTTCTACCCAAGTTCAGTTGTGTTTTAACTGAACATACAAGGATAGAATAACTTCCTTTACCTCCTTCAGTGATAAAAAAAAGTTGAAACTATTTTCCAAGGTTCATCTTTGAATGATTGTGTAAGTCTCCCATATCAGTGAGATTGGCTTATTTTGTATTTTGTATATTTAACTCTAAGAAAATGATATATTTCCAGCAAAACATAAATAAAAACATGGCAAGAAATTATATATGTTTAAATAAATATGTTGTGGATCTGAGGAGAAATATGATGATGATATTTTGATTGACTGCTAAATCTTTTGAGGAAATGTTGGACAGCTTTATGAAAAGAAATATGGTTTGTAAACTGAAGCTCAGGGACGTCGTTAGGCCTATTTTAGGGTGGCTGAAGCTACCCTAAAATGTTCTTAAGCCCCCCCAAATAATTTGGCATTATTGGCTTAAAATTATCGTTCTGGTTTGTATGTTGTTGTCTCCCCATCCAATACTAACCTGTCGTAGCCTACTTCACAATGTAAATCGCGGGCACGAGGACCTTGGGGGAGGCTGCATTCCATTGCTTCTCGCTCTGCCAAGTAACGATCGGCATTGGCAACGGCTTGTGACAGGATAACGTTAGTGGCTAAGGAGTTTAGCCGTGATGTGAAGATTCAAAGTGAATGATGCACAGAGTGAAATTGTAAGTAGTTGTTAACGATTGTTACCTGCTTAACTTTAGCTAGGTTTACTTGAGGTAAAGGAAAGGGGATATTGTAGTAGGCTATGATGTTAACACTAAATTAAGCTATTGTTGACTGTCAAGTTGGCTAACGTAGCTAAAATCCCACAATCAACGTCAGCAAACAGCTTCAAATTGATGCATAAGCTTTTGTTTTGTTAATGTTTAACTTGGTCCAGTCATCATTAAAATTAAAAGCAGTTACCTCCGTATGTGCAGCGAACACACACGCAAAGTTTTTCAATGGAACATTAGGCGCTTTTCCATAACCATATGCTATAACGCTAGCTACACACACAAGTGGATTACGCTATCGTGAACGAGAAAAATACAAGAAATAGCTAGCTAGCTAACTCTATCGACAGCTCTCTATTCTTTGCCATGAATATATCTCTCTAGTATTTCGAAACAATAATATCAGTGCCCATAGAATGTTATTGTTTAGAGTCAGTTAATGTCAGTGAAAACTCCCTCATTACGCTATTGTACAACAAAAGAGAAATGGAAGAAGAGAATATGTCTGTTGCTTTTTACTTGTTGCCATCTTGGCTTCTTCACTGGTTGTTGACATATGTGTACTGTAGTTCTAATACAGTATATACCAAAACAATTTGCGCTCGCATCTCTTGCCCTCCCCTTGGGGCTAAGCCCCCCATGTCTTTGCATCCTAGTGACGTCCCTGCTGAAGCTTATAGTCATATTGAAATATTATGATGTGTTTATGCTTTTTATATCACAATATGGGTGAAAGTGTTTTTAATAGATGTAATAATTGTCATATAGGCATAGGCTTGTACGTAAACATCTGTCCCATATTGTCTCACTGCAAGAAAACTATCTCTCTACATACATATTAGAGCGCAGGTTTAGGAGTAGATCTGAAAAAAGTTTTTAAATTGTTAAATCTACATGCACTGACACTGGCATTGAATAGCAGCTGAATAGCCAAATGCAGTAACCTAACCACCATGTTTTATATAAAATAGCTTTACTTTGAGAAAGGGGGAAATTTAATGTCATTTAAGGTTATATGACATGCTATACAAAACATTTCTGAAAATGTGAAAGCTATTATCTCCGGAATGTTCTGGCTCTTTTCAGAAACATTATATAGGGGGGCGAAGGATGTTCACAGTACACCGTGCTCTTTCTGGCTTTCCTGTGTACAAGGTCATCAAACATGGCCGCCCGGTGAGGTGGGCTCTGTGACACCGTGTTAACGGCCGTGTGCTGTGTGCTCTCCCCTCTGCGCAGTGACCTGTCCATGCAGTGGAGCCAGCTGTCCCGACACTGCAGCACCGACCGCAGCAGCTCCCTGGGCAGCATGGAGAGCCTGGACCCGCCCAGCCAGGGCTACTACGAGAGCCAGCTGTCCCCCGTCGACCCCGCCATCTTCAACAACAAGAGAGACTCCGCCTACAGCTCCTTCTCGGCCAGCTCCAACACGTCCGACTACACGGTGTCCCTGCGGCCGGACGAGGCCAGCTCCATGGACAACCTGCTGCACGGCCTGGGAAGGTGCGCCCACTCCGCCGCCGAGCCGGGGGACTTCCCAGGGGAAGCCGCCGCTAAGTCGCAGTCCCTCTCCCGGCTCCAGACCAGGCCGTCGTCCTACGCCTACGAGGAGGCGCGGGGTAGCGGCGGCGGCCCCCCGCAGCCTCCCGCGCGCAGGGACAGCTTCAGGGCCACGCGGGGCCGCCCGGGAGCCGCGGACAAGCGCTGCGCCTCCGCCCCTGTGGACATCCTGAGCCTGTCGGGCTGTCGGGCGGAGGACCCGCTCAAAGCCCAGGGCCAGAGCGAGAGGGGGTGTCCCTGCGAGTCTCGGGGGGACGTGGTTTGCAAAGGGAACAGGCTGGACCAGTACTACATGCTCAGCTCTCAGCTGGAGCCCTGCCGCGACTGCGCCCGAGCGAGAGACCGCAAGGACGACATCCCGGCCGCTCAAATCGCCGCACCAGAGAGCGACTCCCGCACCTCCAGCCCCTCTCCTCCGCAAAACTCGCACGGCGGGAGGAGGAGCGCCGAACACGCCGAACCCGCAGCTCACCAACTCCCGCCTCCTGAAATCAAGCACGCGGTCGGCGGCCACAGGCACAGCGCCCCTGAGAAGCTCCTTTCGGCCCAGCTCCGCCTGCTGGAGCTGTCTAACGGCCGGGCCGACAACACCCCGTCCGCCTGCAGCCAGTGGCCCAAATCTGCGCTCCACTCCGCAGAGAAGCCCGAGAGCCCAGACGCGAGCGACGCATCGCAGGGGAAGTGGGGCGGCAGCAGGTGCTCCACCCCCGGCTCGGTGGCCGCCTCCGAGGCGGAGGAGCCCCAGGCGGACACGGAGGCTCCCGGGCCGGCCCCGACCCTGTCCCCCGTCCCTCGGTCCTGGGGCCGCTCCGTCAGCGTTCCCGGGGACGCCGCGGCGGCTGACCCTAACGTCGCTCCCGATTGCGTGGCTCTGCCGAGGGAGTTTGGTGGGCTCAGCGGGTCGGCCAGCATGGACACGCTGCTGGAGGAGGCGCCGGGGGGAGAGGGCGTGGCCCCGAAGCCGCAGCCGAAGCCCGGCTCTTCCCGGCAGCACCGCTCCTCCAAGTCGCGGCGGCGCAGCGAGCGCTTTGCCACCAACCTCCGCAACGAGATCCAGCGCAAGAAGGCCCAGCTGCAGAGAAGCACGGGCCCCAGCGGCCTCCTGCATGGGGAGGACACCGTGGAGGAGGAGGAGGGGGGAGAGGCCACTCCAGAAGCCGAAATCCGCCTCGCGCCTCCCTCCCAGTCCTCCCAGACCCGCAGTTACAGGGACCCGTCCCCAAACGCCCCCGGCACTCTCAACAGACTGGTCTCAAACTCCACGCCCCAGCTCCACCCGTCCGCCCCAGCTGTCCACCTGGGGAAGGAGCAGGAGAACCCGCGGGACCCCTCGCAGGGCCCGGATCTAAGCGGGCCTAGCAGGGGCCAGGTGGCAGATGATAAGCCGGGCCCCGCCGGGAAAGCCAGGCGCTGGCGCTGGACTCCGGAGCACAAGCTGCAGCCGGAGGCCGAGTTTGAAAAGAGGAGCGCGAGGGCGGGGCCTACAGCGACGTTGCCGCAGCCGGGCAGGCAGGCCGCGACCGTCTCGCGCTTCTCCAGGCTGGACGAGTGCGACATACTTCCCTTCGCCGACCGCAGGAAGTTCTTCGAGGAGACCAGCAGGAGCCTGTCCGTGTCGAACCTCCCGGGCCTGACGAGCCGCCGCCAGAGGCCTGAGAGACACGGGAGACAGCCTGGCCCCGCCCGAACGGAGACGCCCACCCTGGAGCCAGGGCGCAGGAGGTACTCCTACCAGGGCTGCGCTCAGCAGGAAGTTGCCCCCTGTGGCCCTGTGGAGCCCAGGAGGCAGAGCGTAAGCAACGGGGGCCAGGGGAGGGGGGCCGCGGACCCTGCGCGGGACCCCTGCGGCATCAGCGCTCACAGGCCTGCGGAGCCTGAGCCCCAGCGGCACCCCCCGGCTGATGGAGACGCCAGGCCCCCCTCCCACAGCCTCGGCCAGTGTCCCTACGAGCGCCACGATGGCCACGCCCCCCGCTCTGCTTTTCATCCAGTTACTGCCCCCGCCTCCCAGGAGAGCCAGCACTTACGCCTGGGACACGAACAGAGGAGCCGCACCCCTACCGACGTGAGTGGCGCGCACACGTACACCTGCGCACACACAAACTCACGCATACGCACACAGAAACAGCCCACCCCCTAAAACACCCCCTCACAAGACCTAACGATTAACCCCTATATGGCTGGGATTAAAGATTAACAGGGGTCCCAGGCCGGAGATTTGGCGAGGGACACAACGGGATTTTATGGATCAGAGACCAAGGGTGTGTTCCTGGGTGTTCCGATTGGGAAAAGCACGCAAGCTTCACTATGCAGTCTCTACGGCCATCCAACAAAAGCCTGGCTGCCGGCCTTGTGCAGCTGTGCCTCTCACTCCTAACATGTGGAGAAACTGAGGTGTTTCAACAAAACACCCTCACTCTCTGTATGACTCAGGCATAGTTTTCATACTTAAATCCACTCGTAAACAGCACTAGTTTCCCATGTAAAATCATGGAACCTCATTCAGTTCCACAGGGACCACAGCTACATTTCAGTTAACTTGAGAATTCACTGAGAATTAATCACACTCTCCCAAAGTGTTTTGACAACAGAGTTGTATCGAGTCACAGTCGCTGCACTCATTTGTAATATGTACTGTAGGTTTGTTCTACTGTAAGTAAAAAAAAAAAAAAAAAAACGTGCATGTTTATAAAAACTCAAGATGTTGCTTCTTGTGTAACATTATCTTTGTGGGAGTGCTGGTGTCGTTTCGCTGATAGCTGATTTGAGGCATTTTTCCTGGCTGTTTGCCACTGGGCCGAACCCCCATATTCTTTGCCTCGGTAGTTTTCAAATGAAGGCTCTTGGTTGAGTCCCTGGATGATAACCATTGGATACTTGTTTTATAGAATCCAGTTCCTATGTAATATTACCAGATGGGCAGAAGGCCCCCAAAGACAAAAATTTATTTGAAAGGAATATTAGAGGGTCCATGAACTGGCTGCCTAATTTTAAATGATATAGAACGTATATCACAGAATTCACGCCAATGCTTATGTAACCATTTTAAACTGTGTTTTTATTAGCTGTTGTAGTTGTCCAAAATTAGCAGCCTTATCATCCTTTGCATCTAATCACATGCAAATGCACATTGCGCCTCAATCCAGTTGCCATAGTTTGGACAATCTGCACCGGTCTCTATGTTTTTCTCTTGTGTAACTTGGCAAATCTCTTCTGCAGGCATATCCTGTGAGGGAGAGGGAACAAACAAAACTCAACAGGAAGTTCAGTCTGACTGAGAGGTAAGTCACTTTGCATTTGGCTCCAAAAATATCCAAATAGTTTGCTAGAGTCTTAATTTAATCATTTGCCATTAAGCACTGTATGATTGGTCATTTATGGCAATTTGAAAAGGCTGATAGTTTCATTGGCAGTCACACCCTTTTACAACCTTTTTTAATAGCATCCTAAAGCGGAGAATTAGCTCTGCTTCTTCCATTTTGCATCTGTTATATGAATGCAGAGGTTCTTTGATGTTTAAAATTACTTCCCATGCTGCCAGGCTATGAAAAAAAATCTTTATTCCGTCCTCATTTCCTGCATACAGGGACTATACGTGGTGCAGAAGAGACCTCCAGTCAACAGAGGGCGCTGTGCAGCAGGGATGCCGACTGGGCGACCCGAGGGCGCCTGAGAGGCTGTCTACGTGTAGCGTAGAGGAGCGTCCGGTGGTGCAGTACCCACAGCGCGGACGGGCCATGTCGGAGAGCGACATCCGCCTGGAATCGCAGCGGCTGTGCACGCGCACCGCGGCGTTTACAGCGCCCGTTCTAAGTGAGCTGGAGGAGAGCGCCAGCGCGCCCAGAAGAAAGGGCCCACCTCGGCCACCGCCTCCCAACTGGGAGCAGTTCCACCGCAGGAGGGCGTCGCACCACAACCTCCTCTCCTCATCCTACCAGAACCTCCTGTCCTCCGCTCCCTACCCACCGAAAGGCGCCCCCAACCCTCAGCGCCCAAGCCCCCCCTGCCCCGAGGGCTCCTCCTCACATCACCTCCTTGCCCCCGAATTGACCCGCCCACGCTCTCACAGCCTGCCCCCTAGGGAGGAGCCTGAGAGCCGCTCAGAGCGCAGCCCGGCCTTCGCGCGCAGAGCCTTCAGACCCGTGGCTCCGCCCCTAAGAGAGTATGACCTGCCACTCCAGTGCCCTGCTCCTCCCACACCTCCGTCTGAGTCATACACAACGTGAGTGGCTCTCAGGGTGCTTCTTTCTGTACTGGAGATTAGAGGGCGACCGATATGAATTTTTCAAGGCCGCTACCAATTCCGATATCTTAGAGAACAGGAAGACCGATATTGCCAATATCAATAAAGTTAGCGATATATAGCTAATATTTATTATATATATATATATATATATATATATATATATATATATACAGTGCATCCGGAAAGTATTCACAGCGCTTCACTTTTTCCACATTTTGTTCTGTTACAGCCTTATTCCAGAATTGATTAAATTCATTTTTTCCCTCAAAATTCTACACACAACACCCCATAATGACAATGTGAAAAAAGTTTTTTTGAGATTTTTGCAAATTTATTAAAAATAAAAAACTAAAATTTCTCATTTACATAAGTATTCATACCCTTTGCTTTAACGTATTTTTAAAGGTTGTATCAGCGATTTTGGGTGACGTCACTTCTGAAGCGAAATCCCAAACAAACATACTTATGAATAATTATGTTATGTTTTAAAAAATAGCGTTCAAGCATCCAGAATTATAACCACGTTAATAACGTTTGTAAGAAACCAAACCGTTTGTAAATCCGTCAAGATTTCAGCGAGATAAGAGTATTAGCGTTTGTGCAGATCATTGTGATTGGTTGGAATACTGTTTATTTTGGTTTTGAGTGGTTGGTAGTACCATTTGTTTTTGTGTACGATCTCGGAGCATAGGCTGCCTACAGAGACGCGGTTTTTTGACGGCCTGCTTATGGGGCGGGCAGCTAGATGAATGTGATCATTTATGTTTCCACCCAAAATCGCTGATACAACCTTTAAAGTATCATATTTCATATTTGGTCGCATATCCTTTACATGCTGTTACTTCCTGAAGTCTGTGACCATCAACATCAAAAAACTGTCGATATCTTATTTTCAGGTACTGTTACAAGCGATACTATAACCTCTCTGCATTTGAATGGATCTCTATGGAAATTGGGGGGTGAGACTAGATTCAGCTGTAAATTACACTGGTACAGTATGGAACACAGCTATCAAACGAGCCCCAAACCATCACTCTATTGCCAGATATGGAGTAGATGTGGATGGATCACTGCAAGGGTTATTTCTCCGGACTCATTTTCCTATAGAACTCTATGGGGAAAAAAGTCAGGAGAAACAACCCTTAAAGTGATCCATCCACATCTACTCCATATCTGGCAACAGAGTGATGGTTTGGGGCTCGTTTGATAGCTCAGACCCTTGATAACTTACAGCCATTTAGCCAGCCATGTGTTCCATACTGTACCAGTGTAATTTACAGCTGAATCTAGTCTCACCCCCCAATTTCCATAGAGATCCATTCAAATGCAGAGAGGTTATAGTATCGCTTGTAACAGTACCTGAAAATAAGATATCGACAGTTTTTTGATGTTGATGGTCACAGACTTCAGGAAGTAACAGCATGTAAAGGATATGCGACCAAATATGAAATATGATACTTTAAAAATACGTTAAAGCAAAGGGTATGAATACTTATGTAAATGAGAAATTTTATTTTTTTATTTTTAATAAATTTGCAAAAATCTCAAAAAAACTTTTTTCACATTGTCATTATGGGGTGTTGTGTGTAGAATTTTGAGGGAAAAAATGAATTTAATCAATTTTGGAATAAGGCTGTAACAGAACAAAATGTGGAAAAAGTGAAGCGCTGTGAATACTTTCCGGATGCACTGTATGTATATATATATATATAAAGCTCATGAGGAAGCAACTAGAAAATGTTCCAGGTCACCTGAACTGGGGTCGTCGTAGGGAGAGAGAGGGAATATTGACGATATTGCCATATCGGATCCCTTAGCACCCGATTCCCATATGTTATGAAATGCAAATATCGGCCCGATACATCAGGAAATGCGATATATCGGATATATCCTCTACTGTAGATGGTGTAATTCTCTTTACACCTCACCTTTTTTCTACTTGTGACATTGTGCTCATGTTCTGTGTGTACCTGCCGTATTCCAGACCTGCTGACCCGGAGGCTGACACCGTGCAGGGCAGACCAGCCGTGCTGAAGCCCGCCCCCCTGATGAAACGAGGCGCGGCGGAGTGGGAGACTCAGAACCCCACGAATGGCAGCCAGCGTGGCTCGGGGGTCCCCGCAGCGGACGGCGGCCCCTACTTGGGGGCGCTCCCGCCGCAGTCTTACTTCTCCGTTAGCTACGAGCAGCAGCAGAAGGAGCTCTACCGTAAGTGCGGCGGGGAACCCGAGCGGCGGGCCGCCGGCGAGTCGATAAACGGGCCGCTCGAGACGGACATCGACGAATTCCGGGACGGGGTGGCCGAGGAGCCCATCGGGACGGAGACGCAGTGTTTCGCCCGGCCGGTGACGGTCCTGGAGACGGATATAGACACCCTCCCCGAGGCGGAGCCCCCTCGCGCGGCCGTGACCAGGACCCCCCGCGGCTCCTTGGCGGACGCTCTCTTGGAGGAGGATTGTGAGTCCAGGACAAGGGCTGATCTCATGGAGGACCTCTTTCCCCACAGTGCAGAGGCAGAGGCCAGCGGGGAGACATGGAGGGGCGGACACAGCGTCTTGGAGTTCAGTGTTGACACTCTGGAGCGGTGAGCCATTTCTTTTGTCATCTGTTAAACCCCGGGAGGGACTGAGAAGGCAGCGTCTAGATTAATACTGCAGTCGGGTTTATTCCTTGGTAATGTTACAAGTCCTGTGATTGATATTTTAATTTGTTCCCAGGACCTCGAATTAGACCAGTGGTCCCAAACCACAGTGGTCAGTAAGTGGTCTACCGTCCTGTATGTTTTCACTCCAACCCAACAAAGCACATCTCATTCAACACCTCATTCATCTCCTTGAGCGGCTAATTAGTAGAATCAGGTGTGCCAAATTATGGTTGAAATGAAAAGCAACAAGGCGGTAGATCTCCAGGAACCACTGAATTAGATATTTGTGTTTATTAGAACCTGAGCTTATTGGGGCCTGTCCTACTCTCTCCGCACTGTGCAGGCGCTCCAGACAGGGGTCCTCTAGGACACTAGGCCAGGGGTCCTACTGCACCAGCACTGCTACTAAGGCTCAGCTGCTACACAAGATGAAGGAACTTCCAGGGATGAATTCCAGAGACGACGACGAGGAGCTCGGCTACAAGGTAACGTCAGGCCTTGTCAAAATGCAGTGTAGCATCGGCATTAGTTCCAGGATTAGTGGACAGTAGTATTATTAATAACAAAAAACTATGTTTCAAGTGAGCACTTTTCCGTGGTCAAAAGCCGCAAAAGACAGGAAATTCAAATGAGCACCACCAGGCCAAACTTCAGCTCTCTACACTATCATGGATTTCCAGGACTCTTTTTTAAATATCTGACTGCTATACAGTTCTGTAGCGATGTTAGTCTACTGTATTTCAAACAACATGTACTCATCGCTGGGCAGATTGGCTCAAACCTTCTCTCAAGGAGCCTAATTCCTACTCTTCAACGTAGTAAGTGACCTACGACTGCTGCATTATAGAAGTCCCAGTCGAGTAGGGTTAGAAAATTTTGTAGTATTTGTGGTCATTTTAGCTGAGAGGAATCAGAAATGAGGGAGCAAGTGTGTGTCAAATATAGCTTGTGCTGTGTTTTTTGAGAGCACCATTAGAGAGTAGACGGCGCGCGTCACAATTTGATCGGCTCCCTTAACAGCGGCAGCTGATGGAGAGCCTGCGGAAGAAACTGTCCGTGCTGCGCGAGGCCCAGCGGGGCCTGCAGGAAGACATCAGGGCCAACGCCCAGCTGGGCGAGGAGGTGGAGGCCCTGGTTCTGGCCGTCTGCAAGCCCAACGAGGTGGACAAGTTCCGCATGTTCATAGGGGACCTGGACAAGGTGGTGAGCCTGCTGCTGTCCCTGTCGGGGAGGCTGCTGCGTGTGGAGAGCGCCCTGGAGTGCCTCGGCAGCGACTGCGCCCACCATGAGCGGGTGAGCAAGGGGGGAGGGGCCTCCTCTCTTTCTTTCAGGGTCAGCTGTGTTTACATATGAACAGGGGCCTGGGGCTTGTTCCAGAAAGCAGGATTACGGAGTTAGCTGGATAACTGCTCTGAGTAAAACCCGGAACCCTCCCAAATGTGGAACGTGGACTGAAGTGAAAAGAGCTGGTCCGGGTTTTATCCAGCTACCTCAGTAATCATGCTTTCTGGAACAGGCCCCAGATGTACAATGTGCTGACAAACGGATACTTTAAAGGGGTTATGCTTGTTTAAATGTTAAATATGATGTGTATTGATGTCTTCTTTATTTATATTTCCATTTTTTCTCTTCCTTGTCATCCTCTTCTTTATCTCTCTCTTGTCTGTTTTGTTCCCTCCTCTGCTACTCCCAAAAAAATAATAATAATTCCACTTTTTCCATCCTATGTTGTGGTCCCTCCCGTCAGCATCTCGTGACTGTGCCACCTGCTTGCCTCCACAGCTCCCCCTGCTGGAGAAGAAGAAGCTGCTGCAGGGCCAGCTGGGCGAGGCGCAGGAGCTGAAGGAGCACGTGGACCGGCGGGAGCAGGCCGTCTGCAAGGTGCTGGGCCGCTGCCTGACGCCCGAGCAGCTGCGCGACTACAGCCACTACGTCAAGATGAAGGCCGCCCTGCTGGTGGAGCAGCGCCAGCTGGAGGACAAGATCCGCCTGGGCGACGAGCAGCTGCGGGCGCTGCGCGAGAGCCTGGGCATGGGGGTGCCCGTGGGCCTGGGCTACGGCCACTACTGACCACTGCAGCGCCAAGGGGAGCCCACACCAGCCACCTTCCTATCAGTCGGGGACAGTTTTGGTCACATGTGAGAGAAGGGAGCCATTTACACAGTGATAATGACACTGAAAGCAAACGTTGGGTGTTGCCTTGTGGCTCTCTGGCCCTCTGTTGGTAACACTACTCCTAAGGTGAACTAACCCTCGCCTCTCCTTGTGGATTTCGGTGCCTTATTGGTTGTATGAAGTTTGCAGCAATGGATCTCAGAGTGGCGTAACTGTTGCTAGTCAATGGTCACCTCATAATTGCCACACTACATCCTATGGCCAAAGTGTTTTTTATTGTGCGTAGACTGAAGAAGTGTCCCTCTTGGCACTGCTATTTATTTATTTATTTATCTGTGAGGAGGGGCCCAGGCGTAGTCGCGTTCTCCTGATAATCCTCCTGAATTCCTTAAAGCTGGAGACGGAAGCGTGTCCCAGTATCTACAAAGGAAAGGCCCATTTCAGCCCACGCTGCTTCTCTGGGACATCCAAAAAACTTCAACAATCACACTGCCATCTTCCATAAGGACCAGACGCCCTTATAGATTTGCCAGAGGCTATCAATTCAGGCAAAGCCCTCCACTGGCTAACCCAACTGCAGACTGCAGTCTGTGCTTAACTTTACAGCACTTGTTCATTCAGAGCTTTTTTATCGCTGAAATGAACGCAGAAACGTGCGCATTAAATTGGACAAAAGCAACAGTTGTGTGAAGCTAAGGACAGAGTGCACTGCGGTTGGATTAAATGGGGGCGGCAAAAGCAAATATAGACGTCCTTAGCAATGGGATGAAGATTTTTTCACTGGAATTGGTGCACGGTGCACAGGATGTGGCTAAGAGAGCGTCAGCCTCTTACCTGCATCCATGCTGTCATGCCACAACTCTTAATAACCATACACTGCAGTATTTATTACGAGCAGGGAGGGAAACATGTTTATAGCACTGTTTGGGGGAAGGATACCGTAGAGCCAGCGGTGATTTGGCCAAAGGCAAGTGAAACATTTGTGTATAAAGAAAGAAAACTGATTTTCATGGTGCTGGTCATTGCACAGGATACCATCTCCAACCTGACAGGAGAGAAATGAGGAGTCTGTGAAGTCGAGCTTGCAGTCCTGCCAAAAAGCCCCAACCTACAATATACAGCAGCTTCCTCCAGTCCAATGTTACACCAATAAATCTTCCATCCTTCTGCCATGTGTCATATTTATCCTCTTACTCTGGGACAGCATTGCTCTTAACGTTGCCAAAGATTTACTTTTTAATAAACCCAAAAGCGGAAGTTATCGTTGTACCTTTGCCTGAAAGAATGCTATTTTGTGGACCCTGGTTACTCTAATAGCCTTCACTGGCCTTACCAGCAGCCTGTTGTCAGGCCTGGAGAACAAGTGCTAGGGTGTTAATGAGAAGTAGTGAACTTTATGCTAATGTAGTGTTAAAAAAAAAATAAAAAACTAAGTGCCACCATCCTTTTTGGAAAACACTATTGACCATATCTGTGCTGCCACGTGTAAATGGGCAGCTTGCACATATGCTGTTTCTCGTTGACTTGTAGCTCTCCATCCTTCATGTTCTAGGCATTAGTGAGAGCGTCTTTCCATGTGCGGTTCAACCGTTCGTTCCATTGTGCTGCCTATTCTGGAAAAGCCGCTAGTTCTCATTAACCAACCGGAGAGAAACTGGACATGCCTCAGACAAAAAAAGAAAAAGCTGCTTTGGATTTTTTTGGGATATTTACTGCCTTTAGAGTTTTGCATATTTGCAGGAGCGCTGATGTTTTGGTATATTTTATTATCTTTGGACCGTTCCATTTTTTAATGTACCGAGTTTTCTTATGCCAGAATAGAATGGAAGTGTTTAAATGTTTTATTGGAATTATGCAATGAAGTACATGTCTCCCCGTGTTGATTGTGTACTGTCTGTATATGCCTGTTTTTAATGTAACGCTCCGTTTCTCATTCCATAAACACAAACCAACTGGAAACAACTTGTCAGTCGAGAATGGGACTGGCGCACATGTGGAATGTGGTTTTATTATATTTTTTCATGCATTTTTTGATTCATTGCAAAACACGTTTTGTATGTTTGACAAGTACCATTAATAATAATACTATTTTAATCTAAATTGTGAATGGAGTCTTGATTGTTTCATTTCCTTCCATGTTTTTCTACACTAGTTTTTGCCGTTTATATTATTTGCAAACAATTACAGAAAAAGAGGTAACATTTTTTAACTGATCAAATTGAGGTGAATCAATAGGCTCCCAGTTAGGTTTCTGAACACATGTGTTTACATCCTTTCATAATTTTCTTTCTTAAACGTAATAACACAATGCAGTTTTAATCGTTATCATTTTCTTTGTCTTTGAATTCTTCATTATCTTCAAAATGGTTTGTTTTATTGGCCATGTATTCACACTTTCACCAAGTAGGAGTCTATTGATTCGCATCAGTCTTTAATTTGATCAGTTAAATAATTTTGCTACTTCTTTTTATGTAATTGCTTGCAATATGGCACAATAAGCACAATGTGAACACGGGACTTTTATTCTACATGGCATGCTCAGCTTTTTCTGATACAATGTGGCTTAAGAGGGTAAATAATCCCTCTAAACATGAAAAACGCCTAATTAAGAAAAATGAACAGCTTGTTATAATTATGCGATTGCAATTGTGGTTGGAACCACTGCCATAAAATATTCTAACCGTAATTATAAAGATTCAAATAAGTACAATATATAGAACTTCACTTTTGGTATTACCCTTTTTTTCACTCTTTTATAGAAATGCAATCTTACTGATTTCATCCTGTACTCTTTGATTAGTTTATTTAAGTATGACATATTTTAATATTTAAATTACAATAGGCTTCTCCACAATTATTTCAAGATTAAAATGTTATCCCAGGTGGTGTGGAAAGCGTTTAAGCAATGGGGCGATTTGTAGGCGTGTTGTAAGGCACACATGGTGAAGCCCACCGTCGTGAATGTGAAATGACAAATTGGAGTAAAAAAATTAATAAAAAATGCATTTCAGTCTTGGTTTGACCTAATTCTGCCTTCACAGGTCTGGTCCCATGAGCAAATGAGACCCTTTCTGTTGGTAGGAAGGTGCACAAATATTTATGCTTCGCAAAATGTGAGTGCAGAAAGAACAGCTGACTATATATTTACAAGGACAGACATAAACCAGGCACCCTGCCCCCCCAGTCAAAACAAAATCTCCCTGCTGACCTAGTGCAGTTCAAATGGATTTTTTTGGCAGCGATTCCCACATTTCTCCCCACCCCCTTAACAGAATAGTCTAAATAAAACACTCCGACAGGGAGAGCTGGAAAGGGTCCGGAGACAGGAAGTGGATTGACCCGACTCCTACGGCAGGATCAGAGATTAGAGAAAAGAAAGAGACCAGGCTTAACTTGCTTAAATGTGGAGACTTGTTGGAATGAAAGAGCGTGTTGTAAGTGAATCCTGGCTGGGAAATACGGTATGTTGGATATGCACACTCAGGTTATCCTCCTGGGAAAGCTCCCACAATTGCAGGGAGGCATGTCGTGTATGATTATCAACTCTGCTGTCACCATCATTTCAGGATTATCACTTTGCATTTGTAGGAATTTATTCATTATCTTACATAATTTATCATTTATGCAGATTCTTAGGCAGTTTTAATGTGTAATTTACTGCTTAAATGAAGTGCTTCAGGTTTTTTCTTTTAAATTGTATCTATAATTTTTTTATTCTTATAACCTCATTTTAAAAAATCAGCTTGAATTCATCACATATACACTCTGAACTGCTCATATATATATATATTTTTTTTTTTAAATCTCTCTTCTGTAAGAATTTTACATTAGGTTTTTTGTCCCTAATATTGTTTTAGGGTTCATATCCCTGTTTGTAAATCTATTTTCCTGTAAATCTGGTTGGGTAGGTTTGAAACAAACAAATGAGATTGCTGAAAAGCAGTATCCACAGATAACTTGAACATCCGTGCATGTTGTGGATCCCCCAATTTGTACTACACAGGACGAGGACACGATAATTCTGGGATACTTTTCTTTACATTTCTTAAAAGAAAATAGGTCCTATATGATCACAGCTATTTCACAAACAACGCATTTCAACAACAATCAAAAACTATATATAAACAGGTCAAAAAGTTGGAAACACCAAAATAAAGTAACTTCTTTTGGGAGTGTGGTCATCGCATGCTCCTGCCCGAACAGGTTGTATTTGTGGCATAGCATCTACCAGTGTCAGAAATTCAGTTGGAGGGATGCAGTATCATTCTTCCGTTTGACCAGTCCGTGTGTGTGTGTGTGTGTGTGTGTGTGTGTACATGCTTGTGTCTGTAGTCTATATAATAAAAAGGGCATCGGGATGGTACACATGGTACACATAAAAATACTATTTAAATTTGAAATTTCTAATTTGACAAGATACATTCCCGCAATCACTTCAACTGATTATGCCAGTGAATAATTAATTAACAAAAATGTCCATTAGCCCAAAAAGATGAGCCCTGGTACTTTTTAGATAGGTAATATGAATAGATTTGAACTTTACTACATTTTTAAGTGCACCGTACAGACAGCCATTCTGCAAAAGACCCAGAAACAAAATTATTATTATTATTATTACTATTATTATTAATAATAATCATACATGTAAACAAATGTACTGTAGGGTTAAAATACATAACAGTATATCCTCATAGATGAGACAAATCAGAAGCATCCCTATTTTATCATCATAAGATGGTTCAGAGCCATAGTTCCATTTTAAAAGCGTGATTACGGTTGGATGAAACTTGATAGGCCTATTTGGGTCCCCCATGGTGAGCGACCCTTCTCTGTATTCTGATGGCATAGGTGTATATTGATCATTTGAGGGGTGAGTGGGGTCTCATAATATGTCTGATAGTAGGCTATGTTTTAAATGAACAGCTGATACTGGCTAATGCTGGGAAATTCTCACACTGGTGAGTCTGGTTCCAGAGATGGTGGCACCACATGGTGGTGCTACAAACCAGGGTTTGGGTCTGGTTCCAGAGATGGTGACACCACATGGTGGTGCTACAAACCAGGGTTTGGGTCAGGATTTTGGAATTTATTCCAATTCAAATCATGAATTGTAAAACTAATTGCAGGAAGAATAATTTCATTCAATGACATTCAAAGAAATTCTACTCATTTATAAAACATGAAAGCCTTGTTCATTTTGAAAAATATCCATCCAACTGCTACCAAAAACATCCCTGCACACAATATTAATGCTATTTTAAATGCCATCTAAGATGTCAGATTGCAACTATTGCTCTGAAAACAGTCCATTATCAACGTTTCTTTATTTATTCATCTTTTAAATAATGCATTATGGGAAATGTACTGTTCAAATATTCAACAGTATTGAAATTAATTATTGTAGACTACAAATAAACATATCGGCTTTAGCAAAATACCGTGCTTCTTTAAACAAATCTAATTTTAATTGTGTTAAATTTAGACATAGTCCTTGTAATAATATTGATATCAAAGTAAACATTGTGTAAAGTATAAAGATAAGATAAACTAATAAGATAACAAAAATAATAACAAATTAAGCACTGGAATTTATTTTAATTTACTGAGTTTTGTTTCATTCAAACTCAAATTATTTATCCTGCCTACAGTATATCAATTTAAATTCAAGAATTGAACAATTATAATTCAATTCAGAATTTATCCAAACCCTGTTAGAAACAGTTTTAATATTGTATATGTGTGTGTTATTATTTTACTTTATTTATACAGGGGGATCACACTGAGACAAGTCTCATTTTCAGATGAGCCCTGTGTAAACACCAATACAGATACAATAGAAGCCAGGACATGAAAGATAAAAGCAATAAAAATAAAAATAAGTAAATAAAGTTAATAAATTATATATATATACATATAAATTGATATATACATAAATATACAAGCAAGCCAAATACACAGAAACATCTAAAAACAATTGCATTCATCTATAAAAATATCCATAATCAAGAGTTTAAACTCATCAAGAGGAACAAGGTGTTGGAGCCCTAGCGAGCCTTGAAGGTTGTTCCAAATGTGAGGTGCATTAAAACTAAAAGAGGTTTTTCCCAGCTCTGTACTCACTCGAGGGATCTCCACTGCCAAGCGTTCCTGCGAGCGTGTGTTGTAATTGCTAGTTTTGTATTTGAGTAGTGAGCATAAATAGTGAGGTAATTATTGAATAAGAGCTTTATAGACGAACAATATGCTATGTTGGGCTCTCCTTACATTAAGGGAGGGCCATCCTACTTTTTTATAAAGCTCACAATGGTGTGTACGGTAGCTGTCTCTGGTAATAAAACGCAATGCAGAATGGTAAACTGAATCCAATTTTTTAACAGTTGAGGGTACAGCATGTGTGTAAATTGTATCAGCATAGTCAAGTACAGGGAGGAGTGTCGCTTGAACAATAATCTTTCTACTCTCATAAGAGAAACATGATTTATTTCTATATAAGAAGCCAAGCTTTGCCTTCAGACCATTCTGCAATTTCTCAATATGTGTTTTAAAAGTTAGAGTATCGTCAACCCAGATACCCAGATACTTATAATGAGGGACTTGTTCAATTTCAGTTCCATTCAATGTGTGAATATGCAGATCATTAACAGAGTTACTAGATCTAGAGAAATACATGAATTTAGTTTTATTTGCATTTAGTACCAGCTTAAGGTCAATGAGGGATTTCTGGAGAGAATTAAAGCCATGCTGAAGATTAATAATAGCCTGCTGGGCTGAGGGGGCACTGGTATAGACAACCGTATCATCAGCATAAAAATGTAATTTACAATTACTCTGCGAAAGACCAAGATTATTTATATAAATTGTGAACAGCAATGGACCCAGAGTCGAGCCTTGCGGGACACCTTTAGCGATGCTGAGAAAGCTTGATTGTTCTCCATCTACTGAGATACACTGAGTTCTATCCTGTAGGTCAGGGGTGTCAAACTCCAGTCCTGGAGGGCCGCAGTGTCTACAGGTATTTGTGGTTTCCTTTCAATCAGCACCCAGTTAAAGCATTGAGAACAAGGTGTGTGGACTTCTTAGCCAATTAGTGACTTAAATTAATCACTTGTGCTTAAACGCACCAAAAACCAGCAGACACTGCGGCCCTCCAGGACCGGATCTTGACTCCCCTGCTGTAGGTAGTTTTGAAACCAGATGCAAGCAGAGTTATCAAGACCAATGGCAGATAGCCTTTGTAAAAGCAACTCATGGTCAACAGTATCGAAGGCTTTCGATAGGTCGATGTAGAGGGCTGCACAGTGACGCTTTTTATCAAGCGAGCTCACTATGTCATTAATTATTAATGCAGCTGAGATAGTGCTATGTCCGGCTCTAAAACCTGATTGATGTACATTGACATGAAAGCCTAGATATAGGGCGATAATCATTCATATCGCAACGGTCACCACCCTTGTGAAGCGGGAGTACTTTAGCTGCCTTCCAAGTCTTAGGGATTGAACCAGAAAGAATCGACATATTGAAGATTTGGGCCAATGGTTGAGCAAACGGATCGGCAGAGAGACGCAGAAGGTATGGGTCAAGCTTATCAGTCCCTGTTGCTTTCCTAACGTCAATTTTAGTTAAGGCTTTCCAAACTTCCAATGTGGAGAAGGTTCTAAAAGGAAATGTATGATTAAGATTTTTATTTAAGCAAGCTGTAGGAGGGGCTGACAGACATTCTGAGTACCAGAGCTAAGTAAAGAGGTGTTCCACAAACAATGTGCCGCAAAGTTTCTATCAAATAAATAACCAGCAGAAATGAAGTGCTGATTAAAGGTATCACTAATTTCCTCTCTATCAGTAATAGTAATCGAATTTGAGATTATTTTCTGAGGAAGAGAGGCAGAGGATTTTGTGTTTTTTAGTGATTTAAATGCTTTCCAGAAAGAGGACGAATAGCATTTAGATGAGAAGATTTAGCAATTATCTGAAGAGTGAAGAGTGCAATTGTTTCTAAGCTGCCTGAAATAAAGCCAATCAGAATCCAAGTCCGTGGATCTTGCCTTGGCCCAAGCTGTATTTCGGTCTCTGAGTAACAGAGAGCTCAGAGGAGAACCATGGATTTGTTCTATTTTTTTAATACGAAGTTTTTTAAACTGAGCGTGTTTATCAGCCACAGAGAGAAAGGCGGTAGTAAAACAATCCAACGCTAACTCAACATCAGGAATGAGGGCAACACTTGATAGGTCCTAAGTCATTAATAAAAGCTTGTTCATTTAAATTCTTAAAATTTCTTCTTAAGATGATTTGAGGTTTAAACTTGGCTAATCTGGTGTCTCTGATGCAGGCAATTGTACAATGGTCACTAATATCCTGTGCAAATATCCCGCATGCTAAGTATTTGTGAGGCTTGTTAGTTAATATGACATCAGTTAATATGACATCAATCAATGTAGACTTGGCAGGGTTCTTAAAATTTGCCCTTGTTGGCTTGGACAATAATTGCGATATTTAATTCTATGCATAACTCTTTAAGCCTAGCGGAGTTATCCGATAGCCAATCCAGATTTATATCGCCCATAAGTAGTAATTCGGATGAGGCATAAAAAGAAATTAATTTCCCAAAGTCCTTCTAAGGCATCACAGTTTAGGCTACAGATGGGGGACGGTAAAAACCAATAACTGTTAAATGATTATTACCCCCAGTGCTGATATCTAAAACAATATACTCAATGCTTTTGGGAGTTGATGAGGAAGTGATTTCATGGGAAACAAAACATTCTTTAACGTAAATCAATACTCCGTCTCCTTTACTTTTACGATCACACCGGAAATCCTAGACATCATATGCGGTAGACATGCATAATTCTATAGTGTATTATGGGAAAACAAGCTACAAAATTGGGTCACTTCAGTGGAGTATGTGTTTGGCATAGAGAGGATAGGCCAAGTGCAACAACTTTATTTGGAGGATTGAGTTCTTACCTATAAATTATGAAACTCCCAATGTGAATGAACGTGCCGATTAATGCATATTTAGGGCCCTGCACAGGTTATCATAATTGACCCAGGAGTTCTCGAAATTGCAGGAAGTTACCATACAACAAATCTGCATAATTTTCCAGTGGACGTGAATGTAAATAAGCTCTCTTCCAGTAGATGGGAGCAACAATGTGCTTTTACGATTTCTTCACAAATGACTTCAGTAACCACAAGTCTACTCTGTCCCGCGCATGCCCACAAAGTCCGCTTTCAGCAGCTGCTACCAAAGTCTATTGTTGTGCTGGGGTTTGGGTGAAAGGTTTGTTCACAGGAATCCACGCTGAAAATCATGGCAGACGAGCAAGAAATAATGTGCAAATTGGAAAACATAAAGGAAATAAGGTACCACGAACGAGACAAATTTTTTTCATGTCGATTTTTCTTTCATCAAGATATGATGAAGATGAACCTGTTTCCCTCTGCAAACTGCATGCATCGTTCGCTAGCGAGCTAGGAAGCTACATTTTACCATTTCAACTGTAGCCTCTAGCCACAGTAGCTAGCAATTCCATTATGGTATAGTTACTGTATCCGCTATTTTTTGCTTTAAAGTTAACTCATTGTTGGCCTTTAATGTAGACGCACACAAATTAAGTTCAGCTATAAACCATAGATCTTATTTTATGCTCATCTAGCCTGCCTAAATAGTTATCTGCTTATCAAGGCAGCAACGAGCCGCAAAGGGCTAACGATGGAAATTAAATTCATTGCATTTGTGCAGTATAAGTTAACGTTACTGATTTAACATAGGAAACATTTTGGTTTAAAACTTTATTTATGATAGCATTCTCTTGGCTAAAGTGAATTGGCGAAATCGTTTTTTTGAATTTATCTTTCAGTGTCGCTAACGTTAGACGGCTAAGTTAGCAGGCTAATGTTGCTTGTCTTCGGTAAGAGTAGACTGGCATAAAAGGTTTCCTGACGCAGTTATCGGATGTGAAGCAAACAATAGAAATTGCAAGTGACCATCAGAAGTGCTAATCAACCCATCGTCAAATGAATGCATGTCGCTCAGTGTCACCTGCTGTAGGTGTTCAGTTCATGGCTATTGGCTAATATGCATTGCTAATTAAATATTAAACAGATTCATGGCACGAGCACTCACTGGATGAGATACTAGACCAGGCAGGGGAGGGCAATCTTATCCGAAAAGGGCCAGTGTGGGTGCAGGTTTTTGTTATAGACCAGCACTAAGACGCCTGATTAGTGCTGGGATAAATCAAAAACCTGCACTTAACTGCACTTTTCTGACACGTAATATTGCTGCAGTAGGCTAGTTGTGCTTTCTATATTTAGAACCTTCACTTAGCATAAACAATCGCTTTGGGCATTTAGCAGATGATTTTGTCCAGAGTGACTTGCATCTTACGGTTTAAAAAAATAATAATTTTTAATAAACGTACAATCCATTTATACAGCTGGCTATTTTACTGAAACAATTCAGACACCTTTGCTCAAGGGTAGCACTCCACCTTGGGACTGAACCTACAACCTTGGAGTTGCAAGGCTAGCCCCCCCTAACCATTATGCCATTTGTGAGCTGATTGGGAGTTTGTAAGTCTCAATGGTTTCTGTAGCAAAACGTTAGCCTGCAGCTAATAAAAAGAACCAACTGGTAAAATCGAGTCACTGGCTCTAAACCTAGCTAGCAAGCCATTCTACATTGGGGACACCCAGTGTAGACCACAAGTCTCTAATGGCCAGTTCAGAGTTAAAACAATGTGATTTTACATGTACCACCTCACTATACTACAGATGAGAATGTGGTTAGGGTATTGCATGGCTTGTGTTTACAGATACAAGGGCACTTAAAATATCACTCTGCTGTTGTTTCATACACTTTTACATCAGCTGGCTTGTTTCATCGTGAAGTTTCATTTGTTTAATTTAGTGCTGGTATTGTATTACTAACCAGTAGTCACTAAACTGTCTGGTTATTGTGTCCCAGAAACAAGACTGTTCAGATGGAGCGGATCAAGAGCAGACTGAAGACTGAGTTTGAAGCCCTGGAATCAGAGGAGAAGCAGCTGAAGGAGTACAAGCAGGAGATGGACCTCCTGCTCCAGGAGAAGATGGCTCATGTGGAGGAGCTGCGCTTAATTCACGCAGACATCAACGTGGTTAGAAACGGCTCACTTATAACTCTTAAATCAGGGGTCCTCAATCTTAACCAGAAAGGGCCAGTGTGTGGGGGCAGGCTTTTGTTCAAACCAAGCACCAACACACCTGATTCTACTAATCAACCACTAGAGTCTTTGCTAAGGACCTTGATTAGTAGAAGCAGGTGTGTAACTGCTTGGTTCTTAAAGGGTAACTATACTCTAGATCACTTTTTTTTCGCTGTATGCCTACCTTATAATGAAACTTATTCATGCATTCCGTTGTTTCAACAATTCTGAAATGATATTGTATATCATAAGAAACTGGTAGAAAAGCGTCTTTGTGCTGCCCCTAATGGTTGAAATTTCCTTTCTGCTCCCCACACTGCCCCCGCCCCAATCGTGATGTCAGAGTACCTCTTTAGAGGTACCGTCTACGTGATATGGATGATTGTTGTCGCCCACAATGGAAACAGCCGGCACCTGTTCCGCTACGTTACTTTTGTTTCGCCTCCACATTTTTAAACCGGAACAATGTGGTGTCCGGTTCAATTCTCTTATTAAATAGTCCACTAAAATATCTTTCTGAAATATTTGAGGTGAGAAATAGGCAATGCAGTTGCTGAATCTTGATTCATATTTGATGTGCAATGTCTAGTTTGACAGTTTGATCCAAGTTATACAAAATCAATTGTACAATGTATGTTAATTGCACATGACGATGGACGCAGCTCCTCCACCCCCACCCCTACCCCCACCCCTACCCCCACCCCTACCCCCACCCCTACCCCCACCCCTACCCCCACCCCTACCCCCACCCCTACCCCCACCCCTACCCCCACCCCTACCCCCACCCCTACCCCCACCCCTACCCCCACCCCTACCCCCACCCCTACCCCCACCCCTACCCCCACCCCCACCCCCACCCCCACCCCCACCCCCCACCCCCACCCCTACCCCCACCCCCACCCCCCACCCCCACCCCCACCCCCACCCCTACCCCCACCCCTACCCCCACCCCCACCCCTACCCCCACCCCTACCCCCACCCCTCGCTCACCCCACAAAGCATTTTTCAAAATTGTGTACTAGGCGGAGACAGGCTGAGACAGTGGGTGTAGTTACTCTTTAATGCAGGGATCTCAAACTCCAGTCCTGGAGGGCCGCTGTGTCTGCTGGTGTTTGTGATTTCCTTTCAATCAGCAGCCAGTTTAGGCCTTGGAAACAAGGTGTGCAGACTATTTAGCCAATCAATGACTTAAATTAAACACTTAAGTGCAGGAACACATCGAAAACCAGCAGACACAGCGGCCCTCCAGGATTTGAGTTTGAGATCCCTGCTTTAATGGATAAGATTGAGGACCCTACCTTAAGTCATGCATACTCAAATCTGGCCCTTGAATGCAAATCCGGCCGTGGTTTTCTTTTCTCCCAGGTAATTAACTGAACAATTAGTGCTACTGATTGGCCAGACTGTCTTCACACCTGACTCGCAGGTAAAGGCAGGGAGGAAAAGCAGCAGTTCTTGGCCTTTGAGAACCGTGATTTGAGTAACAGAACCTTAATACACCCGGCCCATTTGGCTTTAAAACAGAAAACATGGCTTGCATGCCCTGCAGCCAGTATTTTACATTTGTATGTGAAATGTGATGAGTATATATGCTAAACAAACTATGTGCTCTTTAAAACAAGCCAGTGTTGGCTTTGTCTTTTTGGCATCGATTGATTATTGGGAAAGACTATTGCTTTACCGTTGAATGTAGATAAAAGGTATTTAATGTCTTCTTTGGACACACCAAGCATTTATAAAGCGGCCTTATTACAATTAAACACTGGTCCATGAAGTTCCAATCATGTTATTGTTTTTTATTAAACCTTTAACTATTTATATGGTAGTGACAATTTAATTTGTCCTGTTAAAGTGGTAATCCGTAATTTTTTGGGGGATTTGGCGATATCTGTGGTAACTGGTGGTCAGAACAGTTCGTTTTCATACTCCAAATCCCAGAGTTCCATTCGAAACGAAGCAACAACCCCAAACAAAGCGGCATGGTTTGCTTGGGGGTGTAGCACTAGGAGCGCATCAAGTGTGTGAAAAGGTATCAAATATGGCATTTTTTTAATATGAAAAAATGACAGATTACAACTTTAACTGAGACAGCTGGCAGGTAAAGTTTAACTACACCTGTTGGGTTGCAGATGGAGAATACAATCAAGCAGTCGGAGAACGACCTGAACAAGCTGCTGGAGACCACACGACGCCTGCACGATGAGTACAAGCCCCTGAAGGAGCACGTGGATGCACTGAGGATGACCCTCGGTCTACAGCGGCTGCCACACCTCAGCGAGGAAGAGGAGAAGCTCTCACTGGAGTGAGTCCCAGACCCCTTACACCCCCCCGCCCCAGTCATCATCCAGGTCCCCACACTACACCCCTTACCCACAGTCTCCAAGCCCCAGTCATCATCCAGATCCCCTCTCAAACCACGCCCCTTACTCACACTCCCCCAGTCATCATCCAGACCCCCTCTCAAACCACACCCCTTAACCACAGTCCTCCAGTCATCATCCAGACCCCATCTCAAACCACGCCCCTTAACCACAGTCCTCCAGTCATCATCCAGACCCCATCTCACAAGATGCCTCCTCCCCTCAGAAAAAGATTTATGTGAGAATTGAGCTAGCTGTGTAATAGCTGAAAAATTATATATTTGTGTATGTTGTGTGTCATTACCAGCAAATTATATGTGATTTGTCTATCTCTGGTTTGTCTGAGAAAACAAAAGGTTTACGATAGCTGGGTACTTGTACCCCACTAAGGATATTTGGCTGTGTGTCAATGTTTGTTGTTGTTCAGTGTCTGTTTAACATGCAGCTAAGGGATGCACCCAGGAGATTGGTAAATTGCAGTAGCAGGCAGTAATATAAATGTATGTTTGGTTGGCATTAACATCAGCGTGTTTTGTGAGTGTTAATGTACAACTCTTGAATCATTCATTCTGACCCTGTCTTGATCTACTATGTTTACATTCCATGTTTCTCTGCTAACAAATGGCTCGTCCTTGCGTAGATACTTTGAGAAGCAGAAGGCCGAGTGGCAGACGGAACCGCAAGAGCCGTTGATCCCAGAATCCCTTGCAGCGGCAGCTGCTGCTGCCCAGCAGCTCCAGGTTTCCCGGAAACAAGATGCACGACAGCCAACCACCTTCCGCCAGCAGCCCCCACCAATGAAGGTGAGCAGTTTCTCCTACGCAGGAGGAGGGTGACCTTTACCTAAAGCCAGACAGAATCTGTGTTTATTTTGCTCATTCCCAGAAACCTAGTTTTCGCAAAAACAACAGAAGCACAATAAGTGAAAAAGAGATGCGTTGGGGATAAGGTAAACAGATTCATTGATGCACAGAAGCCAGATTGCATCAGTAACTCTGCTTTTGTTTGTTGTTTTCCTTTAGGCCTGTCTGTCCTGTCACCAGCAAATCCATCGAAATGCTCCCATTTGTCCACTGTGCAAAGCCAAGAGCCGCTCCCGAAACCCTAAGAAACCCAAAAGGAAGCAAGAGGAATGAATATCTTTTGCTTTTAGGAAGCCTTTATGTTTCTTTTTCTTATTTTTTCAACTATATATTTACATGTGACGTAGGCACCAATTAAAACTTCAGGGGATAAAGCTATTTAGCATTTTCCGGTTGGTCTTATCTTGTAGTCTACATACAGTATATCAGTTTTTTTTATTGCCTTCACTAAAATGATGCTGGCTGAGCTCCTTGGAAATGGGAAACAAATTAATACGCCTCATAATAAGTATTCCATTTCAATGACTAATACTGGCTGTATGACAAAATGTTTTCCTTTCATTTTTGCAGTCCTGATCTGTGAGTGTGTTTAAGTGGAGGTTATTGGTAAGTGTAAAGATCCAAAGTTCCATAGCGACAGGTGTTTACTGTGTTTGTAATACATGTACTGTATGTGAAGTTCCTTCTGCTTAAGATACAGTTATCTCGCCTTAGAGGCTAGTTCTGCTGATATTTACAGTGTAATTTTAACTAATGATTTCCTGACAGCTCAGCTGTTCCTTATTTGCGGGGTTATTTTTAAATTACTAAGTAAAGTCAGAACAAAATGGGTAAGCAGTCTGTTTTTTTCTGGTTTTTGTCATGAACATGATTTTCATTGAATTGTTAACAAGGTCAGTTGTGTGTAAAGTCTTGTTGTCACTGTGCCGTGTCTAACCTGGATTCCTCCTTTCCCTTCATCTCAAAAAAGTCCTCCAGGATATTGTTTTGTCTTAATTTTTGTGTAAAAAGCCTCGTCTGTCAGGCTTGGATCTCGGTTGTCATGTGTAGTTGAACTAATTCATAGGTTTAGAATGGATGTCCCTTTTCATGGCAGTAGTAGTCTATGCTTCTAAAATGTAGTTATGCAAGGCCTGAATCGTGGACCTCACTCCTAATTACTGTGAGAGAAAATTAAATTAATTTAAAAAATGCATATTTTTCGTATGTATTTGGAAGGAACATGTAATCAGGCAACTACAGAGTCAGTTGAATACGGTAAGGTAAATTACAATAAAGTGTTATGCATTGTTTCAAATAATCTTGTATTGCTTATGGAAGTAGCTGATTTAATGAGCCTATTAATATATGACAAAACATACTTGACAAGAAGCAGCTTTTAAACAATGTTTTTTCTTCTTTTGGTTAGGTTGTGCAGTAATCTGTTCATTATTTGTCTAACATGCATAAAAATATCTTGTTGGTAGTAATGTTAAGACAAATTTAATTTCTTTCCACAATGTAAAGGTAGCTTTGTATTTTTTTAATATTGGCATTATGTTTTAAGTACTGTACATAAAGGTTCCATGATTAAGACAGATTTCCTGGGTGATTGTAAGTGTTATATATATGAACTACTGTTGTCCAATAAATTGTGTTTGGCAAATATTGCCACTAAAGGAATGTGTACTTTCAATTACTTGAAGCCTTTTTTTCAGTGCAGAGACTATAAGAATGGGAGACGACAAAGTATGATAACTGAAAACAATTGGAAGCACAGTCATTTGCCATTATATTTATCAATTTGACTGGGGTGCCTATTTATGTAATTATGTATTTTTTATGTGTATACAGTTAGTCTGATATGTGTTATTGGTTTCCATCGAGGACCACATTGGAAATAAGTGTTTTGTGTAACACTTCCATGTGCTATCCTCTGGGGTCAATGTAACATGCTTAGTCTTTTAACTTGTTTAATAATTTTTTACCCGTAATCAAATCAAATGTAAGGCTTAAACAGAAATTCTGTTCATTTTACAGTAGTTGGCCAAAGTGGTAGGTTTTGTCTCCATTGTTTTCCAGACCTCAGTCCACAGACCTCCTACTGTCAACTGCGTATAACTTGTAGTTGCCCGGTGTGTGGCTGTGTACCTAGGGGGCGCATATGCAAGGGTAACCTGAGGAACCCATGCATATTTAAGCCCACCTTTCCTGAAGGACAAACTAATTGTGTCATGCTTCTGCAAACTCATGGTCGTAAGTGCTCAAGGCCTCAACTCAAATAAGCATTGTCAAGACTCAGCCTGCCTTTGAATCAAACACCTTTAATGACTGAGCCAGTTTTCATAAGGTCACCGTTTCACAGTTTCAGTGAACCTGGTGCTTTAATGCAATTTTGCAAACCTAATGGGAAATTAGGTTTTTTATAATTTAGTTTTTCCAGCTGTCACATTTTAGATTGATTCACATCAACACTGAAATGGTGCCTCCAGTGCAGTGCTTGTCTAAGGTCCACCTTCAGCAGACAATAAACTCCCACTGGTCCCCAGGAAACATGTCCTCCACGTAAATGGCCAGAAGATCTTTTTAACCAGAATAAGAAAGGGGCCTGTTCATTTTAAGGCACAAATTTCCACCCTGTAAAATGTGTACTGAATATACTAAAACCATACGGGAAAGGTTTGTACGCAGAGTGGAAGCACTAGAAATAGCCATTACTTTATTGTCTGTATTTTCGTGCATTTCTAGTAAAGTACCACATCACAATAAACTTGGTAATCCTTTACCACATGTTGATTGCTTCCTTCCAGAGTGTTGTGTAAATTAGCAGTATATACCTTAATCGTTTTTATTATACCTATACTTTTTCATACTGTTTCATGAACAAACCTGGATTTCATCAAGAGAAATTTTAACTCAACATGTACAGTTGAAGTCAGAAGTTTACATACACTTAGGTTGAAGTCATTAAAACTCATTTTTAACCACTCCACTAATTTCATGTTAGCAAACTATAGTGTTGGCAAGTCAGGACATCTACTTTTTGCATGACACAAGTAATTTTTCCAACAATTGTTTACAGACAGATTATTTCACTTTTAATTCACTATATCACAATTCCAGTGGGTCAGAAGTTTACACACACTAAGTTGACTGTGCCTTTAAACAGCTTGAAAAATTCCAGAAAATTATGTCATGGCTTTAGAAACTTCTGATAGGCTAATTGACATTATTTGAGTCAATTGGAGGTGTACCTGTGGATATATTTTAAGGCCTACCTTCAAACTCAGTGCCTCTTTGCTTGACATCATGGGAAAATCAAAAGAAATCAGCCAAGACCTCAGAAAGAAAATTGCGGACCTCCACAATTCTGGTTCATCCTTGGGAGCAATTTCCAAACACCTGAAGGTACCATGTTCATCTGTACAAACAATAGTACGCAAGTATAAAGACCATGGGACCATGCAGCCGTCATACCGCTCAGGAAGGAGACGCATTCTGTCTCCTAGAGATGACCGTGCTTTGGTGCGAAAAGTGCAAATCAATCCCAGAACAACAGCAAAGGACCTTGTGAAGATGCTGGAGGGAACACGTATCGGTACAAAAGTATCTATATCCACAGTAAAACAAGCCCGGCTGCTCAGCAAGGAAGAAGCCACTACTCCAAAACCGCCATAAAAAAGAAGCCAAACTACAGTTTGCAACTGCACATGGGGACAAAGATCTTACTTTTTGGAGAAATGTCCTCTGGTCTGATGAAACAAAAATTTAACTGTTTGGCCATAATGACCATCGTTATGTTTGGAGGAAAAAGGGTGAGGCTTGCAAGCCGAAGAATACCATCCCAACCGTGAAGCACGGGAGAGGCAGCATCATGCTGTGGGGGTGCTTTGCTGCAGGAGGGACTGGTGCACTTAATAAAATAGATGGCATCATGAAGAAGGAAAATTATGTGGATATATTGAAGCAACATCTCAAGACATCAGCCAGGAAGTTAAAGCTTGGTCGCAAATGGCTCTTCCAAATGGACAATGACCCAAACCACACTTCCAAAGTTGTGGCAAAATGGCTTAAGGCCAACAAAGTCAAGGTATTGGAGTGGCCATCACAAAGTCCTGACTTCAATCCAATCAGAAATTTGTGGGCAGAACTGAAAAAGCGTGTGCAAGCAAGGAGGCCTACAAATCTGACTCAGTTGCACCAGTTCTGTCAGGAGGAATGGGCCAAAATTCCAGCAACTTATTGTGAGAAGCTTGTGGAAGGCTACCCGAAACGTTTGACCCAAGTTAAACAATTTAAAGGCAATGGTACCAAATATGTAAACTTCTGACCCACTGGGAATGTGATGAAAGAAATAAAAGCTGAAATAAATCATTCTCTCTACTATTATCTGATCCAAGCCTGACTATTATTTTGACATTTCACATTCTTAAAATAAAGTCGTGATCCTAACTGACCTAAGACAGGCAGGGAATGTTTACTAGGATTAAATGTCAGGAATTGTGAAAAACGAAGTTTAAATGGATTTGGCTAAGGTGTATGTAAACTTTCAACTTCAACTGTATATATTGTTCAGCATTGGTAGCAGCAAAATAGCATATAGACCTAAAGCAAAGCAAGCATATTTAAATTTTAATTAATATTCAGTGTTGTCCTTTCTATATAAACTCCTCAAAAAAAGTTTGGAAACGTTATTTCGGTCGATTATTCCTCCCCTTTAATAATACCAATTGGTATTGTATTTTATATCGTTGGAAAGCCTGATTAGTCACCTTTACAACGAGGTACAACTTGTAAGGATCATGCATTCGTGGAATGAGCAACACAGCTAACCGTGTGGGTAGCGGCCCAAAAAAATGAGCCAAAATCCCCTGCAATATTCTTCTGTTGGTATTCACTCTCGTTTTGAGCTTCAAGTGCTGGCAGGTGGACAACGCTATGCAGATTGCTGCACAGATCGCGTGACACCTTTCAATGGGGGCAGTGTCATGGTGTGGGGCGGTATCTCTCTCACAGGCAAAACAGAACTTGTCATCATTGAAGGCAATCTCAATGCAGTGAGATATCGGAATGAGATTCTGGAGCCAGTGGCGATCCCATATCTCCAGAATCTGGGACCTAACTCCATCCTCCAGGATGACAACGCTCGCCCCCACAGAGCCAGGATCATCATAGAGTACCTACAGAATTTGGGAGTGGAGAGGATGGAATGGCCTGCCGTGAGTCCAGACCTCAACCAAATTGAACACCTGTGGGATCAGCTTGGGCATGCTGTACGTGCCAGAGTGACCAACGCAACCATGTTGGCTGACTTTCGGCAAATCCTGGTTGAGGAATGGGATGCCATCCCACAGCAGTGTGTGACCAGGCTGGTGACCAGCATGAGGAGGAGGTGCCAAGCTGTTGTGACTGCGTATGGATCTTCCACACGCTACTGAGGTCCCTGACAGTGTAAAATGAATAAAGTGTAAAAATGGCCAATATGTGTTGTTTTTTCCTTATTACTGTGGGAGAGTGCAATCATCCAATCCACCAAGCAACTCAAAACGAGAGTGAATACCAACAGAAGAATATTGCAGGGGATTTTGGCACATTTTTTTGGGCCGCTACCCACACGGTTAGCTGTGTTGCTCATTCCACGAATGCATGATCCTTACAAGTTGTACCTCGTTGTAAAGGTGACTAATCAGGCTTTCCAGCGATATAAAATACAATACCAATTGGTATTATTAAAGGGGAGGAATAATCGACCGAAATAACGTTTCCAAACTTTTTTTGAGGAGTTTACATCCAACTGTATGACATTTTATGCAAGAGTATGCTAATAAGAGGCTTGAGAATCTGATCATTGCATAATGAAATGATGTATGATGTGATCAAATGCTCAACCAGAACTACCATAGGCCCCTCTAACAGGACCTAATGAAGGTCTCTGAGAACATTTAATGAGTGAAATGGTTTTAATGGCACAGTGGGAGGGCTGCTCCTTGTTGCTTTGAACCCACCCAGCATGCAATGATGCTTTAGCACTGTGGAGACTGAACCAGCAAATGAGGTACAACTCTTGTAAATCCCACTACAACCTTGAAACAAGAACTTTCAGATGTCGCCCATCTGGTTGTATAATGGGCACTAAAGCATGTCTGGTCTGTCTGGGCCCTCCATGGGATTGGCAGATTTAAAACGTGCTGATAAAGTGCTGAGCTACTTACCAACACTGCTTTGTGTGCATGGATCTATAAACTAATCAGGCGTTTTTGTAAAATTTGTGTAATTTGTGTTGGGATTGAATGATGGTGTTGTTGCTGCTAATATTACACAATATGGTTTAAGGTGCCACAATATTGTGAGGATAGAAAAAAAAAAGCATGGGTACATTACCAGTTTAGCAGTTGCCCTTATCTAAGGTATTATAGCAAGCATTTTTCCACATACAATACGTTTACATTACAGCTGGAAATTTTCTAAAGCGATTGAGGCTTTCCCACTTACTTATTTAAAGGTAAAACAGCGTCCTAACAGGGCAAGGAATCTGGAACCTTCCGGTAATAAGCTTAGCTGTTTAGGAACTTCACCACACTGCCACCCATAGAGCATACGCTAGCAAAACAACGGCCTGGAAGCAATCAACATTTATTCTGAACTTGAACCAACAAATAAATGCGCATGTTCTGTTTTCCATTTGCAAAAAATCTTGTAATTTATTTTGGTGATAACTGAACAACTCTCCATACTGTGCATGTGAAGAAACAACTAGCAGGTGCATTTTATTATGTGTTAAGGTTGATTAAGGTTTGATTAAGATTGGTTGATTTTAGATTTAGGTATATTTAAATACGTAATTCCTATTGTTTTATTTTGGTTTCTCACTGGAGCAACCCACAGCCATTACAGTAATGCAAATCACACCATCCTCAAGATTAGGAGCAGCCCAGTAGCCAGAGTTTAATGGTCTCACCTGAGGTTTACAGCCCTGCTATGTGTATTCAGAGAAGGTGCCTGATATCATCATTCACCCCTACGCCCAGGTCTGTGGCTTTCCATGGTTTGAACTCAACTGACCACAGGCCTATCCCGGTCCTTTTGTATCCTGTGATTTTTACAGTGAAAGAAGGCCCATCTGCTGCTTTGCTGATAAACACTTTTGTGTCTGTGATGTCTGCAGTCAAGGTAAAATCCAAAATCGCAAAGGCCTTATGAGGGGTTGCTTTAAGCCTCACAGGGTTCACAGGTTCTGGATAGCTGTTCGAGTTCTGATATAATTCAGTATATTGGGCTTAACTTAGAAGTGTAAACCACTGCTAAGTTCACAGAAATTTATCCAGTCAATTGAATTTATTGATGCACATACAAAAAATATATGCAACAAGAAAATGTCTAAGCATGCTCTATTTTGTTGGAGGCAACAACACTGTGTGTTCATCATTCTGAAAATTTGTTTTATTGAAGACATTCTGTGGGATAAGAAAAAAAGAAACATCAAAGATCTGATTGTGCATAAATATTTCACATCTGGCATTGATTAATGTACTTATTTTTTTCTGTCACAAAGACACCTTCGTAACACTTCACTTGCAAAGATCACAGAGTGGTGGTCATTAAAATTAGCAATCTACAACAGAATCTTTCCGTGGTATTTTTGTGTTCTATTACTTGTGCTGTGAAAGAACACTGGGGGGCGTTAAATCTCCATTGTATGTCAGTTATCAGGATTATAATGCGATGTACTAGAAAACATTCTTTGAGTTTGCATATTTTGCTAATTTAGTATTATAGGTATGATTGTCACAACTATTATTAAGTCAAAGAAGACCAAAGCATCTGCTAATGCCTTTTATATCTACAAAATAATGTATCTACATTACTGAGTTGTTCAAGTTACATGCACTATGATTTCACTCACACAGATCTTAAGCGATCAAGACAAATTAATTAGAGGAAAAAGATTATTCGGTTCATGAATCAGATCTTTTCAGTAGTGATTTGAGATTGAGGCTCCATGGCCTCCGAGAATGCATGGAGCTATCATGTATTCTGAACATCTTACTAAATCAGTTGAATCAATCACACTGTTTGTATTGTGTAGAGCAGAGGTAGGGAACCCTGGCCCTGGAGAGCCGCAGGGTCTGCTGGTTTTAGTTGTTACTCCCCACTTAATTGATCAATTAAAGCAGTTGATTACACAGTTAACTCACCTCACCTGGTTTCTTTGGTTTAAGTAGTTGCTGTATTTAAGGTGAAAACAAAAACCAGCAGACCCTGCGGCTCTCCAGGACCAGGGTTCCCTACCCTTGGTGTAGAGTAAGGTGTTTTGATTCCTTCAAACATTCTGAATAGATAAAGCATAAGGAAACTCCACCCATGGGCTTCACAAAGCCTCATTCTCCTATTACTATTTTTCAGCATGGCAGACTATACCAGATTGCTGAACAAATGGTTTCATTTTTCACCTTAACATCCCAGAGGGATAATTAGTTTATCTACATAAAGGCACAAAATGTCATCAGATCTTATAAGAATTCACAGATTGAAATATAGTTACAGTAATAAACCAATTATTTTCCTTTGTGGATAACACTCAGACATATTCCATTGTTTATTGAGCATATATAGCAAGACAGTCTATTATATGCATCTTATACAGTATGTATGTACAAAATTAATTGGTAAATATGCCTTATACATTGAAAATATGAAAGAAAATATGAACCCACATGGTATTTAATCGCCTGTCAGCACTATTTATAGGAAATGCAATCTGAAAGAGGGAATACTTGCATGTCTAAGCACAGAAGGCAGCCCTAGCATCTCTATACAAATAGAATGTGTGTATATTGTGCTTAATGTAGTATAATTGTGTTTCACATGTTTTCTGTGAGGTATTTTTTACAGCTATTTGGTACTCATGTGTGGTTACCCCTGAGCTAATATAAGTTGTCATACCTAAAATATATAATCACAATCATAACTATAATATAATACGTACTATTTGCACCTCATCCCCGATTAGTATCCTGCATGCACTGGCTTTGATTCACTCTAACCACAACTCCCTTAGTTGCGGGACAAGCAAGTGTTGGACAGTTTATATGTATTAGCTTTTCATACAGAAGTCACTGAGATCTGTGGAAAATTCTGTTTCAAGGAAAAACATGTGACACTTGCTAAACCTTCTAAATCTTATTAAAATGAAAGGACAAAATGCTTTGCACTAAGATTGAAGAGGCCCCTTATGTTAAAATTGGGAAAACCCCTCCTAGCAGACATTTAACCCAATTAACTTTAGCCCTCCAGAGGCAATTTCTACCTAGTTTGTACTTATTTAAGTGCCAATATCTAAAAGAATATTCACTGCACATCCATGGTTTAAAGTTTGAATTGAAGAAGAGGCTGTATCATTCAGAAATTTGCAACACAATACATTTATTTCAGAATACATACATAATACATACACACATACAGTATATAATACGCATAAAATAAGTAGCCTAATGTATTTAAATACGTTTTTAAAAAGACGTACAAAAGTGTTTTTACATAACAACAGCAATGTATTTCAGCCCTAAGTGCGATAGGTGGTCACTATGGAATTGTCGACTGTACGGGACTTTGGCAAAATGTAACAAGATAAACTCTTCAGGGTTAATCAGAAAACAATTGTAGCTTTATATATAGTTAAGATATTTGGTTTCATAAACATATTTATACAAAAGATTTTGCAGGAAAAAAAATAGGTGTCTTCTAAACCGAAAGTGCATCGGGTACTGTATATAGTACAGTAGGCTAAGCAAGGGAAAACCTTGATTGAAAACATTAATTGTACCTTTTTATTTATATAATTTAAAATGTTTTATTATATAATTAAATTGAATAAAATAAAAACCTATTTAAACATTTAAATTTTTTGCCACCAGCTGGAATTGAATGATATAACAAACCACAGGCCTGTTCCTTAAATTTGACAAAGGCTCATTTGACTGCACAAATCTGTATATTGAACTCTATATTAACATTTCTTTACTCCAATATTTAAATTATGAAATTAAAACTAAGAATGTATCATTTTCATCATTTCAAACCTGTCATATTCAGTGTTTGTACACATTTGTCATACGATATTTCTATCAACTGTATAGCCTACACCCAACTCTGTGTCTATGTCATGGCTTCCTGGAAATATTTTGCGCATTATATTCTAAAAACCGAAGAGGAAATGAGACAGACATGCTCATGTACTGAACCTGATAAGATGTTTAATGAATTCATCCATTCAAGGAACTGGAACTGATGATACTGCATTGATAAGCCCTAAAACCAAAAGTGCTGAATCTATCAGTCTATCACAGGCAGAATAGAGCAAACCCATGACTCCCTCCCTTTGGGACCCCAACTACTGCTGACAGAAACCTTTGAGTACCCGGCATTAAGGAGTACACACATTCAGCTGGAACAATCGAAGTAAATGCGTAAAACAGTAAGTATGGTTAAAGATGTGGGCCATTATATATTTTGTGAAACAGGTTTACAGTCTCAGTTATGATACAGTAATGAACTGCAAATCAACTTTAATTTTTACAGGATAGTTCAGGTTTAATAGCAAAAACTAATTATTACACTTCCATGTGGTCTCATTTCAACCTGATTTTTCTTCAACCTGAAAGCGGGGACATTATTCTACTTTGTGCCAGTTGACAGAGAATGAAAAATTTTCCCCTGTCAGAATGCGCTTTGATAGTCGGATTTGTAAGAACACGTTCCCTCCAAGTGAATTAGGTTGAAACCAGCAGTATAAGACACTTAAAACTAACTCTTGAGCTTGCACCAACTTCCATGGACATTCGTTAAATATCTCACTCGGGTTGATGAGAAAGTAACCCACGACTTTGCACTGTGCATATACTGTATACTGCCACATATGCATAGATCTAAAATGCTCATTCCTTTGCAATTAATTTGCCATTAAAGTTGTTTGTTGCCTGTATGTTCATTTGCAAGCAAAGACAATCCTCAATACCCACAAGCAGTTAAAGTCACCACAGTGTGGCCGGGGCCAGACAGAGTCCTGCAGGATAGCCAAGGACACCCACGGGGCCTTGTCATTTCACACAAACGTGTTACATCCAGCACCCCCAGTGAAATCTCGCTTAAATGCTCAGTGTCAGAGATGAACAGGTGTACGCACTGTTGTCGTCCCTTCTTTACTGCCCTTGTACAAAACCAGGCATGCTGATTATTGCTGGGAAGCACGCATACGTTGGTATTAATCGTTATGAAGTGCTTTGTGGGTGCTGAAATGCTGGCTGTCTGGCCGACTGTATGTTTATGGACAGATTTGTAGCTTGTGGGTGCCAATACGTTTAAAATATAGGTTTCTACCCTTCGTTAAGCTGGCTCCTATTGGCTGTGCTGTGTACCCTTACAGTTTGGCAGGGGCAAGTGAGACACCTTGTGTGTGATGGATGGTCTCTGCAGTAATTAATGGGTAGAACGGTTCCGCGGTGTTGGGCCCTGACCTTCAACTCTTCTCTGCCATGGCTCACGGTAATGACAAGAAACTGCAGGAGCCTAGGGGGGGTGCAGCCAGTGAGGAATCTCGTTCAATGTGAATTCATTTTCAGTGACGCTCCAGCTGCAGAAAACACTGGTTTTTACTGGTTCTACCTCAGACCAGAGGCTGGAGTTGTGCCACCCGCGAGATGCTGGCATGTTCTCCTGCCCCACCATTGCCCTCATTTGCTTTTGCTAGTATGAGGGCATCATGTCCATTTGCAACACGGCTTACTGAAAGAACAGTTACTGTCACAAACAAAATGCCTGTTTTACTACGGGAACGTGACTGCAGTAAAGTTTCATGAAAGTGCAGCGAAAACAAAACAATTAAAGTGCATTTGGCAATCCTTTGTCTCTCTGAGAATGCCCACGTCAGTTTATCATCCATACACCGCCGTACACTCTGCATTCTATTCCTCGTTATTTTGATGATTGGTTGAGTTCCACCAGCTGTGTTTCATTACATTCATTGCAAAACCATTCATTAATTAGTGCGGCGTTCAGTCCTCCGTGCCCTTCAGCATCTTTAAAAACGGTGGGAAAAAATTATTCATTACCTTGCCTGTAGGATTCTTTTGCCTTTCCCAGCGGCAATAACGAAAAAGAGGGCACTTGCCGTGAGTAAGTGCTGCTCAGCGGGGCTCTCTGGAGACAGGTGATCTCCTGATGTTGCAGGCCTGGATTCCCATACAGTCTCCTGTGGATGGAGATCATTTGAAAATAACTCTGCCATGGTACACAGTTACTGTACATGGACACTCAGTTACATTGACACTCATTTGAGTTGTGAACCGTGCTTGAGCCTTTGCGCTGTACCAGTAATGATTAGGCCTTAGGACCGTGGGTGGAAGAAACACTTGAAGGGGTATCGCTAATTAGTGTGTAGCTGCCAGAGCAGCGAATTAATAACTTTTTTTTCTTTCTAATTAAGGCAATTACTATATTTTAGGTCACCTTCAAGGACGGTTGTGTCAATTCACCACATTGTTAATTCTGTTTTCCCTCCAGTGTGTGCTTCCTCCTCTAGCCCCCACACAACTGTTTCAAACAAGACAAGATGTTGATTAATCCAACGCTTGGAATTAAAAAACAAGGCCCCATAAACTTTAAAAAGTAACATGTCTAAATGGTGTGTGTGTATGTGTGTGCGCACGTGTGCATGCTTGTGTGTGTGTGTGTGTGTGTGTGTGTGTGTGTGTGAAAAACTATGAAAGGCCTATATGTTGCTTCATAGTACATCCAGTACTCACATAAGTTACAGACTTACTCACATAAGTTACAGACAAAATTATTTTTTGACACATTGGTGCCACATTTCACTGTTTGTCGAAAGGGATAAATACACGTTTTACATGTTAATCAGCACAGGGTGATTAGCACTGCAGGGGCTATTTTTCAAAACATGGCAGACTGGAGGCAAAATTAAACATGATGGATGGCCTACAGGGCTGTCCGGCCCCATAATTCCTATCAGTCTTGTCTTCCTGTTATTAGTCCTCACTTGTCTAAATGAATAGTGTGGTACAATCAGATGTACTGCAGTACCCATGGGATAGGAACAGAACCCATGTATCCTCACAGCCTGTCCCCATAATTTATTTATTAAATTTTTTTTTTAGGTGGAGAAATATTGATAAAAAAGGCTGTTTCCAGCACAACGAGCCTTGGTGTGCACACGTCCGGCATGTCAAAGTTTATCCGCAAGCTCATTACTCTTCCGAGCTGGAGCCGTGCCATCCGTCTGCAACAGTTCACTGCAGCTACTTATCCGGACCAAGCCCCCCATACAGATTTCTCCAGCCCTGCTTCCATTATGGTTCCAACAGTAAAGCACCAGCAGGCCTGGCCTTGGCTTCCCAAACAGGGTTAAGAAGTAAGTCACTGACCATGAGCTTGATGATCAATCATTGAGGAGGGTCTAGAGCCCATAATCTGGTGTCAAGGCTGGGAGGAAAGGCTGTTTTTGTTGTCTACGTTTGGCCCAGTAAATACCACCTGACACCAGTCTGCAGTTTTCTGCCAAAAGCAGTTCGGAATGGCGATGGGGGAGAGAGGCTCTCGGGATGGGTGAATCCCGAAATGGGTCAGTCCCTTCAAATGAATCAAGACTTTGCATCCTCGGGTTTCCTGTCCTTACTCATTTGTATTATTCAGAGATATGATAATATGATAATAATCATTGTTAGCAGCTGCCATTACCATTAATTACCCGTTGACTGGTTTTGACAATAATGATTACCATTATGTCTCAGCTATAAGTAATAACACGACACAAAGCTCATTTTATTTATCACATTCATTGTGAAAACAGATTATATTTCCTTCATCACTCCAGTTCTGATAATTGCAGTGCACTGCCTACTTGGTTGCTTGGGTCTGAGCTACATGCACACCACACAAATAATCTAGACTGCCCTCTTTTAAAAGCATTTTATTTATCTCAATGTTGGCTTAACAATGTCTATACTGCTGTCATATAGCTGTTGTTACTAAATCAGGATTTACTATCACACACTGAAATGGTGCGAGCTAACTGCCATTATATCCTCCATCATTATCTAGTGAACATTAGCACAAATCTGAGGCATGGCCTTCTGCATTTATTCACAGACAAATGCAATATCACTGGGTATGACCAATACCACCCGTGTTAAATGCTAATGGCCCAGCAATACCTGAGAAACAGGTAAATCGTGATTGGTATGAAGCATATAGGGCTGATTTACAATGGTACACAATAACGGTATCAGCATCAGTCACCTTCACAACGATGTACTCTACATACATATGATATATTTTATTAAAGCTGCAGATAAACCCAACAGAGGCTGCCTTAATGTGCATAGAAACCAGAACAAATATTAAATAATTACATATTTAATTCAGTTGTCGTTCAGTTAATTTGAAGATGGCTTGCAGTTGAGGTGCTCGTCCAACACATATTAAAAATAATACTCTTTAGTTAATACCTTCAGTAGAGGATTTTACTAACACAATTATTCCAAACATAGCTGGCACATAAACTGGAGCAGTCATATACTGTATACATATGCACATTATTCAGCACAGAACTAGAGTTCTTTACAGGGACCCGGTAGAAAAGGATAAAGTGCTAAATGTCAAGCAAACATTTATAAACCGCAAGTATTGATAACCACAATCTTATTTTAAAATGTAGCTAAATTCACAGTTCTGCTAGTGCTAATAGTAGGCTAACAACAACAACAGCAGCAGCAACAACTTCAAGGCTATGAATAAATCCTTAGCTTAAATAAATAAATAACACAATAGTTGTATATTTCGTCATTGCAGGGAGGCTCTTCTCTTGATCTGACCCTAATCCCCTAATCAGGTGAATGGGATGCTCTTCTAATCTGCCATCTATAATTCTGCAAGCCCATGCAAAGTGGATGAATCATACTGTAATGTCACTTTAACTTTTATGTCTCTGTGCCAGCACCACCCTCAGATTAGGTCCTTTCTCTCAAACACTCAGAAGAAGCAGCTTTAAGGCTTTTAACATTGGTTTGGAAAGGTTTCAGACAAATTTAAACTTCTCATTTTTACACACCTCCGACATCTTTAGGGCTCTTAATCAAGCACAATGACCCTTAAGTATAATAATCATTTGTACCCTGAGATATGAGCTGTGAAAATATTAAAAAGCAAAAATTGGAAAAGTCACTTCAAGGTAATGATCCCTATAACACATTCTCTTCCTTAGCACCTGACACTAATGCTACAACTGCCACTAATGCTACAACTGGCATCACAGTTTATCTTACTGCTAATGCAACTGAATCTCAGCAATTCTGTTTGGTGAGGCATGCTGAGGAATCAGGCAGTTTTATTTGTTATATATAGCCCTCAAATGAGCTGTCAGTGAGTGTTTCGCACATCATACCAACACTTCAGTAGTTCATATAACCCAACAAAATGAGAAGTAATGGAACCCTGAACAGTTACATTACAGTAAGATACTTTATTACATGAGTGATTAGCTTTTGAGATGATAAACCACGCACACAAAAAAGCATAATATGAGTTTTTCTGCTTCCAAGTGAGAATTCCCAAAGCATATGAAGAAAATAATTTCCCTAGTGACTAGAAGTAGTTAAAGAAGGTTCATTATTAATAGAAATATATGGGAGGCAGGTCAGCTGGAACTGGGGTGTCCAGCCCATCAGGGGAAGCGCTCTGCTCAGCTGCAGCGTGGTGCCGCGTCGTTCCCCTGTGAACTGTTACAGTTCTAATAACGTAAAGGACACGGTTCCACTGTCCTTGTCCTCACAACAAGGACTGACCCATTCCTCCTTTGACTAAGCAAATTCTAATCGTGCAAGTGTTTTTTTTTTTTTTGTTTGATATTTTAACTTTAGCTTTAATATTTGCATTGAAATTGGCTGGAAAAAAAGTTCATAAAAAGGGATTTTTCAGCCCCTTACTGTGCTAATGAGAGTACATCTAAGACAGGAACATGTGGAGATGAGGAACTGGTTTTGGAATGCTGGGGCTGAAGTAATAGTCTGCAGACCAAGCCATTAATTAACCACTTGAGACCAGTTTCAGACACAATCCAATATTATCAGCCTGTTATACCATACATTTTGATATAGGCCTGCTTACACACTTTGTTTCAAAGACTTACTTATACTCTCAGCAGTGCAGTAGCCTAATGATTCACAATGTGCATGATTGTTTCTTGTTTATAGTGTATTTGTTGTCGCCACTGAGAAAGGGAGACCTCTAAGCAGTGCTAACTCTCTTGCGATTGTGCGGCAGGTAGAATGTAAAATAGTCACTGGCTTGGAGTCTAGATCAGGGTTTGGGGTCAATTCTGTTTCAATTAAAAAATTCCCACAATGTTTCATGAAGCTTTTTCAATTAATTAATTGGATTTTAATTAATTTGCTGAACTGGCTGAATTAAAAAGTAGGGTTTGTACTTTAATTGTGGTTACCTTTTGTGTGTGTGTGTGTGTGTGTGTGTGTGTGTGTGTGTGTGTGAGAGAGAGAGTGTGTGTGTGTATGTGTGTGAGAGAGAGTGTTTGTGTGTGTGAGAGAGTGTGTGTGTGTATGTGAGTGTGTTTGTGTGTGTATGCGTGTGAGAGTGTGTGTGTGTACATGTGTGTGTGAGAGAGATAAGAGAGTGTGTGTGTATGTGAGAGAGAAAGAGAGAGTTTGTGTGTGTGCGTGTGTGTGAAAGAGAGAGAGAGAGAGAGAGAGAGAGAGAGAGAGAGAGAGAGAGAGAGAGAGAAAAAGAGAGAGAGAGTGTGTGGGGGGCAGGGGAGGATAGAATGGTGCACTGCACATACTGTATATAATCCTGGCAACTTTCTCCTCCAATTGTTGTCAACATCATTACATTTCAGAAAAGCTGCTATAAATTATTCTCCTTTCAAGCAGTTTTAAGAAAGTTACAAAGAATTACGTGATTACATTTGTAAACTGGCTGGGCTTAACAGGATGAGGAAGTTGTATCATCCCGCTAAAAAGCAGAGAGAACAAAATTGGGCCAATTTCCCTTTGTTATAAATGTAACTTTGGCTTGTGGAACACTACATCATATTGTGTGAAACTTACTTAGGGTGGTGCGCGTTTCCATGCCTGCCTCTCAATGGCTTGTACTTCAATGGGATCCAAAGCTCTTTTGTGTAGCATTCCTTTTGTTAAAAAGATATTGTGCAGTCACATGTCAACTGGCACCTAAAGGCTGCTTTAAGGAGCCAGACATTTCTGAGGCCAGAAAAGCCAGAAAAGTAGTTTCGTAGTTTGCTTATCACAACTAGCTGAACAGGCTCCCCCCCCCCCCCTTCTGCATACATTATCATATCAACATCTGCATATAATTATCACGTTATCTTAACAAACTGCCAGAGCAAGATGGGAATTGACGTTGGAGCGTGTACCCGTCCATCTGTCTGCTAGTCGCACCGGCAGCACTATCTGAAGGAAGATTATATATAACTACTGTATATCTTGTTACAAGCTTCTCACGGTATCCATTTCCTCGCGGAGCACCTTGACAAATTTGGCTATATTGTCGCATCCATAATACTACTATTAAGGATCATTAATAAAAACAGCAGAGAACTTTTCACTGTCGTCATTGAAATGGAATTCCAGAAGGTTTAAAAGATTAATAAAACTGCTGTTGCAAACTATGTGCCGGTTGGCTGTCAATATCAGGGGGAAATTATCTGCTCAATGGAAATATGTCTGTAAATGAACTCCCATTTTGTTAATTGGTTTCCCAGAGAAGTCTTGCGGCTGATGAACATGCCTTCCATACACTTCCATTATCTGCACCCAATCATAAAATGATGAAAAATGAATAACCATTTGTGATTTAGAGTAGGCCTAGCAGTGACCGGGGAAACAATGATTTATGTAAGGTGCAAGTGTTTATTATGTGTTTATTATGCTTTGCAGATATACTTCGAAACATGGACAATAGGAACAGTCACCCAGCACCAACCAGGATTGTATTAACTTAAAACACATTTAGGGCCTCTATGCATTGAGCATTTCGGAGTACAAAATGTGTCCTATAAGTGCTTGTGAATTCTGGGAGTTACGCTTGGATTCTTTAGTTCTACAAGAGTTTAGCTATCTCTGCAGGCTTCTGGTTAGTTAGTTGTATTTGCTTGTTTATAAGAAAATTTTAAATCTTCTGTAACATTAGACATCAGTAGCTGACTACAGGCAATCCCAGCAAGCATATTCCACTAATGCAACTTATTTACAATGCTGCTGTAAGCCTGTGGTGAATTGTACCAACTTTATACCATCCTTACATGGTTTTTACCACCCGAAACTACAATGTTTCCAAGCATAACTAACTGCACACCAATGTAATGACTTTGTGAGTAATCTCCTATTACTCACAAGGGGGAAATCTGGATTTACAGTAGGCTAACAAATATAATGTAAATCTAACTATTTTACTATTTTTTCTCTTCATTATGAACAATAAATAAAAATAAAATATAAATGTTGCCTTAACATTGAGCAAGAGTACAAATCACCCATAATAATTTATGGTAGTTGCATTTATTGCTATGTAAGGCTACATGTCTGATATTTTTATTTTAGAAAATGTAGTGGTGATTAGAGTACTGCCTTGTGTAATACATTACCCTGCCAGCCACTTAGTGGAGCCAACATTCCTGGTCCAATGATACACCCACAAAACATATATACACCCAAACCCTTCAGAGTATGACTCATTTAGTTTGTAAGTAATATAGCTGACTTATGACAAGAATCAGAGTATGACATTTAGTGTGTGAGTATTATAGCTCACATATGACAAGGTTCCGAGTATGACATTTAGTGTGTGAGTATTATAGCTCACATATGACAAGGTTCCGAGTATGACTCATTTAGTTTATAAGTAATAGAGCTGACTTATGACAAGAATCAGAGTATGACATTTAGTGTGTGAGTATTATAGCTCACATATGACAAGGTTCCGAGTATGACTCATTTAGTTTATAAGTAATAGAGCTGACTTATGACAAGAATCAGAGTATGACATTTAGTGTGTGAGTATTATAGCTCACATATGACAAGGTTCCGAGTATGACTCATTTAGTTTAAGTAATATAGCTCACTTATGACAAGGTTCAGAGTATGACTCATTTAGTTTGAGTAATATAGCTCACCTAAGACAAGGTTCAGAGTATAACTCATTTAGTTTGAGTAAAATAGCTCACTTATGACAAGGTTCAGAGTATGACTCATGTAGTTTGAATAATATAGCTCACGTAAGACAGGGTTCAGAGTATGACTAATTTAGTTTGTGAGTAATACAGCTCACTTAAGACAAGGTTCAAAGTATGACTCATTTAGTTTGAGTAAAATAGCTCACTTAAGACAAGGTTCAGAGTATGACTCATTTAGTTTGAGTAAAATAGCTCACTTAAGACTTAGGTTCAGAGTATACTCATTTGCATTCTGTGATTGCAGTTATTGTACCTTTTGCTGTAACCTCATTTTAATTTGTCCCCTTTGCAATAACATAAAATTTTTTTGTACTCTGACATTTTGTTGTGCTTGTATTACAGCTGAGATCTAACCTTAATATACACAAAGGTGCTGTGTTCTGCTAAATGAACAAATGAAGTAAGGTTTTTGTTAGCCTTGTTTGGATTTCCACTACATTATGATTTGAAACTTGGATCTGAGTGGTAAATGTAACTTTTCGAGTTTTCAATTTATTATTATCAAAGGCTAATAATAACAACCAGCCAGCCAGCCAGAATAATGCAGGGATATACCCTGAAGCCTCGCATATTATTTCTCCTTGCTATCTTGAAGTAAAAACGGTTTCTAAAGTAGCATAGTGATGAACCTAGTGAAGTAGTACCATTGTAATTTACCCCTGAGTAACTTGAGTAATCGATCAGAATATCGAGAAAAGATGCAAATCTAACTTTAATTAGACTGCTTTAGTTAAAAGCATCGCTCACATAAACCAGTAGCATATAGGTTAATCAGTCATTTGAGTTAAGATATCATAAACAATCAAAGCCATGATACTTTTCTACATACATTATATGATAAAAGTAGTCAAAATAGCTTGGGCAGTGAAGGGATGGACCTACAAATAAGATTGGGCATTCAAAATGAGAAGAAAAAGCATAGAATGGATAATAAAAAAGTAAATAAATTAAATAAATTAAACAAAATTTAAAAAAGGAGAACAAACATGCCCACAGCAGAAGTGTCTGCCTGCTACTGTAATTATGTAACTGCTCTGTGTTTATGATATGCTCACTGATTATTTAATATGAGATATAATAAGATATTACCTTGAAAAAGTGTGTGTGTGTGTGTGTGTGTGTGTGTGTGTGTGTGTGTGTGTGTGTGTGTGTGTGTGTGTGTGTGTGTGTGTGTGTGAGAGAGAGAGAGAGAGAGAGAGAGAGAGTGTTAAGTACTATGCCAGAAACAGAAAGTTTACTATCAATTAACAGACGAGTGAAAAAAGCTCAGTATAGCATTGATTGTTTTAAGATGAGGGTACAATTCTCTAAATGAAAAGAGCATCATTTTCAGCCTTTCCCCATTTGCTGTGAGCTTTTGACCCCTAGCTGTTCAACTATAGTGCAGCGAGCGACGGCTAGGATCTTTGAAAACCATGAAAGAAAGGGAAGAAGAATATTTTGGTCATTAAATTCCGACTCAGTCGGTGTCTTTTCCTTTGATTAAATTCGCTGGTGGAGTCTTCTTTTCGTTTCTCCTTCAGCTTCAGGAAAGAAGGAACAGCGTGCAGTCATTTCTCTGGACTGATAGGAGAGCTCGTCTAAAAGAGGAAAATGTGTCAACGGATGAAACGTTGTTAAAGTTTAGTTCACAAGCTAATTCCCCACTGTGCAGAGAGCTCTGTGAAGGTGAGAGCAAGTGAACTATATAAACGAGTCGGCTGAGAGAGGTATGCTTATCGACTGAATCCATATGAAATTCATTTATGATTTGTCTTTTGGACTAACCGTGCGTGCATGTGTGCTCCGTGTACACGTATATGGGGATAAATTAACTGTCGTGTATTTTTCCTGTATCCTCATTTTCTTCAAGATGTCGCACGCTCTTTCCAAGATCAATAGAGGCCTACTATACGTGACACAGTGCAGAGCAATTGACTATTTTATAACTGTTAATCTGCAGAAGTGTCGGATTGAGAAATGGTATAAAAATGGTAAAATGGACAAAAGCCACACAGAAATATAGCTGCAGGCGCAGGATACGAGGTCTGGCTACAGTGAAGCCGATGACTATACTGCCAATCTAAAGAGCCCCAAACAGTCTTCCCACTGCAGTCAGAGACTTGAGACTCACCTCTTCAGATTGCACCATGGCTCCCCTTACCCTCTTCAGATTGCCCCATGGCTCCCCTTACCCTCTTCAGATTGCACCATGGCTCCCCTTACCCTCTTCAGATTGCACCATGGCTCCCCTTACCCTCTTCAGATTGCACCATGGCTCCCCTTACCCTCTTCAGATTGCCCAATGGCTCCCCTTACCCTCTTCAGATTGCACCATGGCTCCCCTTACCCTCTTCAGATTGCCCAATGGCTCCCCTTACCCTCTTCAGATTGCACCATGGCTCCCCTTACCCTCTTCAGATTGCACCATGGCTCCCCTTACCCTCTTCAGATTGCACCATGGCTCCCCTTACCCTCTTCAGATTGCCCCATGGCTCCCCTTACCCTCTTCAGATTGCACCATGGCTCCCCTTACCCTCTTCAGATTGCCCCATGGCTCCCCTTACCCTCTTCAGATTGCACCATGGCTCCCCTTACCCTCTTCAGATAACTTGTCTTAGTCTTTGGATTTTCCTTGTGGATGATGTTATAGCCATGTAAAGATAGGTCATCTGTTTAGACATACCTTGTTTTGTTACAATACAAATGGTTGGTTGTTAGGTTTGCATTACACTTGATTGTATACGTGATTATAAATGGGCCTCTGTGCCTTGTTTTGTATTCCTGAGAGTAACATGTTCTCCACTCTGGAGAAGAGCACCTGCTCTTAATAATGTAATGCAATGTAATCAGACAAAATGGAAAGAATATTTTTAAATATATATATAAAAAATACAATATGGTAACATCATGGCTTCTTGCGGGAAATGTGTTTTCTGAGGAGACGTAGGCCTATCTCTATACCAAATTTTGTGCCTCTGACAAATGAGCCGGCAGCAGGGCAATGCATTCAAAATGGTCAATTTAAGATGACAGCTGTAGAACCGCTCCCTACCCACTAGGTACCAAATACCTGTATATATATGCAAAAGGCTTTTGGGATAGGCCTTTATACACATGCAAGTTTTCATGATTGTACAATGCAAGTGAGTTTTTGGGAGATTAAATACTTACAATTAGAATAGGTGAATAGTGAAGAAAAAAGAGGGGGGGGGGGGGGGCGGGGGACATGCATGTGCATAACACATGCACACACACTCGTCTTTACCTGAATATGCAAAACTTCACGTTGATCTAGGTCTATAGCATTTAGATGCAGCTTCTATGGTAGATTTGTCTATGGTAGAACAGGTTTGCAGGCAAAAGTATGAGGAGTGAATAAGCCTGTACGACCTTTACAATAATGCAAAATATAAGTAGCTTAGTACATCTTTCATTTTCTCATAGTCTAGAGCTAGCTAGGTTGACGTTGTTGTCCCGATGCTATGACTAGCATAGCATATGAATAGCATAGAATATGCTTGTTGGATAAAGCTTTGTAGGCTAGAGAGCTAGTTAGAAGGCTACTGACCTACTGACCTTGGGCTACTAGCTAGTTCTCGCAATTTCAATACTGGCGTTAATTAATAACAATTAATGGCAAGAATAACAGCACCGAAAAAGCAAATGTCTAAAAGGTAGATGCCGGATAAGAGCAGGTTGCAGCACAGATGGCCATGAACATCCTAACTTTTAAACTATGGCATAGATTTATAGATTTGAATTGTGACATTGTGTAATGTATAAACTTTTATTTGTTGTTTGGGATCTATTAAAACACACTTTCAGAATGAGAGACAAGTATCAGAGGGTGGAATAATAGAATCCCAGTCTGGGAAGAAAAGTGGTCATGCATTCAGGTTTCACTGAACTGAACTAAATTTGATGTAATAGTAACTCTTTGGTCATAAACTTGAAGTCTGGTCAAAATAAAGTGTGTTTGTGTGTGTGTGTGTGTGTGTGTGTGTGTGTGTGTGTGTGTGTGTGTGTGTGTGTGTGTGTGTGTGTGTGCGTGTGCATGCAAGTGCGAAAGAGAACGAGTAGGTGTGTTTGTTGGTGTGTGTCTGTACAGTGCTTTCAGTAATCTTCTACTGATTGTCTGGAATTACTCATATATAATATTTATAAAATGGCATAATTGTCTAGGTTGTTGGCATTAGCGCACGTTAGTTTTGTTGTTGTAGACTGAATATGATTGTAGACATAGCAGAATATAAACAGAAACATCAATTATCTTAGAGCCAAACTCAAACAACATCAGAACATCTGCAACTACGCCTTTCACCCCACCCCCTCGCTAAAGAAAATAACCCAGTTAGTGAATGCATTCAGGAAAAGGTGTTTTTTTTTTAGCTGTTGTCTGTATTTCCTGAAACCTTGAGTCAGACATAATTGACTTGCTGTGGCAGGGAGGAGATTGACTATGCTGAGGTACACCAATCAGCTGTTCGAATTAAAAGCACACTTCCAGAAATGCAAACCGTTCTAGCAGCAAACAGCAGCATCGTTGGCGCAACATGGCTTATTCCCCATGCAGACTCTTGTGTTTATTTCAAATGGCAGTACGCTCTTTCCTACAAAAACACTCGGGCGACAGAAACCGAAGTGCTCGTGTCACGAATTGTGAGTAGGCCTATGCACCTTCTGTTTATTGCACATGTTTAAAAATCCTTGTTATCTTTTTGTTTCTTATCAATTTACTCAACTCCATCAGCTCGTTTCCGAAGAGATGAGCTTACGTACAGTGTCCATCATGTGGATTGATGAAGAATCAAATAGACAGCTTTCTTCACATTTCCGTGAATGGGGTAAGATTAGACCACCGGTCTCACTATTGTTATGTTCACAGGCTTACGTGCAAGGGAATCAAGGGTTCCAGTGGCCTGTCCATCTCCTTGAAGGAAAACAACCCCTATGGAAAAAGAATACGCTGCAGTATATTGTAAATATATCAAAATTATCTTCACAATATATTTAAAATATACTGCAGTATATTACATTTCCATAAGGGAAGATGACTGAAACTTCAGGCCTCAGCTAGTTGTCAGGCAGAAAGTTCAAGTGCAGGGACAAGTCCACCCAAAAACAATTCTGCCACTTTGACCTGACAGTGAACGGTGACTGCGTATCAATAACATTCATTTCCCTCATGTTTAAAGAGGGCATCTTTGAAAATCTACATCGGCTCTGCAAGGTGGCTGTCATTTCCTGTGCCGCTTAAGGGCTTTAATTAAATGGTGTTTTATTTGATGCGTGGGGCCACAACTCGGGCGCTGGAGAGGCATATTTTTAGAAATGTCCTCTTTATGATGCAACTGTGTGAAACGTGAGTACTTGAGGTGGTGATGTGCAAACTAATTTTCAAAATATTACTGCGTATATTTTCTTCTTATTATTTTTTTTCTTCTTATTTTAAATCCTTTAAAAGTTGTAATTTAACTGATTTAAAACAGCAGTTGACCGGACAGAACCAACTGAAGGGGATATTTATTACAGATACTTATTTTCAGGGTAGCAAACAGCATCTGAAAACATCTGATGATAAGTGGCTTCCACAAGCTGTAAGCTATGATGTATCTAACTCTTCTCTTCTCATACCTAAGTACAGATGTATGAACTACAGTCAGACACAATTAGTTTTGGACGTCATAGGACTGGAGACACCAGCAGAACTGGAGTTCTTGTATTGCATGGTTGTACAACAATACAGTACAATGATTTCGGCATGAAACATCTCCACATGAACTCAGTTGGTAGTGGAGTAGGCCGGGCAGTGTTTGTGGCATTGGTTAAGGACTGGGCTTGTAAAGAGTTTCCAAGTGTAAATCCCAGGTGGGTCACTGCCATTGCATCCTTGATGAAGGTACTCAGTCTGAACTACAGTACTTCAGTAAATATCCAGCTGTATAAATGGGAAATGTGTTAGCAAAAAAAAGAAAACTGCGTAAGTCACTCAGGATAAAGGTGTCAGCTAAGCAAATAAATTATATAATAAAGATAATGTTATAATTTGACAGTGATTTCAGAAATATTGATTTGTTGTGACACTGGGTTTATCAAGGCTTTTAAATGCAACATCATGCTATATTAGTTTCCTAGGCTAATGGCTTCCCAAATTGAATATAGGTCACAAGGGAACTATATACAACTGAGGACAGAAATGCTGAAATGCATTTTGCACACTGTGGTAATATAGAACAGCAGGAAAGGGCAGACATGAGTGAGCCATAGCATACTGATAGCTTTATTGCTATCCATTCAAATAGATACCGTCGTTTGTAAAGTTGGGATCTAGCTCTTAAAGGAACAAAAGTGAAAACTAGAATTTAGAATAGAATTTATCACCCTCTATTGCTCAGCTGGCACGTTAAACTATGGCAACGCGCAGCTGTAGAATTCATTGAGCTAATCTATTCTTTCAGCAAAAACAACTTCCACAACAAATTTATGCAATATCCACAACAAATTTATGCAATATCCCCTTCAAATAAAGTACACTTTTCTTGAGTGCATCACTGGCGTCGAGTCAGTGGTTGAAGTCCCTCACCACCACTTGACAATGTGTAGAAGATGTTTTGAATTAGACGGTTTCTCATAACGCTCTCACAAATGAAGTGTAAATCTGAAGTCAGACGTACTGTAGTGGACTGGAGGTGCTTCTTAAGGCATTGTTTGTCAGCCCTGGAGCGCCAGGGAGAACACAACTGTGACTGCTGGATTTCACTCAAAATTCGGTTTAATTTAGCTATTAATTGAGTATTGATATGGATTTGACGTCTCAACAGTTATCTGCTAGCTTCAAGGCCTCTGTACAACAAAAGTGTTGTTGGAAGTGTTTGTGTAATGAAAAAGCCATCTCATGTGAACAAGACGTTTTTCCACCAGGACAGGGAACCTCCTGGTTCTCTGTGGACACTTTCAATATGAACCATGTAATATTTTTCTAGTGTACAGTAATCATTTCCAGCGTGATGGCCCCATGTAACATATTTCAGGGCCCTTCTTGAACCCTTTTGGTTTCCATCTGATTTGACTTTCCTTGTCTTCCAGGATGATTTGCGAAGGAATGTGATTAATCGCGTAGTTGCGTCATCCACTCGTACACAAGGATGCTATAGAAAAAGCAGCTGGTGGTCACATCTAAAACAACGACGCCCCTTTGCGTTCACTGCGAAATTCCTTTTGTCCATCAAATGGCCTCGGCATACCATGTAATACGGACAAAATGTGAATATTGTACACTTTGACAGAAATGTGATTTTTCAGACACTCAGTCACTCAAGCTATTAAATCTATGAAATCTGAAACATACTGTTTTTGTCCATCTGCCATATATGAGGGTCATTTATTGACTGAGTGGCTTCTTTGAATGAGTGTTACCCCTATGCAAGTCACTTTAGTGTTACCCCTATGCAAGTCACTTTAGTGTTACCCCTATGCAAGTCACTTTAGGGTTACCCCTATGCAAGTCACTTGGATAATTTTATGTGTGATCTGGGGTGGAAATGGAATTGAACCACTGAGGGATTGCACCAACTGTAGCAGTGCAATTTGTGAGAGAACTGATGATCCCTGGATTTTATCGCGTGTGCAGCACCTGTACTCCAAAACACAGGAAGCTGTGGACCGCAAACAAATTCCGAGCAGTTGTTTGAACCTGGACAAAGTGTGGCATTCAGTGTGACATCCTACGCCATAGCTGTGGTTGTAGGTCACGGAACCGAAAAGCAATTGTGCTGCACAATATCAGCAAGCTAGCTCTGTTGTGGAAAAGTGGCAATATTATTCACCCGCTCATATGCATGAAAAAGAGGCTGTCTGCTGATTTAATCAGAGGGCTGTGTTCAAACAGTCATGTTTTATCAGATGTTTTTGCAATCACATCTGTCTGTGCTCAGTGCTATTAAACACATTGATTGATTAGGTAACTGACGAATAGAGGCGAGTTTGGATTGTAGTTTTTATTGATCCACTTGGACTATATCATTCAAGTAAGATAGCTATTTCTGGTTTGATTTAATCTTTTAAAAAACAACTAATCTCAGCTGGCTTGTTAGTTACTTGGCATAAAGGTATTGGCAAAAATTCAGTTCAATTTATCAATGCCTCATCTATACTCATGCCATCTGACCTTTAATATTTACCTTCCAGTTTCTTTCACATGGAGACATGCACCACCAAGTGAAAGCAGAAGTAGTGTTGGCACACTGCAAAAACCAAATCTTAACAAGTATTTTAATCTTATATTTAGACTTTAGAATCTTATTCTTTGCTAAATAAGACAAACTATCTGCCAGTTGGGTTAGATAGTTTTACTCATTTCAAGATTTGCCAGCGGGGTAATTTCACTTGTCAAGCTAAAAGTAACTTAAAACATTTTCCACTTTTGAGAAAGAAATAAGATTTTAAGTCTCATTACAAGACTAAAACACTTGTTAAGACAGACATTTTTTGCAGTGCATGCATTTGGGATTAGAACGCATGTCCCGGCTTCTGCTGCTCTATTTGCGGTGACGGAGGGGCAGAAAAGGCAGGTATGCCATGAGTCCAAACCATAGAACCTATCCGATGGATTAGGAGATCAGAAATAAAGAAATAAAAAAGTTAATCCTAAACAACACATGTACCGAGAGGCTCCGTGTTCCCTCTCAATCCCTTATGGAAAAAAAAAATACTGCAGTATATTGTAAATATATCAAAATTATCATCACAATATATTTTAAATACAATGCAGTATATTACATTTCCATAAGGGATGCTACAGGCCGTGTTCAGTTTTACCGAAATAGACAGGGGATACTTTCAGTTACCACAATCAATCTGCAGGTTGAGGCGTAATGAAACATCAACAGATACTCAATGGTTTTCATTTCACAGAGAGCTGACCAGCAAAGACGTCTTCTTTTGGATTAGAGAAAGAAAGATGACCCCGAGTGGAAAAAACAGGAGTCGTAGTTCAAGGGGCGGCGAGTGTCGCGGTGGATAAGGTCAAAGATTTAATACTAAACTAATTCTTGTTTACCCAGAAAAGACAGCTTGACAGTCATACTTTGGTTGATGCCTCCATAACTGCAATTTACAGAATAAGTGGCTTCCACAAGCTGCAAGCTAAATCACTATGTCTTCTCGTTTTGACAGATGAGGCAAAATGAACCTGCCAGAGTGGGATTTTTTAATACTTTTTTTGTACAAAGATTTTGGATTTGTTCTGCCCTTTTTTAGGCAGGAGGGGCTTTCATTTCCTTCGTACATGAGCACATCCCTCTTTCCATCAGCAGAAAAGCTCATTTCAGTACTGTATCAGAATTCAAAGCGGCACGGTCATAATACTGCTCCTGCCACTATGTTTGCATTGGTAATGTTTATTAAAAAAAAGAATATATAGCCCAGTTATATGAAACACTGTTTTACCTGAGGTTGGTCATTCTGTCTAGTATAAATAGTACAATTTCAGCATCTACAGCATCTACATTCAGGGGAAGGCCTCTTTGTGTTGAGCTGTAACATTGTGTGGGTGTTTGTCTGCCGACTCACAATTGAAAAGCTGTAATTAATGGAATGTCTTATTTTACACACAAACTAAAGCCTCGTTTATGCCCCTGAGCCAAGAGGGGAAGCAGGGCTCAAGGCAGACTTATCAGACTTGCCAAGCACATTATTAATTTTCCTTTGCAAAAACCCATTCCAAATGTGACATGCACAACATACATTTACTTGTAATCCATTTAAACAGCTGGATATTTACTGAAGCAGGACTAAGTACTTGCTCAAGGGGACAATGGCAAAGGGCTGGAACTCGGGACTGTGTGCAGTGCTGATTACAAGCTACTTTTCATTTTTATAAGGAAGTGTTAAAAGCACAAAAGAAAACCCTGAAAACACATTTCCTGCACACCTTCACGTCAGGCACATGGCTTTTTAACAGTTTGTATAGGAGGGCATGGCTTGCAGTGAAAATGACCCAGTTTTATTTTTAAAAACACTGGCCTACCGGATGATGCTCGATGCCCCAAAAATACTGAAAAGATTGAAGAAACGGGCTTCAGTTAGAGGACGACAGGAAGGAGGATGGGTGGGAGGGAGAGAGAGGAGAGGAAAGAGGGTGATTGGACAATCATGGATAGAGCAAGCACCAGAGAGAGAGAGAGAGAGAGAGAGGGGAGAGAGAGTGAGAGGGGAGAGAGGGAGAGAGAGAGGGAGAGGAGGAGAGGTTCAGTTGCTCCAACCGCAGACAGAGACAACAAGCCTATTCAGCAACATCCCCATCTAATAAAGACCAGCCTCTCTCACGCCATTGGAGAGACTCTAGTTCTCACCCTCACTTCAGAAATCCCTCTTCCCCCCTGCAAGCTCTCGGATGCCGTGTGCAGTGTACTTCTCCTTCTTCTGCCAGGGCTACAGCAGCTGTGTCTCAGGTACGTCTCTGCAATTTCTCCCATAAACGGAGACAGCTCAAGCGCTGCTCTTATTGCGGCTCAGGGGACAGGGTCCATGCTACTGAAGTGCTGTTTAAAGCCGGCAGGGCATGATAACCTGAGTGCATCCAACGACTTTTTTACTTACTATTCTGTTTTGCATATACTAGCCCATATTTACACGGGACATCCTTGTTTTTATAGATTTACCATTTTGCAATATCCCTATAATTATACAGGAATGTAAGTCTGTATAGCGCAGTGTTGGTGTGTCAGTTCATGCTAAACTGTGCTGCAAAATTGGTGAGTATTGTCAGTGCTGGAAGCTGCCATTGCCTTACCGCCTAAAGTCGAAATATATTAATTTGTGAGGAGAACAACTTCATTAATGGTCACAGTTAATATATACTTATGTAGTAACATTATGCTAGTTACTGATTATGGTCAAAATACGAGTGCTATATGTAATATTGAATGCAATTCCTTGTTGTATAGCTATGCACGTAGTCTGAAAATACCTGTTATATGCTACCTGGCCAAAGGATTCATATATGTATATACTATTTAGGATAAGACACCTTTGGAGGGGATGGCCAAGGCTTTTAAAAATACTGAGATTCCAAAGAATCTTCAAAGGAGAATTATTGTGAGTTGTCCCGTTAGTGTCACATTTAGTTCCACTAAGAATAACAAAGCATTTTCATTCCAAAACTTTACAATAACTTTGCTTTTTTATGGGACCTTCTCAATTCAACAATGTCATAATGAGTGTACTGTGAACAGTGCCAGAGACATCAACAGTCTCCCTGGTAAATAGATATTCAATAAAAAAAAACCTAAATACTGGAGATCCCAATAGCACTAAATAAAAAAACAAATAAATAAATTGTACATTTCACATAGCGTTGCTGCAAGTCTCACTGCAATGTTATTACACTTCCCCAGAAGTAACAGAATAATCAAGTGGAATGAGTTTTGTTGTTAATAATTATTACTATATGTTTGTAATTGAGCATGTACTGACCAATGGGACGTTTCCTTACATTCACTTGAAAAGACAGCAAGTCTGCCTCTGCTGCTTGTTTTTATTTGCCTTGCTTGAGATTGACAGTGAAAAAAAATATTGGTATTTTTTACGGGCATCAAAATGACTGATGAATTATAAATGAGCCAAAGTATGAATAATATAAAATTATAGATATTGCATATTATGAGCATTTCCATTTATGTATTCACCAAAGGCCATTAATGTAATTATAAGTCATGCCCATCATAAGAAAAATTGAATCTGGAATAAAGTATGAATTATTAATGAGGACTAATGAAGAAAATGGACAGTAAGTAATTTCAAGAGCATAAATGTTTATATTTTTAAGAGGCACTGACTAAAATGTTTAATACATTTGTACCGCTATAAACTCAATTGTAATGAAATTAGCTGGCACCCCCTTGCTGTCTGACTGGTTTTACTTCGGATGTTTTAATGAGATGTTGAGGGAAAGTACTCTAGAATAACTGCGGAGATGACACACAATTGGCATATTATGCTTTGAGGATAGGCAGAGGTCACTTGATGAACATTGCAAAATCCCTTTTACAACTGTGGAAACCTGCAGTAAATCACTCATCCTAAACCTGTTTCCAAAATGTCTGCACTGTACGGCCGCCATTTCACCCCACACAAACAAATGTTTTGCTTTGCCACCCGATGAAAGCCCAATGTCCTTTGCGCTTTCGGCTCAAGGGTATGAACACTTTCAGCCCGGTGTCATATTACGAAGGCAGCTCAGCTCCATCACTAGACCCCCTCTGCTGAGCACTCAAGGATTTAATAAAGGTTCCATTTCGCATATACCAGACAGCGTGACTTGCTGGAAATTGCTCGCCAATGCGAATTAAAAAATAATTACAAAAGGGCTGTAATACAACATGGAGACAAGATCGCCGTCAGCAATGTATTTATTGAGTTCTAGTTCCGATTGGGAGGTGTGGAGACCAGCTGGCCTTGTACGAAACGCCAGATGTTCAAGCATCCATGTATGACGCTTTCCGTTATCTCATGCGGGCGTTCATCAAAAATCCAACTGGTTGCAGCTGACAAGCTAACAAAAACCTGAATCCTAACGTCTGAAAAAAGTAATAATATCCAGCGCTCCTGGTGATGTTGCTACAGAACTTAGCTTTGTTACGTTGTAGATAAGCCCCCTTTATCCCTGTCTAATGAAGCAAAGCAAAGTTCTGGCATTCTTGGCCTTCCTGGGTCCTAGAAGAAATTGAGCAGTAAACCTTGAGTTATATGAGAGGTTCATGGCGTTTGGTGATGAACAGTATGTATATTCATATAAAGGGGGAGATTTCTGTCCGTTTTAAAAGTACCACGAGGGACACACCCCAGTTCTCAGGCCTATAACTGCTTATCATTTGTTACAACAGAATTACATTATACAGGTAGATAATTACAATTTGATCCTGTGTGCTGATGAAATACAATAACTCCAAATAAAGCTGGGATACAATTGAACAGTACCCATATTTGAGTGAAATATACTGACACGGGAGGGGATGAGAGGCATGGTGGAAGTGAGGAAGACCCCATATTGCCCATCTGCAGTGAGTGTGTATGTGCGCACTCGTCTGTGCACCTGTGACACACGACAGCTTAACGCTCATTTGATTTGTTGCAATATAATTTGTTTACTGTCTTGTTATTTTTAATATTATTTTGCGTGCTCGTATTCACAAATGCTGCTCCCTTGGTCAGATCCCGTTTGAAAAACAGATTTCAATCTCTTCTAAGTGAGGTTCTTTTTTAGTCAATTAAATGTGTATTTGTGGGTGTGGTGTGCATTATGCATGAACGCCAGTTTGATTGTTTGTTTGTGTGTGTGTGTGTGTGTGTGTGTGTGTGTGCGTGCATTTGTGTGTGCGTGTATTCCGGGCACTGTCCCGTTGTACTCCGGCTGTCTGCTCCAAGACGAGTTATTTATTAAACACAAGGGCATGAATATCATTAGTGGCTTTCATTAAATCAACCGGCCTTGCGCCGGGAACAGCGCAGCAAACAGGATGAAATCAATGCCGTTCTCGAGTCGTCTATCTCTCCCGCCTCGTCTCAACGGCGAGAGCTAATTTAGCACCTCGGAGATGAAAGAAATCCAGCTTTTGATTTAACGCCCTACCCTATTTCTCTAACCCGCATCCCAGGTCTTTCCGCCGGCTTCCGGAACCAGAGGCTCACGGGACGTCCTGCAAATTGAGATGGAGCCTCGCACAGAGATCCCAGGGGGAACGTGAAGGGAGGAGATCGTCTCTAAGGCACGCGAGAGCCTTCTGCAGCAGCAGAGAAATAAGCAAGGGGGTGGGGGGGCCGGGAGAAAAGGGCTGACAACCGACAGGAGAAAAAGTGGAGCGTTGTTCTAATAAAGCTCCTGTGACTCTTATTACTCAGGATTTAATATCAGCAGGACTGGCTCTCTGCCAAGACCCAAATCTCATTTGAAGTTCATTTTGAAAGCGGCCAGTGTGGCTCCGCCTGTAAGAATCGAACAAGACTGATGCAAGGGCTTAAGGTGCATGCAGGGAGAGCTCGGGTAAAGGGGGAAAACCTGTGATTGGCCAATCAAGGTCAAGTGGCCTGGGCCAGGGGTGACCTGGTAAGGGGGGGTCGTGCCCCTGCCATTTTTAACCAAGTGGAAGGAAGGACAAAACCCTGACCTGCATTTTGTATTTTGTCCTTTGACAAATCGCCTTTATTGTGTGGCTCGCTTCTGCTACGCTGCCTGATCCCTGAAAACAAATCTCAATCTCAATGAGGCTCAAAATACAAGGTGGCTCTTTGCCCGTATCCTTGGCGACCAATGACACCCGGACGGGCGTCCCCTTGACCGACCTCGCCGAGGTGGTTGTTCCCAGACACCGTGACGACTCCTCCTCGTCCATCATTGCTTTGATGGTTGTGGCGGCTTTAGCCTGCGCTGTGATTGTTGCGTCGCTGGTGACTTTCCACTGCCATAGATGGCAGCTCCACAGCAGGAAACTCAGGAGGGCCCAGGCAGAGTATGAGAGCGACCGCAGCAGGGGCGTTGAAAGACCAGGCCCAGGATCCTCACTGAGTGCTTGAGGGGTTTTTTTTGGGGGGGGGGGGGGGTGTGAATGTAAATAAGAAATGCACTTCCTGTTAGCTGTCAGCTGTCTCAAAGAATGCAGGGACACAACAAAATGGATGACAATTCATCCTGGATATTGACATTGGTCAAGGTCCAAGAGAATATTTCTGAAAAAGTAACACGTAAAAAGAGAAAACATAACTGAATCAACATAGCTCAGTCATGTAAGAGGGCTTTATCTAACTTACACAATAGTGTGTGGTTGTTTTTGCATAGGGGTGAGTTCAAAAATAAAATAAATGTTTTTTATCTCCCTGGTTTAAAGCTACGTTCCAAAATTATGTTTAAGTCCAAAAATGGCTCTTCCTTTTAAGAACACATCTTTAACATTTTTAACATTTCATTACAATCAGACACATACTGAATGCAGTGTTGGGTTTAATACAATGATATCCCTCCAACCCACCCGTACCATCCCTAGGCACCTCAGTCAGGAAACAGGGATAGAAAAAAATATCATACGGTACATCACTATTTAAGCAGAAATCGGTACAAATTGAAAAACGTCACTTTTTACAACAATAGGGATTTGAATAATTTGATATTTAAATATTACTTGGCTATTAAAACAACTACAGCTTTATGTCCCTACACAGTGTATGAAACTCCAGGTACTGTGTAAATAATGGCTCATAAATAATATCAGTATCAGTAGCTTTCTGCAGGATTTGTAGGCTCGGCTTCTTCACTGAGTAAAACAGCAACTTATGTATTTTTCTATATTTTCTTGCCCATTAACAAGCGTTCCATTACTGATGGAAGTAAATTATAAAATATTCAGACTTGTTCCTGCTATGTACTCAGGAGACGAATGTCCTCGTTTAAATGCTTCTTTATGATTAGAAAGTCAGGAAAGGGATCAGAAAAAGCTGTGAGACATTTGCTTTTGTTTAAAGCAAAGCTACGTTGGACTCCCTGAACTGTGGATACAGCTTATACTACGTCAACCGGAGCAAACCTGGGGCTTCACCTTTTCTTGCACTTCAGAACCCATCCCACAGTCATTCCTATCATGTTAAGTATTTTTGGTGGACCCCCCCCCCGCCTATTTGGAATTGGCAAATGTATTATAGAACCGCTTAAGTATGTATGCTCCTCCACTACACTTGTCCGCAAGACAGTGCCAACTTCCCACACTATCGGCCACACAGCATACTACTGGAGAGCTAGCGCCCGTTTGAAGAGAGAAAATGTCTCACTGACTGGCAAAGTGTTGCTAGACACTGTAGTCTACTGGTTATAGCTGGTTAATGAAATAGCCCAGAATAGCAGGCTAATGAAATAGCCCAAGACTTAAACTAGCCGTAGACTACGGGACTTTTGCGTGCGCCTTAATCACACGCTGTATCAGTTGGCAAAGGTGCTCTGATATGTTTTATACGTGTTAATAAACATACCACAAAGTAGACTTGGACCACCACCCCACTGTAATACATGAAACTGTCTACGAGGTCCACTTCAGAAGTGCACACTTATACTAAAGAACAAGAAAACCTTCATATAGCACACATAGCACCTTCCTGAAATGACGAAACGGCAAAAATAACTAGTACTTTGATGGCTGGTGTACTGTATGCGTTCAGTAAGATAGTATGTTATGAACAAAACCAAATGGGGAAATACGAGTCTCTGGGGAAACACTGTTTGCGTATATCTGGTTTGTAAGACTAGGCTCATGAAGGTGTTACGTATACATTATGACGATCTTACGGGGGTAGATTTAAGGTAAGGTGTGACCAAATTAAACGATATTCCTGTTAGATTTTTAGCTTCTGTATTTTGTGTGTGGATTTTGTATGGGAAACCGGCAGGACAAAAGCAGAAATACACAACTTACCACGAGATACATTTCCATTACATTACATTAGAGGCATTTAGCAGACGCTCTTATCCAGAGCGACTTACACAACTTCTTATTACATGTATCCATTTATACAGCTGGATATATACTGAAGCAATTCAGGTTAAGTACCTTGCTCAAGGGTACAACGGCAGTGTCCTACCTGGGAATCGAACCTGCAACCTTTCGGTTACAAGTCCAGTTCCTTATCCATTATACTACACTGCCGGCCCTAAACATTTTCCAAAACAGTACTTCATTTGTAGGGATGTTTTGTGAGCTGTGCATAATACATATACCCTTAGGTAACAAGTAGACAGCATTCGTAATACCTCCCGCGTACTGATTTGTATGTTAATTTTGACACTAACATGTGAACATGTATATACTACCTACTTGCCATTTTGCCATTATAAAAGAAGCACTTTTTCCTCAGTCATCTAATTCCCTAAAAGAACCTACCTTGTGTGCTGAAAATGGACAATATGATTCATTGCTGCCCATTTATTGATGGTTACTCATACTTACGACCAGGACAAACGTAATTATGTTTTCATATTTATGCTTCTAAAAATGTACTGCCTTTCTGTTCCGAGTAGCAAGGTAAAAAGCAGGCCCCGTTTTTCATTAATCTCTCTACAAATCAACATTGAGGTAGTGCTGCATCTTTTCCCACATGTTCATTAATGGGATTTTATGGAATTTTATGGCGTAATAAACTTAAAGACCTGCCACATCCTTCCTTTTCCAGCTGATTTTGTTAAAGGAATAGCGCACGGGCTTTCTGTGTTTCTTTTGAGAATGCTGAGTAGATATGGATGGTTGTAGTTATTTAAAGGAATGTCGATGGTTTATTCATTCACAGTAATGTAACATTTATTACTTGTGTTTACAGTATACTGGTATTCAAGGAATTATTTTTATTTTTGGTTTTTACTAATGTTTCTTTCTATTATTAATGAACAGCACTGGCAATATATGGAAGGGCTTGTAATTATGTCCTTCAAAAGTCTGTGTGCATCTTTTAAAATGGCATATACAGAACTATTAAAGCGCTACATTTTTAAACGTGTTAAGACAATGTTAAGACAATAAAAGCACCAAATCTCTCTCAGACTTTTTTATACTGTAGTTATAAAAATATGTTCTCGTACAATACATGTTCCAATTCACAAACACTTCTTATCAATCAACACTCCACAGGTACAATCACGTTGTATGTGCTAACACTGTAGATTTGAATTATCTGCCTGATGCAGTCAACACGTATCCAGTCTTAAATACAGTGCACTTTGTCCTTAATGAAATCAAAAGCATTTAGGATGCACTCACGTTCATTAGTTCATGTTTTTGCTTTAGGCCAGACGCATAGTGAGGTATCTGGTCATTTTCAACAGTTCTCTATACAATGGGGTGGGGATTACAGCTTGCTTTCAGACTGGGGCTGCTTTAGATGCGTCCATTGTCCTCGTTCTCATTCATTCCCCATCCGACACGCAAAAACAGAAATGTACTCTCACATCGCCGCGAAGAGCTCCCTTGGTAATTACCTTTCATGTTGCCGTTTGCCACAAAATAAAATTGTCCTCCGAATGCATAATCAGACTTGCATGAGGGCCCTGAAGGAAGAGCAAGAAAATTCTGTTTTTGGTTATTGCGAGAGGCACAATTACCTGAGCCATTATGCTGATGTCAGGCACACAAATGCTATCTGCAATATCACTGGATATATCTCGCTAGATCGGGCCCCCGGGTGCTTGTAATACCAGACTCGTTGTTTAGCAGCGGGAGCTTCTATGTGTGAGGTTAGCGAAAAAACACCACTTTTTAAGCTCTACCTCTTCCTGCAAATTGCAAAATCATGTGCTGGCACACATAATTATAGAGCAGCATGTTAGTAGGTACACACCGTTGCCTACGGGAAAACCCCTGCATTACTTCACTGTGGGGGGGGGGGGGGGGGGTGTCCAGCATCCGTTTGACAGTAACTCTTGCCAGATCTTGCTGGGGTCATCTGATATTGTAGGAATTTCACTCAGTAGTTCTCCAACCATGCATATGGCGTCCTGCAGTAGTTTAAGAAACAGAAGCACATTTGAAGCACCTTTTGCACGTCGTTTCCGACCCCCCTTCTGTGTCTTTACATAATACGTATACTTTTTATGTTTTGCTATGCCCTATATGCGGACCTTTGCACAATATATTTTTCTTAAAATGTCAGGAAACAGTCCTAAGAAAAGGTTTAATTGTTAGGTATGTTAGGTATTATAAGATGGATGACACAATATTCATTCATTCATTGTTCCTACACTGAGCAGCAGGGAAGGGTGCATGTTCTCTCAGCACTCGCTATTCATGCTGAAAAGGCAAGGCTACATTAGACTCTTTGGCACTGTGCTATGCCATTCACTCTTGTGAATGCGGAAATGCAACCCGCAAAGGTGCATTTTCTCAGAAGCCCTGTTCAAAAACGTCCAAAAATTCGACCATTAACCACAATTATAATACTCAGCCGATCACATGGACTGTTTATAGAGCAGACGCGGTCAATGTGTTTGTGTGACAAGCCAGTCGTGTCCGTGCCAATGTTAATAGAAACACACATAAACAGAGTTACACAAGCTATCTATGCAGAATGTGACATACTAAGATAAGAAGGTAGTACTGAAAGTTATGCAAGTAATATCTTAATATTCATATTATTCCCACACGCAGCTACTATTTTTAAACACAAATTAACATCCAGTTTACAGTTACGAAGATCCTCAGTATTCTACTCTCTATGCGCCATCCGTCCCTTGAAGCTTTGACAAGATCTGCCTCTCTCTCTCTAAGGGAGTGTGCATGTTTTTTCTGGACTGAAACAGGGGAGTGCTCGTGTCTTCCTTGTTCGCTCTCTGGAGTGAAATGAGGCACAGTGTGAAGGTGGAGACGGAGGAGTGCGAGCACCTTCTCGAAGAGGTGGGCCTCCAGTTTGTCCTGCAGCAGCCGAGACTCCAGCTTGCCCTTCTTCCTCCGAAGGAAGGTGTCCTTGGCCAGCCCGGCCAGGCTCTCCTGACAGGGCCCGCAGCGAGAGGGCTGGTGCAGCTCTGTACCGACGGCCTGCCACAGACACGGCCACCCAACGTGCGCGCGTACGTACGCACGCCCGCCAGAGAAAACACAAACGGCACAAAAAACACCTCATAAACCTCTCAAGATACCTTCGCAAGAGCGACCTCATCAATGCTCGTTACCTTGTTTGGAGTTATTAATGGTCCCAGTTTTAATTAAGTCCCGAGCACTTGCCGGCAAACAAAAGCTCAACAACTACTTTGCAGAATAAATAACAAAGGAGAAAGTCGAATTTTAAAAATGTTTCCTATTGATTCGGTCCTAATGAGGTGCTGAATCAAATTAAAACATAAGATCTTTCCCACAGATTTAATTTATTGAATGGGTTTTGTTATTTTCTCAAAGTTAATTGAATCTGGACTGGTGCCCTCTACGTTTAATGAAGTGGATCTACAATGGAATTACATTAGAATGCACAGAACACATCCAGACCACCTGTCTTCATTTATCATCTTTTACTCCACTTTTTTTATTTAACCAGAGCAAGCAGTTTTATTTTCTCTAGGAGTTCTCAGAGTAAGAAAATGAGTCTTGATCCTGAATGTGGATCTTGCACATACGCAGTAAAACGTTCAGTGTTAAATTAACTCTTACAGTGTACACATGGTCCCTATTGGACTCATGTAAACTGTTAAGAGTTGAACTAACACGGGACGATTTAGAAACAAGGCGGTTACCTTTTTCATCTCTTCAGTGAATGTTTTGAGTCTCAGCGCTGAGACGAGCTGCTTTGGCACGGGGCAGTCTCCCTGTGGCGCTGCCATCTCTGGACGGGGTACCGGCTGTCTGCCCGGCTGCGCCCGGCGGGCGGGAGGACTCGTCCACTGCAGAGACTGCACTCGTCTAATCTTCTCCTGGCAAAAGGCCTTTAAAGCGGCACGCTCTTCCGGGCACAGCCTCCCGCCACCTGTACCGCCAACAAGATGAAGTCCTGTCAGCCCCTGTTATAGCACGGACACCGATCGGAGCGCGGCAGCGCTTAAGCTCTCCTGACTGTTTAACACTGAACCGGTTTCAGAAACCTGCCACTTCAAGCTGTTCCGTCGCTCGCTCGAACACTACATCAGTGTCAGACAGCGTCCGACACAGCCGCCTGTCTCGTTTTACACCGCAACCGGCTTCTCGCTTCCGCCGTTTTTAACACTGCACCAGAGTCAGACACCGCAGCCGGCTTCTTGCTTCCGCCCTTAACACTGCACCAGCGTCAGACACCACCACTGAACTGTACGGACACCACAGCCCGTTTCTCGCATCTGCCATTTTTAACACTGCACCAGAGTCAGATATCACATTCTCACATCTCTTTCACACTTTAATTATGAAAGCAATTGGGATAAACCTGAACTGGAATCTGGTATCTAAAACTGAAAATGAAACAAATTTAATATAATTAACTAAATTCTATTGAAATAATCTCTATAACATCATACAGTTGGCTCATGGGTGGCGTATTTGTTCTTGGTGGAAGTGATGTGCCCCACAATCCAGACTGAAATACAGCAGCTGTGGCTGGAAGTACCATGGTCCATGGGCTTCAGGATCACCAGGGGTGGGGGCTACTGAAACAATAGCAGCTCCCCTGGTTGATTGGGTGCCTGCAGTCCTCCGGTGCAATGGCCATACAGCTCAGAGTACAGCACAGTGAAAACAAGCAGTGGCTGGCTGTGCCCTCCCAAACTGAATTTGGTGTGAAGGGTCGGATTGGCAATTGGCAATGGGGACAGAGTGGTTCAAGAAATAATAATGGAACAGTGTGCAGTGCATGCATTTGTTTGGAGATATTTTAAATGGCAGCCCTACCGACTGCTATTACCGCAATAGGCCTTGATCTGCGGCTCTTCACACCTTAATTTTAATGATGCTGGACTCTTGCTGACTCATTAGACCGAGGAGCAATTTGCAGGGAGAAAACAAAAAAAAAAAAATCTGTTGTCTGTCGGAACTCTGAACACTAAGCCGCAATGTTTACAGGCATAACAGGATTAGTGCCAGAGCTCTGTGTTTACTGATTTGCTAAGGAAGATAGAAATTGGACCTCACCAGCTCAATGCATTCAATTATCTCCTTGTAAATTTGACAAAACTTTGATATAGCCGTTGTTTTTATTCCTGACAAAGTGGAGGCTTTTCTTTCCCATTAAGCATGGAAAGGTCACACGTAATTCTTTCATTACCCAGATACTGGTATCGTTCTTGTGGAACGAAATAGCGACACAACCATCTGTTTTGCAGACAAACCGACTTCCTTTTTTAAAGAGAGAATCATATTAGCGTTTATACACAACACATTTCCTGGGGGAAATAAACACAGCATTACATTTATCAAGGTGATATCTGCCTATATCTTCTTTGCGGTGACGTACATTTCCTCCTTCCACCCAACTCAGCAACAGTATGTACGATTACGTTTGAAAACGGATTTTTCAGTCTGTGACACGGTAACGGCGCATCGTTCAGCCGCACGCGCACTTCAGAAGCCCGTGGGCACGTCGAAAAGAATGCACGACGCATTTCTTCACTTTCATTTGCAGATCTGTAGGAGAGCTAGGAGGCACTTTGATGTGGGATTTTGAAAGGAATCGACTTTGATCTGCTCCCCCGCGCCTTGGCAGAGACCACTTATGACACACCTCTGCGCAGACTGGAGTTTGATCTCTGCTTCGGCATCGGGGGAGGAGTGGAGCAGGGGGGGTACTTTCGTCCTAAGGATCCCGATCCACTTTTCCCTCAGCTCTTCCTCCGTCGCGGGCTGCTTTTCATCGTACTGTTCAAAGTCATCGTCTGCAAGGAAGAAACACCCCAACCATCCCAAGAAAAGAAAACAGGGGTAGCGGCTTGGCAGTTTTCTTCCATCTTCTACCATGTTTCAATCAATGAACAGAGGTTGTACAGACGCACAATTTATTTAAATGGTCTCTCAAATATTTAATAATAAAATGCAAGAAAAGATTAAATGATTACTAGACTTATCACAAAAGAACTGGAAATTCCATATACACTACTCACAAAAAGTTAGGGATATTTGGCTTTCGGGTGAAATTTCAGGATGAACCTAAAATGCACTATAACCTTTACCGGTGAAATTAATTTGACCTTCTCTAAACTTTTGAATGCACATGTCCAACTATTCAATGTTTCAGTACTTTTTGCACAACTTGCTGTTCTCTAACAAGGAGCTGAACGGCAAAATTCACAACAGGTGTTTGATCCATGAATCGACCAATAAATTTCCTGGTTCAATTAGAATTGGTATTTAAACAGTCCTCTTCATCATGCTGTTCACATTTTGACATCATGAGACCAAGACGACACCTAACAATTGATCAACAGTACCTCGCCATTGCGAGGCTTCAAACAGGATGTTCTCAGAGGGAAGTGGCCACTGAGCTTAGAGTGTCACAGAGTGTCATCAGCAGGTTGCAACAGAGATACAGAGAGACTGGAAGAGTCACAGAAAGGCATAGAAGTGGACGTCCTTTGGCCACATCCCACACTGATGACCGCTTCATTGTGAACAGTGCCCTGCGGAACCGGATGATGAATGCCACTCAACTCCAGGCACATTTAAGGGAGGTGAGAGGCACCCAAGTGTCACGTCAGACCATTCAAAACCGTTTACATCAGCGTGGTCTGCGTGCTAGACGACCTGCAAGGGTACCTGACCACACCACCAGGCACAGGCGTCATCGTCTTGCATGGGCCAGGGAGCATTTACGCTGGACGAGGGACCAGTGGGCCTCAGTGCTGTTCTCTGATGAAAGTCGATTCACATTGAGCAGAAATGATGGCCGCCAACGATGTTGGAGACGTCAAGGAGAGCGCTATGCATCAGCCACTGTTGTCACCAGACGACCCTTTGGTGGTGGCGGTGTTAGTGTGGGCAGGTGTGTCTAGTCAATACAGAACTGCCCTACACTTTGTGAATGGTACAGTGACAAGCCCATACTACCTGAATAACATCATTAATCCAGTCATTGTGCCCCTGCATGAACAACACAGGCCTAATTTCATCTTCATGGACGACAATGCTCCAGCTCATCGAGGTCGCATCATTAGGGAAAGGCTGCTGGAGACTGGGGTACCTCAAATGGAGTGGCCTGCACTTTCTCCAGACCTGAATCCCATAGAAAACCTATGGGATCAGCTGACTCACCGTGTAGAGGCTCGTAACTCTGTACCCCAGAACCTCAATGACCTGAGGGCCGCCCTTCAAGAAGAGTGGGATGCCATGCCTCAGCAGACAATAAGTCGACTTGTGAACAGCATGAGACGTCGTTGTCAAGCTGTAATTGATGCTCAAGGGCACATGACAAGTTATTGAGACATTGACATTTTTGTTGTGGTATACCCACCACTGTTGTTGGCTTTTGTTTCAATAAATTGTTTGAGATGAGGAAATCACCATTGCATGCTTCTACTTAAATGCCCTACTTTCATGATACGTATAATATCACTGTAGCGTGAACTTACATTTTCCATAAATTTCACCCGAAAGCCAAATATCCCTAACTTTTTGTGAGTAGTGTATGTACAATAAAAAATGTCCTTTTCCCCTAATTTGATTGCTAATTGGACAGACTAACATCGTTAAATCTCTGGACCTGAATTATCACCCATTTAGAAACTACAGGTGGTCAAAGTCTAATTGCTTTTGGCTGCAGGATGCGGAATAATGAATTAAATAAATGTTTGGGAACAAAAATAAGGTAGTAGGCCACAGTTGGATATTAGCTATTTGCATGAAACGAGGTGGGGTGAGTATAAAATCCGATTATAGGATAGCTTTGCGGTCCTGTTTATCACCTGGAAAATGATGATACTAACATGGATTGGCAATCGATTCAAATGGAACATCCATTTGAGGGAGCGAAGATACTAGCATTTTTTTAGGAGATCATTTTTAGATAATTTTGACAAACCACCTTTGCTTTGGCTTTTCAACAATACTTCAACATGCTAATCAGTCATTCAGATTGTAACGTTACATGCCTAGGAAGAATGATCAGGCCTTACTGATTATTTCTGTAAAAGCTTCCACACCTTCAAAAGAATACATTTCTGCATGACTCTCATTTTGACCTATATATATATGAGGTAACACTTATCTCCCCAAGTGAAAGCCGTTCATCGCCTGGTATGTCAGACTCGACGTATTTGCCTAACTTACTTTCATATCTTTCAACGGATAGTGTAGTTCCACTTTGCGACTGGGAATTGAACTGTGCGCCGATGGAAGACAGAAATGAGTCACTGCCACAGAGGTACGTCCTCTGGGATTCGAGGGAACTGGACGAGGTGCATCTTCTGTCGCTTCCTGGCCATGATTCAAAAGATTCAGCCTCATAATTTAAGAGTGAATTCTGTCCTCCATCAGAATCCTGGTCGAGACTTGCCATGATAATGTGGTGCGCCCCCAGTTCGACACTTCATCACTTCCAAAACTGTGAACAGACAACAAAGAGAAAAGCTATTTTGTTGACAGCTACATGTGGCATTTATTAAACTCAATAGTTATACATTATACTGTATTTTTAATTGTTTTATTATCAAGTAACTTATCTAAAACATGCGTAAAGTCACTGTTATCCCTATCAAGTTAGCTACGTTAACTAGCTACACCTCTGCAATGATATAATGATACTATAACGTTAACGTTAGTTTATTTACGGCACCAACTTTAATCCAGCAGGCTATTTGACTGAATAACAGAGGCTGCTACAGGACTATGGTATCTAACTGTAATAACCAATATGGCTAAATCCCATTCGCTAGCACTGACAATGTTACCTGGTTGATAAAAGTCATCAAGAAAGTTAACCGTGAGGGAATTGCCTTAGCAAAGAAGCAATCTTAGTAAGATAATAATCTTACCAAGCTGGTTACCTACAGTGCCTACATGAGGTGAAATGTTGACCCAACATTTTTCCCACAAAAGTAATTTGCGAGCTAACAAGCGACCGGGCAGCTAACCACCTCACCGCACACTGAGTCCTTTGCTATGGTCCTGTGAACGCGTTGCTACAACAACAAAACGGAAAGCCAAAACTCATGTACGACCGGTAAAATAGTCCTGTATTGCATCTCTTCTCTGTGAATTCGGTTCCTATCTGCACATCCCACACACTGCGTGCAAATCATCGCATGCTTCAGTTAAAACCACTGCAATTTTAGATTTAAAAAATGTTGATTTACTTGATAACATTATTAAATTACAGACACTTTTTCAAGTCCGAGCAATACTCATTCTTTTGCTGGCTTTGAAAAAGGCAAGTTGGTTTAGTTGAACTTCTTTGACTTCTTGTCCTTGATGATATTCTAATAATTTACCTGTGTATTTTGTTACATTTAATTGTAAATCCCACCTGGTCCAAAGGTAGCTACAATGGAAAATAGGAGGCCCATTCAACTTCAAACTACAAATTCAACAAACTAATTACCGTGACCCTTCATCTCTAAGTTGCTTGCTTTCATTGTAGGTTTATATTAAAACCTTATTGAACTCTAATCGTGTCTGCTTAGTTTCACCCCACAGTTCACTGTTGCCCAGACACTCTAATTTCAGCCTCAAGACAGGTTCTTTTTTTCTTGTTTGTTTCCTTACAATCCTGATATTTTTTCCCACAAAGCAACAGTCATGTCAGTGTGTTATACAAGAAAGTTATGAGTGCAGAGGGTATGCAGCGGTAATGCATTGCCAGCATTCTGAAATAATGTCTTAGGCACAACACAGGAAAGCTATGAAAAAGACTGCATAAAAGAGTATACACCTTACTTGAGTCAAAGCCCAGCTCGTTGCTTATCGGATTCCTTGCCACCATGTCCTGGAGGGAGACAGAATAACAATTGTAGATTTTCTGTAGAAAACCAGATGTGGATGAGCCTGCATATGTACCACTGAAACAGGTGTGAATCCCAACAGACTCAAAAGGTGTAGTCATACCTACGCAACTCAAGCTTTGGTTACCAGATTCTGATTTTATTTGCTGGCTGACATAAGGACAAGGTTTGCTAATTATTATTTTTGCATTAGGGGGTGTTGCATATTTTGTTACATTATGTAATCATGCTCACTTATGACTATACGACCTCAAGTGTTTTAATACATAATACATGAGACTCACGCATCATGGACCATTATGGATCTCACATAGCCATTAAATTACCATGCACGTGCCAAAAAAGCAAGGTTGCATCACCAAGTGGCTTCAATGTTTACTTCAAGTTAAAGTCCAGTGGTTGGCTGGAGTTTGTGTTTTTGCAAATAGAACTGTATTTGCCGCTAGAATGTGTGGAAAAGTGGACAAAACAGTTTTTCGTTTGTATATGAGGCCTTAGGGAATATATTGCCATGGTAACTTTTTAGTGAGGTATTGTAGAAGGAATCACGATAAACATGACTTATACATCAAGTCATGTTCAATCATAGTGAATGGTGTTTTACACACCATTTCCACTATTGACATGTCTACTTTCTCCTTGTTACATGATCACCCAGAGATACTGTAAAGAAAGGCTGATTTCTTGTGCTGTATATTATAACCTCTTTGATGTTGCTATTCAACCTGCTAAGATGTAACGGGCAACAATAGGAAGAACACACATATACTGTACACTGGATCTGTATTATGTAGCATTTGTAATGTTTTGGTGAAACTTGGGAAATGGTAGTTTAGCAATGTCCCAAATGTCTTGCAATTATTTGATTTGTTTCTATTGAACAGTTCTCGGAGCCATTGCATATCAACAGATGCAAAAAAGGAAACAGTATACATTGTGTGGATTGGCTGTTGAGCATCTGTACATCTAGACAAATCTACTGGTGTTCATATGCAAAGAAAAGCTGGTCTTTCCCAGATTTCAATCTCTCACTGATCTTTCTAAAGGTGAAGGGGGGAGGAGGAAGGGGGCAACCTCTCTTTCCTAATTACTAGAGAGGTTCCCCACTGGTAGCCCTATTATCATAAGAATGGGGCTCCTAGACCTCAGTTTACTGATAACAGAGGAAAATGTCATTATAGTCTGGACTAGAAATTAATAAGAAAAATAAAATGAACTTCAGTTTTTTTTCAAACTGAATTGTTTTAATGAGCAATTCCTTGTGTGAAATATAAATAAATGTACAACTTAAATGACTAAATCTCAACAAAACTGTTGGTGGACACAGCATTTTCTGCTGAGTGGCTTTTGTCCTCATTATCCGTAGTGACAGTCAGCTGGCTAGCCTATGTGCTGGAGAGAGATTAAACTCTAAACACATAGATATCTCAATGCAGTAATGTGTAATCACAATAGGTTTTTGTTGAAATGTTTTTTTGCATAGGATCATGCTGCGAACACGGTTAATGTCCTCGTATACTTTGCAAAGCTTGGGTGCAGAAGATTTAAGAGTGAATTGTTTCTAAAGTAGCAATGCATTCACAATCACAGCCCCATACAAACATGACTGTGTCTCCCAAGCCAGAGTTTGCCACAAACAATCTATATTTGTTTTTGTGCTTCATCACCTGAATATGTCTGCTTGTGCAATTTGGGGTTGGGTGTCCCCATTTAAGGAAGATAAGTCATGAGGTTATGTAGAAAACACTATTGCCTGCAATGGAATGCAACTATATTTTTTTGCCCTGAAAAAAACTGCCTGTTTGTGTGGAAGGTGTGCTATGGTTGTTTGGCTAGCTTGCCTATGCACTTAGAGTGACCTACGTACATTTAACTATCTGCAAATGGATCAGATACAGTTTAGAGATACTGTAATGACTTCTGGAGTGAAATTCTTTGCTGACAGTCTTCTGATTCAATGAGTAAATCCAGTAGAGACCACGTTCTTGAAATGTAGCTCTGGAAGCCTCAAGGTAAACTGATGTGAACAGTGTAAACTGTAATAATCTTTCACACTGTTTCATAACGAAATTATAATCTAACAGATAAGCCATGTTCTTACATTTTTTCCCATTGAATTTGATCTGTTGTCCTCTATGTACTATGTATTTACACTTGTATGTTACCTCTTGGCCAGGTCACCCTTGAGCAGATACTGGCAAATGACATGCCTTTAGTTCTAATTCTGTATGTTAAACCTGTTAGTTTAATGCATAAAAATGTTTAGCAGTATGCTATATGTAGAGATAAATATACGTGCCAACATCCAAGGCTGATTTGTGATTCAGACCACGCAAAAATATATAAACAATATAAACAAAAACAAAGCCAGGAAAAATAAGATAAAATAAAATACATTAAAAAATATTCAATGAAGGTGGAATGCAAGTGAGATTGACATCTGAGGACATTGACTAATGGCCCACATGCCCAGACAGTCTGGAGTAAGACAAAAGCCAAAATGCTATGGTGGTAAATCCTTTGAGTTGACAGCTCTGTCTTATGTCATAGCTTATCTCTGCCTTGGACCCATTTATCAGGCATGCCAAAATGCCTTTTCCTTTCAATAATTTGAGATGTGCTGTTTTATGGGTGAGTGCTTGCCTCCTCTAGACTGAACATTAGCGAGTAATGCAACAGTCCAGGCCAGCATCTCTATGATGTCACCTGTTGAGTTGCACAAACAAAGAGGCTCTGGTTTGTAAATTGCATTAGAGAGTACAAATCTGGTGGGAATAGAAAAAATTACTATTTGCATTCTTTTTTATATTCCTCATAGATTTTGTCGGTTTCTTGGGAGATTAAGGAAGCTAACATACGTAGAGAGTGGTATTAGGGAATTCATTAGTCACGGCATGTTATGTCTAAGTGAGTAATTTCCTCTTAAAACACTGAAATAACACTCCATTCTGATACCATCCGAAAAAGTAGTACAATAAATGTATTATTTAAATTACTTTAAACCAATTTGTATTACTAGTTCTTGAAACAGAAATGTTGCACTGGGTTCTGTGTTTACTGTCGCGTGGGGACACGAAAAACTCAATTCAATTCTCTTTAAAAACCTATTTAATTTGCTTGTCCCCGGTTGGAGATTATCGGAGAATCCGGGTAATCGTCGACAATGCCTGTATCCATGAACTCCACCCACTCGTGAGATAGGATTATATACGTGGGGGCAAGGGGCGAAAACTGCGGAGGCTGCAAGTGTGTCGTGTCAATTTGCGAGTGCTGCCTGAAACAGTGACTCTACTGTGCGCTTATTTTCGCATGTAGAATCGAAAAAGGACGGTAAATTTACATTTTAAGTATAAGTTTTGATAATTTGACGAGTTTTCGATTTCGAACATCTGCATTTAGTGGTCAGCATGCAACTTTCTACTGTAGTTCGCGCTTTGTGTTTCTTAATCTCGGGGTCGCAGCTAACTGGAGTTGAAAGCACGGGAGAGTACTGCCATGGCTGGACCGACGCTGACAACTGGCACAAAGGTTTCCAGTGTCCGGAGCGTTATGATGGCCAGGACGCAAAGTACTGCTGCGGTACTTGTAGTCTGCGGTACTGCTGCACGGCAATAGAGGCGAGGTTGGACCAGACCACTTGCGACAACGACAATTTTTTCGAGATGGAAAACGACATGGAAGCCAAAACTCCACCACAAGGTAAAACCTTGCATGTGTTAACAGTTTTCTTCTAAATTGTCTATATTTTTCCATTGTTCTTGGTATTGCTAGATTATACTTTGTGAAAGTCTAGACATATGCCAAAATTTCAAACCTAGTTTAAACCTAAAACCTAAAAAATGCAAACGGGCTTTGTTCTAGGAAACCTTATCCTGGAAATGGAATTCACTGCCCTCTATTCAGCGCACTTTTAGTGCTCTTGGGAGGGTTTTGAATTACTCCTTAATGTGGAGTGTAGGTTTGGACCTGACTGAAGTAGGGGAAAATGGCCAGCGGATGTGTGGGAGTGGGGAAGGGGGAGGGGGGACTGTGTGTTTCAGCTTTACATAATAAACTTTTATGCTTCCCCCCTCAGTGCCCATGTACCTGCCTTTCGTGATTGTGGCTAGCACGTTTGTGTCCTTCGTCATTGTTGGCTCCATTGTTGCCGCCTGTTGCTGCCGATGCCTGAGGCCCAAGCCCGGAGAGAGCCGCGGTGAATCGGCCCCGATTCAGAGCCACTTGCTGGAATCTGGGCCCCCTTCTGAAGGAGCGGCTCCGTCTTGCCCCTCGAGCGCCAGTTCCGGCTCCACGGGCAGGCAGCACAACGGTTCCGACGTGGGCACGGCAGATGCGGTGGGAAACCACAGCTTGTATGCACCAGCGGGGAGAGCTGGGTACCCCACACCAGGTGCCCATGCCAAACAATACCTTGCCCCACCACAGCACCTGGGCCCCTTTTTCCAGCCACAGTACCTGAGCTATGGAATCCCCCCAGAGCACACAGTGCTGGTGACCCCTGCATACCTGGATGGACATGCCACTTACGGGCATCAGCAGCCCTACTCCTTCCCACAAGCCCCAATGCACACAGAGCCAATATACCCTGGCATTGCCATGTGAACACCTCTGTTGAGGCCAAACTGGTAAACTGCATTATGTGTTGAAGGTCCCCCTTACTGTTACTCATTGTTTACATTGGTTTGCAGGAGGTGAATTTTCCAGTCTTTTTGCCAAATGCCAAAATATCAGAATGATAAGATTTTCCAATTGTGTTATCATGGATAAATGAAAAGGTCACGTGGCATATGGCTCATTTAACACACTCTGGGATTAGCACTGTTTAATGTAATACCAGTCAGACTTTTTTGTATTAAAAATTAAGATAATACTACATAGATAAAAATGGAATTCATATTGAATTGACAAATTTACTCAGTGCTTTTTTATGCAGGGAGGTCCTACTGAGGTCTCTTTTTCAGTGGAGCCCTGCCACAGACAAGCCAACATATTGATCGAAGGGCATGTTTGCAATGCTTCTTCTGAAAAAAGAAAATGTTAAGATTTTGTACCATTTTTGTAAAATGTTTATTCACTGATATCAGTGTGACTTATAAAAAAAAAAAAAACTTTTATGTTTGTATCTGTTTGCATGTGTGTGACATTTGGTTTTAAAAAATGTAAATGCCTTCTGTACTACAAACAACCAGATTGTGAGTGCAATTTATAGGTGCAAAGAATAAAGTTGTATATTTTGTACATGGCCTATAAAGATTTCTGTGTGTTCTCAGGCTGCTAACAACTCATAGACCGGCATGACAGAAGCCAGTGTGTTCTGCAAGGTTTCACATGTAATTTAATAGCAGCAGGTAATTACAATGGGGACAGTGAGCGCATTCATTACATTGCAGGACACATTTATTACTGTTGCCCTGCTTCTTTAGAATGCATTTGAACATTTCTTAAGTGAAGTAGTGAAAGGAATAACAGCCGTTCACTATTAGCCTTGAAGATGGAAACATCGTGGAGATTGAGATGTTTTAAAACTTTTAATTGTGACTCAGGCCAGATGTCCTAACAAGAGTGAGTGCATGTGGAGGGGGGGATGGGGTTCTGTGGGGGTTGTCTCTGTTGGGGGTGACAGCAGCAGGGTGGGGAACAGAGGGAGGCCGCTATTTCTTCACACCCAGAGTAGCCTGGAATGAGCCCAGTTGGTGCGTTAATCCCCCGAGAGATGGGCTTGATGGAGTGTGAAATATGAGTGTGTGTGTGAGGCTCTGGCTGCAGTAAAAGTAGGGTGGTGAATATAAAATAAAACCTAGCCTGCAATCAGTTTTTAGAAAAGTCCGGTGATGAACTTACAGGGCATCTGGGGTTGCGCATTTGGTGAAAGGTTATCAGTTTATCTTGACAGCTTGTCGTTTAACACATGTAGCATATTGGCACCAGACTTTAATTAGAAACTTTCTGAAAAACTGTTTTCCAAGTCAGCGACATTTACAATGAGTTTTATGTAAATCCAACTATAAACATTTCCTGGGACTTATTTCTTTCAGCACCTATAGAAGTTTAACAAAGCCACTATCACACTCTTGTATAGTGTGACTTAATGACTCATCAATCCAGCAAATTAATGTCAATGTAAAATGTCGCTTTTTCAAATGTTTTTGATATACTTATTGCTACATAAAAATATGCAATTAAATTCACCAAGGCATAAAATGAACAATTCCCTTTACACAGCACCTATGTGCTAATCAGTCTTCTATGAGTAGTCATTCATCATCAAGTTTTACCAAAATTTGTATTATAGAACTTGATTGAAAACACAATTTAACCAGAGGAAATAACATTTAATTAAAAAAAAAGTTTTTCTAAAGTTAACATAAATAATGAAAATATATTTAAATGGACAATGAGTCTATGTATAATTATGTGTTCTGTTGCCTTGCTTTCCTTTTCAAATTTTTCCTATGCTAATTGTAAGCCATGAACAAACAGGAATGAGGTGATTTAGGGGTCATGAGGTTTAAGCCCCCACTCTTCTTCAGCTAGAGGTTACTTGCTTTAAATCACAAAGGTGTGCTACATGACAATGCCATTTCTATAGAGATTAGCAAAAGGAGATTTCACCCGCAAGGAAATTGATGCTAATTAAGGTAAGTGGCTTATTCACCTTTGTTTTTTAAATTAAAAGATAAATGTTACCTTTCACCAGCTAAGGACCTGGTGATTTTATCCATTCATAATAGCATATTAAAGCAGTAAATTCAAAAGACCTATTTAGGTTGAAAATAACTAAAAGGTTTTACAAATGGTTTAAATGTGACAAGGTTAGTGTTATATTATGCATTAATTTATGTAACTTTTATTCTCTACTTATATTAAAGGGAAGTCAATGTTTATGATGTCTAGTGAAAATTACAACAGGTATCAGACCTGTGATCTGAGTTGTTTCAGAGAGACCCCTAGTGACTGTAACAAACAGTACATCCAATGAAAACGATGAATTTGAGTGAGAAAACCTGAGTGAGATTAATGGAAGGTCCTGGTTCTGAACACAGAATATGTCATTGTAAGAATACAACCGAACATATGAATATAGGTGTTCTCTGGTTCCAACTGTGGTTTAAAGGATAGGGAAAAATAGAAAATTGTTTAGATCAGAACTGGTTGAACAAGAAAATATCAATAGAGGAATTACAGAAAAGCTTTCTTTAGACAATACATACTCCTACAGACAACAAGGATTCCCATCTGATGCTCTTTATCTGAATTGAAGCTACTTATCTTCCTCAGGAAGTACTGGCGCTCTTGCCACTTTTTCAGTATTTCCTGTTTTCTTGTCAAATTTTAATTTGTCAAAGACAGTGCCTAAATGTTTATATTTTAGTACCACCTCCACTGGATGCCCATGGATTGTTGTTGCCCTGCTGTCTAGAGGAAATGGCCACCACCATTTCCTTAGTCTTTTCCACATTCAATTACAGGCCTGTACCGAGTGAGTGCCAGCAGATATTTAATTGTTTATATCTTTCTGTCACACACACGCACGCATGCACGCACGCACGCACGCACGCACGCACGCACGCACGCACGCACGCACGCACGCACGCACGCACGCACACACACAGTTGTCTTCTCCAACTTTGCACTGCATGCGGAATTTTAATTCCCTTTTACAACAGTATGGTCGTAATAGTTTTCTACATAAAATATATACATGTCTGTAATTCACGTTGCTCACTTGACAGAAAGCACTGAACAATTAAAGTATATTTAAATAGCATTGAAAATATGGCATGAAATTTGTTCAATATAAAAATGTAATTGGCAATCTGTTATAAGATGAGGGAAGTAATAATGTAGGGTGTACTATGAAATATAGTTAGAACAATGTGAGTCATTACAGCTGTTCAAGGAATGCTGTTACACCAGCTTATATATGGTATGCTAAACTTGATCATTGTTGAGGTGAGTCTCCCTCCTTTAATATAAACTACTTTTAGTTCCCTGAAAAGCACAATACAATTAAATCTATGGTTATTATAAAAAATACAGACAATGCTTTTCTCACAAAGCAACAAAACATTCCCATAAAATTTGAGAAATGTCATGTCTGCCACACCTCATGTTGTTCTGTGCTGCCATTTGTTAGCGCCTCACTCACACCATTATCTTTTTGTGAAACCAGATCTTCTGAAAGCCCCTCTGGCAGCAGATTGCAAATTCCTCCTTTTACACTAATTTAACAAGCTTAATTTTTCCTGTGGAGGGTTTCAATGACTATCATGCTTTAAGAATAGTATATCTTTTATTTATATAACAGCTGCTTCAAATATGTGATTTTATTTAGTAGAAGAAGGGCAGTTATAAAACAATTATTTTGTTCTATGGACAACTGGTATTCTATTGCAAACAATATTTTTTTGTGAACTATTAACTGTCACAGAGCATGACTAGTCACAAAATATGTGTCATAGAGCATCTTTATTCCACAATGGAATGAAATGGAACATTTTGTCATAAACATATAATAACAAATAATTCTGTCACTTTTTTCATCTATTTTAAAAATTCTTTGAGCATCAGTTACCAAGTAACTGTTTGTGAGTCTATTTTATCATAATGTGCTCCAAGAAATACAAAATGGCATAGTCAAGACAGGGATTTTTTTTTGGAGTGCAGTGAATGGCTTTGTGTATTTGTCAACTGAACACAAGACCTTGGGAAGTGCAGGTACAGCTGATTGTTTACAGCAGCCCTTGAGAAAGTGACTGCAGCAGGTTTGACCAAAAGGCAACAAACATGTAAATAAATATGAACCACGAAAAGGCTGCAAAACATGAATGTAAAATAAAATTAAACAGCAGCTAAATTTCATTTTAATCACATTAGAGAGATTAGGAATTATTGTAAATTGTAAATTAGGAATTACAATATAGAACTATTTATGGTGGAACATGTTTAGTGTGTGTGTGTGTGTGTGTGTGTGTGTGAGAGAGAGAGAGAGAGAGAGAGAGAAAGAGAGAGGATACTTGTTTATTCTTGATGGTAGCAGAATCCAAGGCCAGCCAATCAATCCAACTAAGACAGTGGCAGAGCACATGCCCATCACCCTTCTAAATATACCTTTCCTGCTCAAGCTCTCCAAGAATGGAAGTTTGGGGGAGATCCATTTGCTGCCTAAAATTAGCCCCCCTTGACGAGCAGGCCGTTCTGTGTGGCAGTGCTGTGTCAGACGGTGACACTTTGCCTTAGTTTATATGTTTGTGTCCACTGGAAACAGCCCCTTCCCAGTACTTTCCTTCTGTTCAAGCGACTGTTACAGCAATGAGAGCAGGATGAATCGATGAAACCAACCTCACCATCATCAGTGTTCATAATCCAGCCAAGTATTTTTGACTGAGGTAAGTGCCTTCTTCCAGTGTCTGAATGTGTTTTCTGCTTTGCAAATAGTGCTGTGCTTTAATGAAAATACAATGAAATGGAATAGCACATTTAACAAAACATTTGTCATAATTATACTTCACAGCATACCCTGGTCTAAAACATCCTAAAAAAAGCAAGCCCAGGGTGACAGTGGCAAGGAAAAACTCCCTAGGTGAGCAAATAGGAAGAAACTTTGGGAGGAAATAGACTCAATAGGGGCAGCCCACCCTCCTTTGGCTGGCTCAGGGTGGAGAAGCAACAGTCAATTTTTGTTAAATGAGTCTAAATCAGTGCAACTTCATAGTATTTTTAAACTCTATGATATGGCTGTAGCTTATACTTCTGAAAGATAAGTAATATTCTGGTGATATCTTGCAGTTCAGCTTGCCATAATAGACAAAGACACGGATGCAGGAATGTCAGCCATTCTCGAAGAGAAATGGATGTAAAAAGCATGTGTTTATTGTTAGAAAAACTTTTAAAAAGCTGATGTGTAATGCATAACATAACAAATTTAATTTGGGACCCATTGTTTGGTGGTGGATGGGTTGCATCAGGACTGATTTCCATTTTTCTCTTTTCAGTTCTGTGCATAATGCTTTTTTATTTACACCCACTGCAATTCCAGATGGAGTCTTGAGGAGAAGTTTCTTTGAATAATGGTGCTTGGTAAAGCCATAAACATGAGCTTGATGGACATATCCAAGATTTTCTCCATGCTCCAGCCCAGAGAGGAGGAGGATGAGGAAGACACTGGTGAGAGGCGGCTGCTTAACCAGTCCGTCTTCAGTGACGATGCCGGACTCCTTGCTGAGCTGCTGTCTCAGGAGAAGTACAGGAGGTTCATCAACAGCCGGACGGGCTGGGGGATCCCTGGTACCCCTCTCCGGGCGGCGGCAGCTCAGGGCCACCTCCGGTGCCTGGAGGTCCTATTGGCCCATGGCGCAGAGGTAGACAGCCTGGACGTGAAGGCCCAGACCCCGCTCTTCACCGCCGTCAGTGGGAAGCACGTGGACTGCGTGGCGGCGCTCCTGAAAGCTGGGGCTGACCCTAATGGCAGCGTGTACAACAACTGCACTCCGGTTCTCACAGCTGCCCGTGAGGGGGATGTGGACATCCTGAGAGAACTCCTCCAGCATGGGGCTGAGGTTAATGTCAGGCCCAAAGTGCCCGAGTGGGCAACCAATGCCACGGCCTGCACTGGCCCCCTGTACCTCTCCGCGGTTTACGGACACCTTGACTGCTTCAAGCTGCTCCTCCTACACGGTAGCGATCCAAATTACAACTGCGTCGAGGAGAAGATGCTTGCCAGGATCAAGCAGCCTAAGACTGTACTGGAGATGTGCCTCAGGTATGGCTGTGGTGTAGAGTATATCCAGCTCCTGATAGACTTTGGGGCAAATGTCTACCTCCCCACTCTCATTATAGACAAAACCACCAAGCAAAACGAAGCCGTGCTGCTGCTCCTCAAAGAGAGAGGTAAGAATGTTTTGGTTTTCAGTTACTCTTTTAATATCTGTAGAACCTGCAGTATAGTTAATTGTTTGCACTATGTTTGCTAATAATAATGTGATTTCTATTTTTTATTGGAATGTTTAATGATTATTTATTTAGTTTGAATGACAAGAAATTACATGATTTCAAGAAATTCCAGTTAACTCAGTCCATCTCCTGTGTTAATTTCCAGTTTGCCCCAAATCGCTGATGTCTCAGACACGACTGGCTATCCGAAGCTATCTACGCACAGCTAACAATATGCGCTCAATCAATCTTCTGGATATCCCCCCAGTACTGAGGAACTACCTGAAACATGTCACATGATGTCACTTGAAATAATGCCAGTATGAGGATCTCCTCACACTTGCAAAGGACACTGAGCACAACATTATTGCTTTCTGTTTTTCTTTGAAATATGTAGATATGAATCATACTTAATACTTCTTTGCTCTGTAGAAACCCAGACAGGCATCCATGTCAAGCTAATGTGTAATGTGTTAATGTGTAACGATTTTTCTTTCCATGTTAACAGCTGGATATTTTCTGAGGCAAATCAAAGTAGGCTATCTCTCTCTAAATCTCCTTCAAAGGTTCAACAGTTGTGTCACTCTTGTGCTCTGAACCTCCAACCCTCTGTTTATGGACCCTGGTACAAATAAATACATTTTTACTGCTTCGTCTTTTTATGCCACAATTAACAATGGATAATTGTACATTTTAATTCCATATGCATTGCCTTTAAGTGAGATAAGTAACCAGTTGTTATCTGGGTGGGTTTTTAGCATCAAAAAATGGCTTGAATGAAATCATAAAGCTGGGCTGCATGTAACCATATAGCTGAGGTTATACATTTTTAATAAGATTTTTTTAATATTATATTGTGTCACTGTCATTTAAATTAAAAAATGTGGAGCTTTTTTATTATAATTAGCTGGTTATGTTAATTTAATAATACCTGTTTTCTCTGCACATCATTGTAAGAAGTTTATACTTTCTTTGCAACTTTTAAATTATTCAATTTATATTTCATTGTTTTTTATTAACCAAACCAGCTTTTGTGAATGTGAAATATAAACATATCACTAATTTATTTTATTGATGTTTTCATTAAAAAAATACATGAGCCAGGGGAGGAAGAGTTTTGTCCAAATAGAATCATATGATGAAAATAAACGTTAGTTAGTGTAACTTAGCTTGTAAAAAGTTAGTGTAAGCTACAGAAGTGAGCAAGGCAGGAAAATTAAATGCACAAAAAGGGAATTTGATAGTCTGCAGAACCTGTGTATGTACTGTATATCAAGAACATCAACAGAACCTGTGAATTTGTATCAAGAAAAACTTGATTGTTGCTAGTAGGCTACGAGTTCTTCAATGAAAGCCCCAGTCTGCACTGGGTGATAGTGACATTTTGATGTTTACAGTGAAAGAAAATTATATGCCTCTTTATCCAATCAGTTCGCTATTCTTCTTTATTGAAATTACAAAGTCAACTGCCCTTTCTGGTCCAATTGGTGATGTGGCCTGGACATGGAATATCAAGAACTCCGATTTAGACAGAGGTGGATCTCGTGCCACATTATTGGATAAAAATCACATGTTATAGTTATAAAAAAAACTAGTTGCATGGCTCCGGTTTAATGTCAGCCCTGTATAACAACTGGAATCATATTTGTAAGTGGGTTGCAGATTGCATATTGTACTGCATTTGCATACTTTTTGACTGATGTAAGTAGTGAGCGCTAGACATACCTACATGTCAATGTTCTGGGAACACATGTGAACAAAAAAGTTCAGTTTTAACCAAAACATGAATAATATATCCATGGTGTATGAATAAAGGTGTATATGGTGAAATTTGTTGTATACATCATGTAGGAGTTAGTGTTTTATATTTGTACAAGCAAAAGAGTATGTCTTCTAATAAACTGTATCAATGGTTCTTCCATATTTCGCACGCCAGAAATAAGAACAGCGTGGTTTCTCTGAGAATGTCCCACCCACCCAACACTATTTGCCACCGAGTTCCTTTCTCTTTCTCAATTGGGTCCTTCCCCCGTCATTCATTTTCTGTCGCAAGCGGTCCAGCCTTTGTTTGCTAGTAACAAGTATGTTCAGCTTCGACGGCTTGTTTCAACAGGATGCAAAACACTAACATGGTGTTAACTTGTAGTTTGATGTAATACCAGTGAACTCAAGGTGAGTGGGTTGATGTTCTTTGGCACTGTAACAATTTAAAAGCAAAAGATCTATCTAGCAAGCACAGCAAGTCTCGCTAGCTACCGAGTTATCTGTGCTTTGTAGCCAGTTCGCTAGCAAGCTTGCTACCCATCTATTGAAATTATACTTTGTTGCAACCTGCTGAAATACTGGATACTATGTTAACACATTATATGATTAGCCAGTCAATCTGAAAATTATTACGGTCTCATAATTGGTACAGGCGTCTAGTCTAGACTGCTTAACAGTGATGTGCTCCATCACATCAGCCAGTTTGCTGTATTCATTTAAGTAGCCAGTCAGCTTTCTCCTGAATAGAGTTGCTGGAGATATTCTCTATTATTGTCGGCTAGCTGTGTAAACTCGCTTACTTAGTATGATGATACTGTATATTGCTGACGAATGTGAATCTGGAATGGATGAGCTACGTAAAAACCAATGGCAGTCGTGTTCTGGCAAGTTGTATTTGCAGGATTAAATCGAATCCCGTTTAAGTTATTTGTCAATAACATAGTTTGTGCATGTTTTATTGTCAGTGTTCTTCCTGGAGTAGGCCAAGCTTCAATTAATTGGAGTGAAGCTTTGCTGGGGATACTTGATCCGGTTGGATAGTGAAACTTGTAGCTAAAGACCTACAACATTCCGGTATTCTATTCCTGTCTGTTGACAAACACTAAAATAATTTAAAAAATAATTTTGATGTCTTAATTGTTTTTAGTTGTGTGCATTTAAATAAATAAATATCCTTGTCTTACCCAGGTAATTCCACTAAGTATGTTAATCAATGAATTAGAAAAAGAAAGAAAAAACACTGCTAGCGAGATGCATGATACATGTTTTAAATAATTATACCGATAAATGTCAGCACAAGGTCAGTGATCAAATCGGAAAGATTCGCGTTCCGAATCACAGTAGAACTGTTTAAATTAGCACATCGGCAAATAAAGAAGGAAAATAAAGAAACAGCCAGATAGGCCTAAAACCGATCAACAAGGACAATTAAATCTTATAGGCCTACTATGAGACCACTTTTCACTTGCACACGCAATAGGCAGAAGCTCCACTTCATAACTATTGAATAGATTTAGGCTGTAGGATAGGGAAAAAAGCTATAGGTAGCTGTGAGAGGCATCGTTATATTGCACTTTTTAGGCTATCATAATGTAGGAAAAGCATTTCTTGTGTTCAGGGTGGGGGGGTGGTCTAAACATTTATATTATTCAAAAATATTTCTGAAGAGGATCTTAATTCCAACAGAATAAAGAATAAAGGCACATGCAATCTGTTTGGGGAGCTGAAGACTGTGACTGCAACAAGAAATCGTTTTTTTAACATCTAAAAACATAAGTGTGAAAATGTGTCAACAGCCGCATACTGCAACTATATCCTAAAGTACAGGAGTGAACCCGCATAGTTTATAGAGCTGTGAGAAAATGAAAACTAAGGTAATTGTTGGAAAAAAACCAGGACTGGAGCTGTGCACCCCTGCTTTAGCTAGCCAATCACCCCTTGTAATAGTACTGTAAAACAAAGAGTACAAAAGACCCCACTCTGTAAATTGGCATTTGTATACAACGGACTGTATAGATCATATGAAAAATTTTGCAAAATTAAAAAAAAAGTAGTTAATTAATTAAAAGAATTAAGTCGTAGTATTTAATCATGACCCATGTTGTAGAGCAAGTCTTTGTACAATGAGACCAATATATTGTTTTTACAATTTATGGTTGTCAAATTGTAGGCACTTTGTCCCTAATTTTCTTAATGAAAAATGTTAGGTTTGTTTTTTTGAAAAGTATAACAATGTTCATTGCTCCAAGGTTACATTATGGGTGTCAGATATCAGAAAGATCTGAGAGGTCAAGGTCAAAAAGGTTAAATCTTCCCCAGAATGACCCACGATAGTTATTGTTAATTGAATAAAATCCAAATAATTTGAAATGTCTAGGGTTTTGTGTCAATTCCAAATTGAATTAGAAATGCACACTGTTGGCTTGGAAATGTAATTTCAATAGGAAAAAGTAATTTATAATATCCACAAATATAATTAGAAGTAGGAGTAGAAGTGGATTGAAGGGAAAAGGAATCCTTGAATTCCTGTTGACGAACTGAATTTACCAAGAATGAAAACTCCATACTGAATTAGGGCCTTCCTTGTAAATATATAGTGTTAAAAGTGTTCAAGTGTTAAAGTGTGTAAATGTAGATAATATTTGAACTGAACAGACATACTAATGTACATGGCAACCTGTACTAGAAAGAACATGATCTAATCAATTTATTCTCTTGTTTGAAATTTCAGAAAGCATAAGATGTCTCTTCATTTTAAAGAGAACATTGATGTCAGCTTTCCTACCTGCATTTGAGCAAACCGTTTTGTAGATAGATTCACCATGGAGCCTAGAAAAGGAAGTGGGCCCATTGGTGTGGCAGAACCTTTGATCAGAGACTGTGAAGAAACTGCAAAGGGGCTCCATCTTGAGGCTATGCCCTTATCTGAGTCATGTGATGTGAACCTTCCTGAGCCACAACCAACCAGGACACTGAAGTGGACCGCCCTCAAGCTCTTTGGGGGCAGGAGAAGCATCTGCACTCTGCCAAGCTTCTTTAGGGGTAGAAAGTCTCATGGAAAGGGGCCTTCAAAAAAGGGGATAAACAAGAGCAAGACACACGATGGTATTAGCAAGGTGAGCTGGGAAGATGGAGGGAGAGCAGGGGACATGCCAACAAAGGATTTTGAATACCACAGGCAGAAAGACTCAGCCTTACCCAGCAGCAAGAGTTCACAGGTTATGAATGAATTTTCTGAAGGGGACGTGTCCTCCTGCCTGCCGACACTCAGTGGTGATCATAAACCCTTCTGGGACAAGCCCTTGCACTTCCGTCGACCAAAGAGAGGATTGAAAGGTTTCTTTAGCAGCCTCAGGTGTCCCAAAAAGCACAGAAATGCTGAATCAGGAAATCACGAGTCTTTTGAATTGTCGGGAGATGTCAGCGAACACACGATGCGTCCCACTGAGTCGGAGTTTGATAACCACGACCAAAAGAGTGTGGGTAATTTGGCTGAACCCAGGGCTCCTGCTTCTGATGTCAAAGACACTTTAACTATAACATGTGAAGTAAATGACGAGGCTATTGTGTCTGAAAACAATATTGACAGTACTGACCAGGACAGCTTGAAATCACTCACAGGTGCAGGTGCGGTAGAGCTGGAAAATGCCCTGAATGGTGCCATTGAAGGTGAGGCTCCATACCCAAATGTTGACCTTACCCTTACCCCTGCAGCCCCAGACTTCACAGAGACGGGTGAACTGTCTGTTCAGTCGCCTGATCATATTGGCGTCATATCAGGGGATGAAGCCTCTCTGAAAAGCTTTGACTCGCTGACCGGGTGTGGGGATGTCATTGCTGACCAGGATGAGGACAGCATTTCTGAAAGGACAGTCCTGGGAGAGAAGGGCCGCAACACTGCCAAGAGGAGCTCCAGCTATGTCAATTACCAAGGTGGAGGGGAAGAAATGGCCACTCCTGATGAGGTTGATAGTGTAGACTATCTTAGGGGATTGTGGGAAAGTGATACAGTCGGAGAGGTGGGCAGCTTTCCTAGAGAGCATGCAGGTTATGTTACGTGCGATATTAGCCTGGCGGTTACAGAAACACCGCAGGATGCTGGCGGCATTAGCAGCAGCCTGCAACATGGAACTGGCACTAGTCATGCACCAATACATGTTTTGACACCTCAGAGTGACCAGCAGGGGTCACTGCCCAACAGCGACGAAGGCTATTATGATTCTACCACCCCGGGTCCGGATGAGGATAGACGAGATGACATTGTTGGAATTGCAAATGAACGGCTGCCGAGGGACAGTTATAGCGGTGATGCCCTTTATGAACTCTATGAGTCAGAGGACCCCCTCACAAGCCCCCTTCTAGAGGGGAAACACTCCATCGAAACATTGTCATCCACGCTGGACTCTTTAGATTGTTTATGCTTGACATCTCAGAGCCCCGACAAAGAGCATTCCCCTGGACAGCATTGTGTACAGCAGGGTGTACAGAATTCAACTGCTAAGGAACAGGCTGAATTCAAATTCCCTTGTAAAGAAAGCCCCTCCGCGTGCATAACAAGGCTAAATGAAGAACAAACTTGCCAAAATGAGGAGGTGCAGCAGCAGGTTTTTTCATGGACAGTAAGTTCGAAAAGAGAGTGCGTCTCGTATGAATCGAGATGCCTTAATGACAGAAACGAGAGTGGTCAAAGTGTGTCCTGCGTTCAGAAAACAAAAGACAATCATCTAGATGACACAAAGGTGGAAGATGTCATTTGGACTGCCACTGTCGCTAAGTTGGCTCTACCGCTGCAAGATTTAACTTCATATGCAGTGCAAGGCCATCGAATGGACGTTTCAGAGAATCAAGGGAAAACACATCCTTCAAACAAAGTTGAGGTAGAAGCAGAACATAGCCAGACTGTTTGCTTTTCTCAAGCACTTGTGAACTTCACAGAAAAAACCAGGCTTTTTAGTAATCTCTCTCAGAGTCTAGTGGGCCCTGAACCAGGCTCTGTCTTTGCCCAGAACATGGAGGCTCTTCCAACTATGGTGACTTTTGATGTATTCGACACTGAAAATGAGGCAGAATGTGATCGTCACACAGAGATGGAGATGGAGATGGAGATGGAGATGGAGATGGAGATGGAGGCTACGGACGATGATGTTGAATCACCCTATGAGTCTTCACCATATGAAAGCTACCTGCAGAAGGATGCATTTGCGGAATGGGATGACAAAATGTTAAATGACTTTGACCGGAGTTTGTTCGACAGTAACATCTGGGGGGTTGCAAGTCTTCCACGGTATTATGGTCTTGCTGGTGTTAGCCCACTTGTACCAGCTCCACTATCAGCAAAGAGGAGAAGCAGATCCTTGGACACAGATACCTTGGAATCTGAGATAAGTGACTTGTGTCTAACAAAGACTAAGCTGAAGCCTGTATTGATTGCACTCCCTAAATCTGAACAATGTTCCGGTAGGGTATCCTCTCTGCACCTCAAAACTAATGGGCACTCAGCCAGCCCAGAAATGCAGAGCAGAGCTGAAACAACTGTGTCAAGGCAACCACAGACTCCAGGAAGCTCAGTGCCTTCACTGACTGATGAGAAAAGAGGCTGGATACAGAGTGCTTTAGAAAGCGAAGGGGCCAAGCCAGCATTCCATCCGGCTGAAAGACCACAATCTAAGCACACAGACCAAGGTACTAAATGCAAAATCAGGCCTCAGATTTCTAAGTGTGCAGTGCAGGAGATTTGTAATTCTACACCGCAGAGCCCCGGACAGATGGTCAAATCGTCACATCGGCCGGTACAATGTGGTCTCCACAGCTTTCGAACTGATCCATCTATGTCAGGGACCCCAGGAGAGTTATTATGCAGGGATACTGCTCAAGTCCCTGCATTAGATGCCAGGAACCAAGCACATTTCCAGCAGAAACATTTTGCAAAGCAGCTCCACAAGTCTACCGAACTGCCTTCTAAGATCAGACCTGTGGGAATCACACGTGGAATGCCTCATTTCCGTCCTGACACAAATCGAACCTCCAAACTGGTGAACTGCAAGAAACAAAGAGAATGTACCAGCAAAGGCAGAGAAGATCTTAGTGTTTCTCTGCCCGTTGGATGTCACAAGCACTCAGTGTAGAGGTTGGAGCGTTTTGAAGATGATCCAGCCCAGTATTTGTATGGATTATTAAAATGTATTGCCAATATCTTCTTGCCAATATTGTCATCTTACAAGTTTGCAGACATTCCTCTGTTGACAACACCTACCAGTAATTTTCTATTGCATTTATTTATTGAAAATGTACCATACCAGGCAAAGCTTAACCATGAAGCCTTATTATTTCTTTGAAGAAGAGCAGTTCTGATGGACTCTCACCAGAATGTGCTACGGTTTCACGTTGATCGTTAATGGCTATGGCAGCTGTTCCCTCTGTTTCTTGCATTAGATTTAAATAGAGTAAATAAAATTAATTCGTATTGTTTTCCTCTGGGGCTGATTAGGTTATTTTCTTTCCTAAAATGACCACATCATAATTAATTGCATGGTAATCTCGCATCCAATAAATGGCATTTTAGAATCCACAGTAAGGTAGTGTGTATTACAGCTGTTTTACACATTTTCTGTTAAACGGTACTGTTTATAGGCCTCAGATTGCTGTCACAGAGTAAGCACAGGCTTATATTTTGTATTGCAGCACAACTCTACCTGCCGTGCTTTGATGTGCTCTTTGTGAATTAACCTCCCCAGAGCATTCAAAAGCAAAATGTACTTGATGCTTAATGTTTGAACACTAGCCTACCTATGCCCTGCAGGCCTCTATATGGTTATTTTAGTTCTGGGTTCTTGGAGGGTGGTTGATGGTGCTTTGATTAAACCACCCTTTAATACATTTACCCATTTATTTAGGTATGTTTCTTTGCCTTGTTCTCTTATTAGTTAGTATTTTATATTTACTGCTGCTATTGTGTACCATTCATTTCTAAGAATACTGCTACAAGCTGTGTTTTTTTAATTTCCAGGGCTGCTGGACAGTCTGGAAGTAACTGAATGTCACTCTACTCACCTTTGTTAGTTTTAGTTAGGCTAGAACTACAGTAATTTATACTGCTACATATCATGACTGAACAATGTATGAACAGTGTACTTTAACTTCTCACATTGCCAAACCAGGAGATGACATAGTGGTCCCTGGACTGCAGTTTGACCATTCATACTTAAAAACATACACGCCAGGGCAGTATCATAAAACATAGGTTGTCATGTGAGCTCATTTCTTGCCATGTATTTCATAAAGGAGAAAGATGAGATAATCTCATAAAAATATGAATTGACACATGGAATCAAATGTAATTTGACCATGAATGAATTCTAATTTCACCTTGGATAATACACTTTGATTTACTCTCATCTCAGAGCACAGGTTCAGGCTTCACTACACTGTAATATGATGCATTTCCTTCTGAAGCAGAATCCATGGGTTATTTGTGTACACTGTAGTGCTTTGCCTGTATAAGTGGTTTAGGATAGTTTTAGGGTACAGTTGCAATTGAGAACACTAGTTTGTGTGTGTTGTGCATGAGACCTGGTGTAGTGTACTTTTTGGTTGTCCGATTTAAATTTTTGCCTGCATCATTGATTCAGCAAGCATGACTGCCAGTCTGTTTGGGAATATTAGACTTTCAGACTATAATTACGTTTTAACTCCCAACTTCACTTTAGTGTGATTGGCTGCCCAAATTGCTGAATGATATAGCTCCCATGCTTGCTCTTTGCTGCTTGTTTTATTTTTTATCACAGCAAATGCAGAACGTACAAAAACCCTTTGCTTTTTAGTGAGAGGTGAGTGTTGGGTACCCAGGGTAGGCTTTTGCCCTCATAGGGCAATTAGGTCTCTCCCCGATTTGGTATATTTCTTACTTTTTAACGAAGCAGTATATAAACAACAAAACTGGCATGCTACAAAATGCACACATGCTCCTCCTCACTGACCTTTGGTTCTTGCTGTTATTGTCCCAGTTACAATGCAGGATGCACTGTCAGCTCGGTGGGAAGCATGCCCTATTAAAATACGAGTTAATCTCATGTACTTACATACCAAGCGATACGTGTATGTGTGTGTAATCCACAGCATCCATGCACAACCAATTTAGCAAATCCGTAAGATGCACTTACGAGCTTTGGCGTGCTCTGTGGGAAATGCGTGAACATCCTATTCAGATTTTAATGTCAAACTGATGATGTCCTCACTTAAGGGAACGATTGTATTTAATAGGCCTTCAGTCTGCCTTAAATCAACACTGCTGCTAGGCCACTGTTTCAGTGCCTTCTCAGTGTTATTCAAGATCGTACCAACAAGATTGTTAGCTCCTGAGTTCTTTCTGTCCTCCTTGCTTCCTTAGTCTATGAAAGAGGTAGGCAGCCATGGCTTGAATTGGCAGGGATATTTCTGTTTGAGCTTGATGGCACAGTTTGATCAATTATTAGGGAACCCTAAACCCGAATATTATGAAGGAATCTGAATGGTGACATGCCGAGTACCTCCAACACATGGTCACCTGCATACCTTTAAACCTAATGATTAATCCAAGTATGCTGTTTGGGTTTTGAGTGGAGCTAAAGCCAGAAATGTATCTGGCACTCAAGGACCAAGGTTGTCTACTCCTGTCTAGAAAGTTGCTGTTGGTAATGGCAGTGAGCAGGATATGCTATATACTGTTAATGAAGTGAAGGACAGGACAGAACATTGCCACTGTGTTGTTTTTGGCATGGCCCTTTGTGAACATGCCCCTAGGTTTCAGCTTCAACAATAACTTCCAATTTTAAGAATGTGGAGCCGACTATCTGGTTAGTCTATAGAACCTTTGGTATGACTTCTTTACATGCTAATGTAAAACATTTCCTTTTCTCAACCCACCCTGTTCTGTTTTATTGTGCTGGTTTGTTGTTAGTTTAAATCTCTGTCACGCAGAGTGGAATACTGATACTGCAAACGTTTTTGTGAAATTTGTTTTATGGATATTGCTATTTCTTTGTCTACATTTACAGACAGTATCCTTTCTCTTTAACAAATTACGGGCTTCAACTTTTGTGAATATTAATATAAAATTAATTTCTGCGACCAGGTGTTGCCAACATCTTTGTGCTGAAATGCTGACCTCTCATTCAGCTGTCTGCTTTTGGAAAATGTTTTATAAGTATTAAGGTGCAACAGAATTTGTCTCATTTTTCAAACCTTGTCTTTCTGGACGAGAGCATTCAGTGTGTTTTTAACAAGATCTTCTAAAACGATTGTGGTGAATGTCCTCAATTTTTCCAATTTTCATAAAAACACGTCTTCACTTTATATGAATGTGTTTCCTCTTTTCTGTTTTTAAAAAAGCCTTTCTTTTTAAATATGCGCAACATCCACCAGAGCACTATCTTGTGTGAAATGGTACGATGTGTTGGGACTTTAGATTTAAAACAGTATTTTATCTGCTATAAAATATAAATTTAAAATTTATAATTTAAAATATTTTATCTGGCACTGGTCTTCTGCTGAGTGGATTTTGATGGTGGTATTTGAGGGGGCCCAGATGAAACCACAAACTGGTCAATTATAGAACATACCTGCATGGTAAGAACAACTGAACTGATGTGTTTGGTTGCTTGTCAGTGCAGAGGTTCAGTTATTAGAATTACAGTTAAATCTCCCAGGAATAATAATGTACTTGCATTTCTGCTTAAAACAGCTAGCCAGTTGGGTTCTTCAAGATGAATAACTATTCCTAACTATACTAACCCTAGGTGGCAAGTCAGGTAAAATAACTCAGTAGTACCAGTAATCTTTTTACTGATCAGTAATACTGCTCAGCATTAGTGTAAAGGTCAGGTGAGGTGCTGCCAAATATTTTTGGAAATGATGTGTAGGGTGGATAAGAGTAAGACCATTTTTTTATTAGTGTTTTGAAAAATGTTTGTGGATGCATTCCTTCACTACCACAATCCACTTATTGAACTCCGTTTGAAAGTGTTTCGCCATTTTCTTTGTTGCCAATGGATACACTGTACACTGACTTTGAGAAAATATTTTGGGATTGGTGCCTGAAGCTGAAAAAAAATAAACTACACAGTGAACAAAATGACTTCTTCATGTTCTTCTTTTGTGACACGGGGAATGCATGTAATTGTGGCATAATTCCTCAGTTAAAAATATTTTATGGCAGAAAATTATTTAATTACAGCTTCCTTCTCTAGTTAAACCGGCTTACCTGCAGTTTAAATCTTTTTGTGGGGTGTAAAGTGAGTTAACGGTTAATGGTCTATTCCTTTGAGGCGGCCATTGTGAACCAGGGAGGCTCCAGCCCTTAACCAGGAAAGAGTGACGATAGGCTGCTCCCATTTTAGCCAATGCAATCACCCTGTGAACAGTAAGCCACATTATTTGGTGTTTGATTGTTGATTGATTGATTGCCACATGCACCTGGGAGCATATGCCTCCGAGCCAATGTTTAAGATGGTACAATCACATCACAGGACAGCTATAGCACTAATTGGAATAAAGTAGGGGAATCCAATTATATCCAAGAAGACTGGTGCCAGTACACACTTGATATAGCCCATCACTAAAATGGCAATCGATCATCTAGTCACTGTCCTCAGTCAGGAGAATGATTAGTTGAATCAGAGATGTGTTTGTGGCGGGATATCTGGACACCCTTGGACTAGAGACGCCTTTCTTACCGATAACCGCTGTACTGGTTGCACACACACGTCTTCAGTGCCAAAGGTCTGCACTCCACTTATTTTGTCGTTTTTTTTTTGGGTCAACAATAGTAGTAACTGGTGAACTCTAGGTGCTTAGTATGTAGCTATGAGGCATGTGTGCAACAGGAACCTGAAGAATCCTGGCTGACTGAAGGCCACCCTACCCCAGCAGGAAGGATCGGTATACACTTTTGTGCTGAGTTGTCCGAGTACTGTTTTAGAACAGGGAAAATGCTGAAAAATAAGTGGTAAATTTGTCAGCATTATGCAAACTATGAATCGGAATAAAGAAAAATGAACGCCACACAAAGGACACAGGTCTGCCAAGAATTGGACACCATGTGCCACCAAAAACAGAATCCAGTGCTTAAATAGGCTTCATGCTGGCTCACTGAATCTCCACCATGCCAAGCAGGCTGGAGCCAGGCCGAAACCAGATGCTGTCTGCTGCTGGCAACCTGCAGCCCGAACTTGCCAAATACAATTTATGGGCATGTTCAGTGTTCATTGACAGGTATTCATTTTTAAATTAAATTCTTTTGAGAGACATCCCAAGCAACACGTTTAGGTGAAATCTTATTGTATGAAAGACAGAATGACATTAACAATGGGTTCTAAATTCTGTATGCCTATACTGTGTTGTCATGAGCATTCAGAAATGTGGTTACAACCAGATAAAATGTAATTATAATTGCGTTGAAAGGACGTGCATAATAGCACAATAACAGTTAACAATAAATAACAATAACCATAATAACAATAACAATAAATGTGACCAATTGCGTAACATTCCAAACAACTACCTCCTCATGCATAATCATGATTTTAAAAAATATATAAAATATAATTTTACGTCATTGATACGAAATAAAACTTTTGGGCATTAGTCTTCGTAATTATTGTCCTTTAAAACAGCTGCTGACATTCCAACAAAACATCTGACAAATCTTTTATTTATTTTTCAGCATTTCCCCTTTTCGAAAACACTGCTCGGACAACTCAACGCAAAGGTTGGAGTCATGGCAAAATTTTCAGCTGTCCAGGTACCTTATTTTAGCAAAGCCAGTCCTTAAATTAATTGGGACATTGACATAAACACCACTCTTCAGATGTGGAGACTGTTAAACTGGCTGTGCGGGCTCTTTTGACCTACTTTGACTACTGTGAAGGAAACAATAGACTTCAGACATTCACACTGAGTATAAATCAATCAAAAGACTTTGCTCTTCGTAAACAAAACAATCTGATCCCTTATTAATAATAATGATGCTTTAATGCTGGTAATAATGAAAGGTTTTTAAAATTGCAAGCGCACTGTTAAATAGGTTAGCTACCGATGCATGATCCTTACTAATACTGGCAAGCTTATTCATAAAAAATGTCATTTACCATTATCAGTTGATATTTTTTGTACACCTTATCAACCATCACTGCAGTAGAGGGGCCTACATTAAAAACTATGAGTATAAGGACGGCAACATTAGAGCAGGGTCAAATGCATGTGCTTGTTATATGTCATACAGGTACATTAACTGAGGTAGTGGATGATATTTCAAAACACCTACAGCTGAGAGATGGCCAGAGCTACTCCATCACAGTGAACAGGGCAGCTTGTTAAAACCCCCCTGACGTGAGGACAGCGTCTGCCCGGGCCACTCAACAAAAGAACATTTGTGTTGCTTGTATGAATGGATTAAGAGGGAAACTCAATTAGAGGTGAATGAATGCAGCGAGATTAATGAGGTATGACCAGCCCTGGTACAGAGGGTGACAGACAGACTGAGTGAATGTCCAAGGAATCTTAATGAGGGGGCAAGGTCTAGCAATGAGGGCAAAGGAGGAATACAGTTTGCGAATACAGCGCACGTGAAAAGACAAGAGCACAAATACCTCTGACTTTATTTCAACGGGAAAACAAGTAGTTTAACTGCTTTTAAAATGTTTAAAAATGGTAAATTGTGTGTCTGAGAACATGGACTTTTTTGTTACGTATTATTTAGTCATTATTAGTCATTATTAAACTATGGTTCATTATAAATTGCAAGGAAACCTATACCTTAGTATGATGGTCACCTGCACGTGGTGGCCACTTTTTGGTGGACTACTCTCACTTTTCTCTATATATTACCTGTGCATTACGGTCAGCATGGTGGTGTAGTGGTTAGCGCTGTCACCTCGCAAGATACGGTTTGGTCCGTAGTTGGTCCCTGGGTGCTGCACTGTGGCTGCCCAATACTCCTAAGTAATAATGTAGTTGGGATGGCTCAAATGTAGAGGACTTACCCCATGGAGTCAATAAATAATTACTTAAACTTAAACTACAACAACGCGGTCAATTGCCATGGTGTTTCTCTCTCACAGGCGCTTTCTATTGATGGAGCATTGGTCACCCTGCGAACCACTGTGGGAAACTGACAGTCAGCACTCATTGGCTAGCAGCACTGTCAATCACAGGAGTGGGTGCTTATTTTCGGTACGACGCGATGCATTGGGTTTTATCAGTCTGCCGGGAAACAAGTTGTGCTAACTAATTGGTAGCTAGCGAATGCTGCGAATCCATAAAGAACAATGAGTGTTTCGGACCAAGACTAAGAGCTTGACGATGGATTGAAGAAAGTTTTCGAAGTTCACGACATTTCTTCGGTGTGATGGACTGTTTTACTGGAGATCACCATGCCATTTGTGTAAATCACATTTGTTTGTTGTGTCTGTTCTTGTAGCGCTGTTTCTGAATCGACCATAGACACTCTGTGGTTGGTTATATCGCATGTCAATCAAAGGCTCCATCTCATCAAAGTTGGCAGCTCTTTACTGCGTTAGGCGAGTCTATGGACCAGACTTTGTGTTTATCACAAAGTCTGGCCTTCGCGGGACTAGCCACTTGAATACACCATTACTCTGTGAAAGGTAGCCTAGCCTACTAGTAGGCCCATCGGTTATAAAATGGCAGCACTAACTTGACAAAAAAATCTAAAAGAATCTAAGTCATTCGAAAAGTTGAAGGCAAAAGTGCTCGGAAAATTGCAGAGGAAATGGGTGTCGTTTGTACTTTGTAAATAATTAAACCTGCCTAATGATTGTATGTTGGTCATCTGTGCATGACGGCCATTTTTAATTAGCCTACTCCCCTGGGTGGCTGCCTTAGACAGGTTTCACTGTACAATAAAATACCTAAATCACAGAGGAATATGCTTTTGTGACTTAAAATAAGTAATTTTACAACAAGATATGGCATGCTGTAAAATAAATCTTAATTTATGCTGATAAGACAATCGGTTTACAGCCCTTTTCATGACAATGACAAATATCATTTTCCTGTTTTCTCCAGTGCACAAGGCAAGAGATAACAGATGCTGTGTAAATATTCCTGTTCAGTATTTGGCCTTTTGCACCTACTGACTCATGGTGACTGCATGGTGTCTGGGGAATCTTTTTTAAGCATTTATATCAGAACTATTCAGCTTCTGGCAGGTTGGGAGAGCCACCAGCCCTATGCTGTAATACCACAGATTATTTTAATGGGACAGAGTTGGTGTGAGCCAAGCAGTTAGTCACATAAAACAATTGTGTGCATATTTGTGTGTAAAGTACAGCCTCATTCTCAGCCCTGACAGGCAGGTCATGTGACCTGCGGCGTGCCTATCCATTGTCCGCTTTGGATGGCTGAAACTGTTTCCAGGCCACCCACAGATGACACTTTTCACCACAACAGCAGTAAAGCTGGAGTTTCCATGGAAACCAGCTCAAGCTGCTGATGCTGACTGACTAATATAGGCATGAGTCACCATTTGCTTGTAAATAACCTAAGTAAAAAAAGTGTCCACAATGTCTGTTGTTCTGTTTCCCTTATAATATAACCATATATGCTCCCTTATAATATATAACCACCACCACTTGTTTATAATAACAGAGGTCATTGTTCAATAACATTAAGTTCCCTCTGACCTGCTGCTGGTTGTCCTTCCTGCATAATGGCCATCTGGTGGAATACTGTTCCTGGCGCAGCTCTGGCGGTGATCACTGCCAAGAAGTGAATTTTGAGGCTGCTGTCTTTTAACATCAGCTACTCTGGCCTTTTGTCTGTCAGCTGTATACAGGTTGGGCTTTTGTGCAAACAGAATGCTAAACCTCTCCTGCTCCCCCTACTGCCATCTTGTGGAGGCAATAAGCATTTTTCCAGCTGGAACATTATCACAGGGGGAGTGCACAGACAACAGAACTCGCTATCGCTCCTACATCTAAAATGTTTGAGTATGTTTTAAACCAGGGGTTCCCAAACTGGTCCTGGGGACCCCCTGTGTATGCTGGTTTTCGTTGCCACAGTTGCAATTCCAGAATGTTAACAAGCTGTTAATTTTTCTTAATTGGGTGCTTGTCATGTTAAGAGGAATTATTTACCCTCTTAAGCCACATTATATCAAAAATAGCTATGGATGCCATGTAGAATAAACACCCCATGTTCACATTGTGCTTATTGTGCTATATTATTTAAAAAAGATAAGATTATTTAACAGATCCATTTAAAGACTGATTTGAATCAATAGGCTCCTAATTGGTGAAAGTGTGGACACATGGCCACTAAAACTAACCATTTGGTAGATAATGAAGAATTCAAACACAAAGCAAATGATAACGAGCCAAACCTGCATTGTGTTAATAAGCTTAAAGAAAAAATTATGAGTTAAACACCTACGAATTAGGACAACTTAATTAACCTAAGTAGGATCCTATTTATTCACTTCACTCTTTAATTTGAGTGAAAATACATAATTCTGTAACCTCTTTTTATGTAATTGTTGCAATATAGCACAATAAGCACAACGTGAACATGGGGAGTTTATTCTACATGGCATGCATAGCTATTTCTGACATAATGTGGTTTAGGAGGGTGAATAATTCCTCCAAACATGAAAAGCACCTAATTAAGAAAAATTTACAGCTTGTTAAAATTCTGGGATTGCAACTGTGGTTGCAACGAAAACCAGCATACACAGGGGGTCCCCAGGACCGGTTTGGGAACCCCTGTTTTAAACTGTTAGGAAATCAGGTCTCTGCATCCATTAAATTTTGGTGTGCACTAATCTCTCTTGTTTTACTGTTTTACTTTGCTTTACTTTTTGTTTTGTGGTTTTATTATTTTATTTCTTTTAGTTTTTTTTATTGTTTATTATTCTTTTATTGAATGTTTTTTTATTTATTTCTTCTTAGATATTTACCTGTCAAACATTTGCATGGAAAGCACTTTGAACTGCATTTACTTGTATGAAAGGTGCTATATAAATAAAGTTTGATTGATTGATTGATCCTGAAATATGAGTCTCAGGTATGGGTGTCCTTAATGAAGCAGGTATCATGCAGCACAAGTAGAAAAAGTTTATGAACACAAATAGTTAAAATTCACTTAATTCACTCACGTAAATCATTAAAAGTGTTATGGCTTAAACTAACTGCGGAATGTATAGCTCTGCAATCCATATTTTTGTGCACAATTGGTTTGCGTGTTCTTTTGATTAGTTACTGTTTTCTGTTTACAAGTAATAATTTGTCAATATCTGAAACATTGTAGTGACTGTACTATATTGCCCTCTGTTGGACAGGCCGTTGATCTACCTTTGGTTCAGTACAATGCCATTATAACCACTTGGTGGCACTCTTTGTCAGTTAAGTTCTCTGTAAATGTCATGAGCGTTTAAATGTTTGCAAATGGCCTTATTACAGCCAGAAAAATGTAAAATGGCACTCCCAAGTTCATATTCCTAGCTTGTCATGAATGTGAATCCCTATCCCTCACATCAAACTTATTTATATCTCTAACACTATCTTGTAAACCTGAATCATACCAAGATTTGTACAAATTCTCTAGAAGAATACAGCATCTACCGACAGGATCCCTTGGATGATGTAATGCTTTTGGACAAATTCACATCTGCAAACAGCCCCTGTTTATTTTGAGCATGCAAAGAACAGGTCATGCTAAAAGAAACCATGGTTGAGAATGATGCGCTAGATCAGAATCCGTTCATTCAAAGATGACAAAAATTATGACAGAAGGGCAGCCAGCAGCCAAAATATGTGTCCAGACATAGAAAGCCCAACACTGTTGGGCTGTTTTTCGGTACAAAATTCGGATACTAATGCATTCTAATACCATAGCAGAATTGGATGAGCCTCTCAGGTAAAAATTCTTTCCAGAAATATCCACCTGTGATAGGCCTCCTGAATAGAAAATCATTTTAACACAGTTAAACTCAGATTGAACAGTAGGCCTAAACTCTCTTATTAAGTGTTTTTTATAGCCTACTTAATGGGCCTCATTCATGAAAGGCCAGCAGATCGAATTTGTACGTAAAGCGTCCGTATTAGCAAATGTGGCCGTATTTTGGCATTCGTATCTGAGATTTGTTAGCATGTAGCTTACTAACAAATTTTACCCCTGCTCGGGACCACGTGTACCGCACGGGTGGTTCTCGACCAGTAAGATATCATCATCTCGTCTGTCTGCTCTGTGGCAGATGGGAGTAGGCTACTGCCGCTGAAGACAAGGCTGCACGTTCGGAGGGAATTATGGGACGTGGAGTTTTTAAACAGTGCCAGCGCTGGTATGTTCACAAAAAAAATACTAAAACGTTAAATATACTCGAAGCTGGTCCAGAAAAACGACATTGTTTGCGAACGGGCGTTATATTGAACAATCCGGGAAATTTACGGTAAGGCATAATCAGTAGAAATGGTTTAAAAGTAAGCTTTAGTTAATGTCTACGCTCTAAATGAATAGGGAATTTACTTGACGTAGTCACTTGAGTACTCTATGAGGTCAGTGCGGAATGCGAGCGGGGGAGGCAAGTGATTGGCTCTGAGATGATGAGGAACTAAACGGGAAACCACGCCCAGCCTGCACAACACGGGGAGACAGACAAGGTAAACGGAAAAACATGACATGAAACAAGAGGAATGGGGAAAAAAAGGAGAACGAAAGGAAGGTGGACTGGAAGGGAACACGGACGTGATAATAATAGAATATAATAACTTTTATTTTCCCGTTAGGGAATTTAAGTTGTGGCCACCAGCAACAACAAAAAAGACATAGACAGTGGGGCAGACCCACAACACACAAACAAACATAAAATAAAGACATTCAATAGAATCATTGCATTAATCAAACTAATTAAGTGAATTAAAGTGGAATACAGCCATGATTAAAAATAGCCCCCGCTGTGTGATTACCCGATTACCACAACTCCCATGCACAGAACCCCAACAAAATTACAAAATTAATAGGCTAACGTTTAATTTATTTCCAGGCTGCGATAAAACAATTCGCTCGCTCGTCCGATGCAGACGTAGATGCGTTTCTCCAATTTCATGTCAATCAATTTTACTAGCCTACTTTAACAGTTCGTGTGAGGGGTGATCCTGCATTGATGGTAGCCTAGTCTCCTGCTAGGCCTTTACCAGTTCATGAAACCGGCAATGGGCCTCGTTTATGAAGTTCCTAAATATGCGCATACATTTTTGTACGAAACGAGTTGGTACGAAAAAAGCAAATGAAAGAATAATTCCGACACTGAAATCAAAGTTTTATTAGCAGATGTTCAATCAAGGAAAAAAATAGTTTAGTATTGTCAGTAGCCTACCGGTGTCATGAACTGGTAAAGTAAAGGCCTAGCAGGAGCTAACATGTAGCTAAGCTACCATCAATGCAGGATCGCCCCTCACACAAACTGTAAAAGTAGTCCATTTAAAAAAAAAGAAATGGACAAAAAAACATTAAATTGGAGACGAAGAAATGCATAGGCGCACATCTACGCCTGTATCGGACGAGGGGGCGCATTGCTTTATCGCAGCCTGGAAATAAATTAAACGTTATTAATTTTGTTAGGGTTCTGTGCATGTGACTTTGAAATCGGGTAATCACAGACTACCTTATTTTAGAATCTCTCTGGCGCGTTATAATTGCGGTCACATTGATGCGCGTGTCCCACTGAGCAAAAGCCATAATCGAGCTCAGGAGGGTTTTTACCGGGATAGAGCCAGGCTACATTCTAACCGGTTAAAAAACCTCCACGGTTAAATCAAGTTTATCCGGTTTTTCACCTGAACGCGAGGTGTTTCACCAACTTTTCAACAAAAACGTTCACTGGAGTGTGCAGTCTATGGCACCAATAACATTGGACAGGTTGGCAATTTCATAAAAACTCCGCTTTAGCCTACCTCCACCTGGCTTTGCATTTTGTAGGGGAGCTGGATGTACGTTGGCATTAGCTGGGTTAAGCTGTTGACCACAATTGCAACCCTGGCTACAGACATGTAAGCCACTTTAAAGCAAATTTAGTTCATTGGTTAAATGTGTGTTTTAATTAGCATAGCTTTATGTGAGGTCATGTAGAATTTAATTTTTTTGCAATTTAGAAAAAATAGTAGGCTACTGGGAGCATTCATTAGACTACGTTATGGGTCTAATTAAACAGCTTCATAGCCTTGATTAATAGGCGTGATCTAAAGTGTTCGCTTTTTACAATAGTAATTTAGTACGTTTGCAATGTGTTTTTCAAAGGCCACATTTAGTCCTGTGAATTTAAGAGAAAATAAAAATAACTTCATATTTTAATTATCACTCAGAAGCTACATTTAGGCTACCGGCATTCTGAATTTACGAACGCGGGTACCGTGGTCCTGAGCATGTGTAAAATTTGTTAGTAGCCTACGTGCGAACAAATCTCAGATACGAAAACGTTGATGAATGCCAAAATACGGCCAAATTTGCTAATACGAACGATTTATGTACAAATTCGTTCTGCTCACGTTTCATGAATGAGGCCCAATGTGTGCAAATTGTATCAGGCTTTAAAGTTGGATGGCACAGAGTGTCGACACGGTGAAATGATGATTCTATGCTGCGTTTATTAAGCAGTGGTTTTCTTGCTTGTCTTTGCTGCAGCCCAATCTATCTGATGCCGAGGTCTTTGAGAATAGATCAAGGTGGCTCCTTGTGTTTGTCAGCACTGACTGAGGAGGATTGTTCCCACGGCAACCATGTATATTTAACTAGTTTTCTTTTCTTTTTTTTAGATGATGATAGCTTCCTTACTCGGAGCTTTTAGCCTACTTCTCTTCTATTATTTCATTTGTAAAGATTGCTCAGCCGTGGCTGTAAGAGGACCAAGTACATTTCTTATTTCTGCAGGTCCCACCAGTATCACCGCACCAGAGCAAACGGTGATTTTGACTGTTCAAAAAAAGAGACACGTAAAAGATACTGTAAAAAAGGAGGGCACACTGACAGAATGGACACACACACACACACACACACACACACACACACACACACGCACGCACGCACGCACGCACGCACGCACGCACGCACGCACACACGCGCGCGCACACACACACACACACACACACACACACACACAGTTACAGGTATCATTCCCAATGCTCAGCCAGTTAGGTGCACAGGGCTTTCACCAGGTTCTGCGTACTGGTCGGGTTTGTAGTCTCGCAGCATGCTCCTTCAGGCACCTCCCTGAATTCAGTGTCCAGTAAAGCTGAGTTATTTCCTAGGAAACTACTCAGTCCATTGATTTTAACATTGATTTCATTGATTTTAAGGAAGCACCCACATCTGTGACACCACTATGGCTCAGGGAATTAGTTGGTCAAACATACTGTACAGACTGTTACTGTAGCTGCAGGGCTCAATACATGTTAAACGATGATGATGACGATGACGATGATTATTATTATTATTATTATTATTAACACATGTTTGTCTTCTGAGTTTCTTAAACCCTAAAGAATTCCATCTGTCAGGAAATCTGAGCTATCTATTTACCAATGTAAATGTAAATCCAAATAGCAGATTTCATACAAATTGTGACACCCCAATGTGAAATGAACAAAACGTAAAGCTTTCCCAATCAACACCTGATATGTACTTAACATTTCTCCATATTGTCTAATAGAGGCAAAGCTTCACTGGCTAAAATCACAAATTTTTTTTTGGCTTTAAAGGTTGTATCAGCGATTTTGGGTGGAAACATAAATGATCACATTCATCTGATTTTTCCTCACGATCCGCTAGCTGCCCGCCCCATAAGCAGGCCGTCAAAAAAACCGCGTCTCTGTAGGCAGCCTATGCTCCGAGATCGTACACAAAAACAAATGGTACTACCAACCACTCAAAACCAAAATAAACAGTATTCCAACCAATCACAATGATCTGCACAAACGCTAATACTCTTATCTCGCTGAAATCTTGACGGATTTACAAACGGTTTGGTTTCTTACAAACGTTATTAACGTGGTTATAATTCTGGATGCTTGAACACTATTTTTTAAAACATAACATAATTATTCATAAGTATGTTTTTTTGGGATTTCGCTTCAGAAGTGACGTCACGTTTGTGCAGATCATTGTGATTGGTTGGAATACTGTTTATTTTGGTTTTGAGTAGTTGGTAGTACCATTGTTTTTGTGTACGATCTCGGAGCATAGGCTGCCTACAGAGACGCGGTTTTTTGACGGCCTGCTTATGGGGCGGGCAGATCGTGAGGAAAAATCAGATGAATGTGATCATTTATGTTTCCACCCAAAATCGCTGATACAACCTTTAATGGAAACAGACATGAACTGTTATTGAAATAGAATTAAGTAAATATAAACTTTGAGGTCATACTCATTTCTTTTTCTTGACGCGGAAATAGGAAGAATGATCTGAAATGGCTGTGCTGCTTTTGATTAAGCTTTCTGTGTATTTTAAATAGCATGTCAAAGCAGCGCTCATGGTCATGCTGTTATCTGAGTTGTATATTCATTTCTTTTTGAAGAACCCTGATTATATTTAATATCTACACATTCATCTACAGTTTCAGAAAGGCAGTGAACAATATAAGATAAATCAGAAGCCTTAAGCATTTTTAGACTATACTCACAATGTCTGCAATATTCTTGCATCTGCCATCATGTTTTCTCTTAAAAAAGGTCATGCTTGAGTTACTGTTCTTTTTATATTTAAACTTTCATACCAAGTTCATTTGTCTTGTGTAGGACTTAGACATTTACCAAAAGCTCCTCCGATTACCGATATATCATAAATATGGCCCAAGCAGGTGGTCCACTTTAAACCAGTGAGGTCCAGCAGTCCAGCATGGAATTGCATCAAATGAAATGCGACACATTGAGCCCATACATTTCATACTGTGTTATGGAAACAGTGTGTTCTCTGTTTCATAGGTCAGCTTCTTCCCCACTGTAGAGCAGAAACCTGGTTAAGATGAACTGCAGCCAAAGCCGACCGTGCCGGTATGGCACGCTTGCCTTTCCCATTGTAGCCGCAGTGCATGACGTCACGCATGCCTAAAGCCATATGTCATTATGGGTGGTACCGCGGCGCGCTATTTCCTCTGAAACACTAGAGGGAGGAAGTTGTGCCAGGAGGTAACAATGGTTGAGCTTTAATTGTTTTTACTCTTGTTCCTTTCTTTTTTATTAAAGCAAAATAAATATAATGACCAGTGTTGGCAATGGGCTCCTTTGCTTACCTTCATCATTTTTACTGCTGCAGAATATTTAAGCGTACTGACTCTACCCAGACAGCGTGCCTGTGATTAGGCAATGACAGCAAGCTGAAGAGACAAGATCAGTGTGGCTGATAGCACTAATGTGAAACCACCTGGAGCTTGAACTAAAGGGGCCCACTTGGCTGCAGCTTTGTTGATGTAAAATGGGAATAATGTGCAGGCCTAGCATAAGCTCTACAGCTATATAGTGGAAACGGGTTCAAAACAAAGCTTGGTTTCTGCTTTTCAGTTGAAAAGAGGTATAATGAGCTCTACGGCCCCTTACCATTCTGGCTCTATGGTGGGAACGGGGTACATTGAGCCAGGTTGATTCCAGATCATTAATTCAATAGGTACTGTATATAATCATCCAACCTCCTCAAGCGTACGGTGGAAAAATTAATACCGTAAGCCAGCCTGGAATGTGCCGCAGATAGTCATTGACTTCCCTTTGCAGCTCGAGCAGTACTTAGCTTAGCAACCGTTTCCATGGTTGGGTAACATTATCTTGTCCCATAATCAGAACCACCCTCCCTGAAGGCGGCCAGGTGAGTTGAACTTGCAGTGGAATCCAATGTACAGCCATGCAGTTTTAAGTTAATTTCCCCCTTCTGGGCCTGGGATTTCTCTCCTAATACTCCTAAGTGGGATTTCTTTCCAGAAGTGACTAAGTGAAAACCAGTGGGAAAACGCCATGCAGGAGTATTAACATAATCAAGTCAAAGACTGGGCATGTGTCAGGACATGATATGAAAAGCAACACATGTAGCGTGAATATTTGTGAGTGGGTACAACCTAAAAATAGACAGATTGTTTCTTTCTGCTTCACTTCTCTAAGCCACTCTTTTAATGGCTAAAACAGCTGTTGTTCTCATCCACTACTGTGCAATAGCCCCTTTTTTGTAGACAGCCTGCGCCCCAGTAGGTGGGTGAAGTATTTGCCTCTAGCAGTGGTAAGTGTCCTCTGAGATGTATGCCAAGAAAAGACGGCTTTAAGATTTCCTGACGTTGATATCTTGCCTCGTGTGCCTCGTTTGTGCTCGCTGGATTGCAAAAATGTCCAAAACGAATAATAACAACCAAAGCCGCCTTGTCGTTCGTCCAAGCCCTTTGGCTGAATCCTTACTTTTGGTCCTGTTCCTCCCAGTCTTCATAAAGTAAAAATAGTTTTATTTAGGACTGCAGCCTGCCCCTAAAGCTGATGATGCCGTCTGGGCTGATCTCTTGGCATTCCCCAAGGCTTACACACACCTGGGCACAGACCTATTCCCGAGATTCTTTTACACCTTTCTGTCCCAGTTTGCTGTAGCAGAGGGAAATATCATCGACTGTTTTTCTGTTCTTTTTGTGACAAAATATTTATTTAATAATTCACGGCTCTGCAACTCTCTGCAGATAAGTAGAAAGGAACAGACCCTTGGGGCTCTACCAACAGGCCATGAAATAAGCGGACAGTACTTCCTCCTTCACCTGCATGAAACAGATCTGCTACTGCCACAGAGACAAACCCCATCGCAGCTGCTCCCTTCATCACTTAAAGAGTCCAATGGCATCAAACAGTTGGTCCTATAAAAGAATGAAAGGGATGTATAATTTGTGAGGCACCTCAGTGTTTTTTTTTCTTTCTCATACCTCGGGGAAGGGCTCAGTCAAGCAATGAAACGTGTCTTCAGTGGGAAATGTTACATAAGGTTGGCTGTTCCAATCATGCAAGCAGGGAAGGTGAAACCCCTCTCCTCTGCTACAGCAACCACAGCTGGAAAAAAAACTATTCAGATTAAATTCTTTCTTTAATTCAAGTTTTTTTTGAATATGTAGGCCATTGTGCGACACCTGCATGATATTACTTTAATGTACTCTTTCCTTTTTTCATACATGAGTGGGTGTAATGTGCTCTGGCAACAGTGAAAACTTTCAAAGGATATGAGGATGGCTGTCAGGATGACTGTTTTTATATGCTCAGAGAGAGAAAGAGAGAGCGAGAGGGTCTTTGTGTCACTGTAAGATGAATGATTAATGAATCTGAAAAGCAGAACCCACAGTAAGAATGTGCATGGAGACAAACATCTTAGAAAATCTTGGGATTGCTATTTGTCTGTGTCACTGACTAGATTGTCATTTGATTTTAAATATCTGAAAATATGATTACATGATAATGAAGTTAAATTTATACCAGAAAATGGCTATAGCGCATATTTGCCAACAGAATATGGAATACGCTACACATAAAGTAAGCACTAACTTGCACGTACAAAATGTACAATGGATACTTTTGGATCTTTTCCTTAAATTATTGTATATTTCAAAGTACTCTACCATACTCTTCTTTACCTATAATGGATAACTTATTTAGGATTTAAAAAATGCCATTCTTACACGGTATATTTAGTTAATTTCATTGACTATAAAACCAAATACCAGTATGTACTGTATGTAATATATCACATAATAACAAGCCCTGATAAAGCAGTGCCGTTAGCCACATATGCATGCAAAGATTGGACTTGTAAAATCTGACATATCCCTCTCCCTTTTGATGACTATTTAATGCAACATTAGAGAAAATTAAATCTAAAAAGGGAGACATTCCTGCCTGTCTTTATTGCAGAAATGGGATTGTTCATTATTGATGGTGTGCGTGGCAATTAGGCCGCACGCAAACGAACTTAACTTCAACAATTTTCAAGGAAAAAAAACAGCAAGAAAAATCCAATTGATTGCTCGATGCTTTCATCTGAAGTGCAGCGCTGGAGTGGAGAACGGGGTTGATTTCTTGGCCTCGCGTAATTTCTTTCCGACTGGGTCAGTAAAAAAGTGCGCCCAGGAGCTCTGCCGATCTCAGGAGGAGCGCCTTTAGTCATATTTATATTCCCAGGGGGGGGGGTTGCAGTTGGTAGAGGGACTGGAAGACATTTTTCCCAGGGGTTCCCCTTGGAGGTAAACCCCAGCCCACATTGAGAGAACAATGCACCCACTTCTTGGCTGGACCTGCGATATCTGTGGAGAGGTAAGGGGGTGGGGGGTGGAGTGATGTGGAGCCGTACTGGCGCGGACCAGGGGCTGGATGTTTAATTAAAGGCATCATAATATAACAATGTGGCTGCTCCGTGGCTCTGATCCGTACCACTGAATCACTGACACAGACGCGTATTGTACAGATACATCAAGTTGTCATGGTTTCTCATTAACACCATTGTGCTTGCTGTCCTCTCTCGGAAATTCCCTTTAAATTAGCACACAAAACCCACGAGCAATAAATAAATAGGAAACATACATACAAACATTCTAGTTAGTGTTTGATTCTGTACAGTGCACTTTGTCTTGCATGTCTTATTAATTGTTAATGACAGATGTGGGTTGATGCTGTGTGTGTGGAATGCGTCAGAAAGTGTTCCAGCTACTTTAAAAATAAAAATGATTTAACCCAGTCTGAGAACAAGGAAGCTCTTTTCTTGAATAATTGTCATCGACCACTTTTCCGCATAGCTGATGTAAATTATTCTCTTTGTGCTTAAGGATTTTGGGTGAAAGTCAAATGTTCCATCATTTTCTTCCCTGGAAAGTCTTCCCTTTTTTTGTGTGGAGAACTGATTTATGCTTTTGGTCTTGGAAGCCCATTGCTTAATGTGGACAGAAAGAGCTCTTATCTCTGAACTGACCGAGAGAGCTCCACCTCAGGCTTAGAGCCAGAGGCTGAAGACCCTGGTAAAAAAAAGTGCTTCACAGGCCTCTGTGAGTCAAGGAATAAACATCAATAGCATTTCTCCAACAATGAAGTTGATGAAGCTGTTCACTACTTTATGGTAGTTAAACAGCTTTGATACATAACAGAAAAAAAAAAATATATATATGGGGTAACACAGTGTATTCCCATGTGCAACATTTTCTGTCCATGATGGAACAATACAGTTGCTATCAGTACTGCCAATATTGGTCAATTTCAGACTGTCTCATCAACTGGGGGGGGGGGGGGGGGGGGTCTTGCAATCCTGGATTGGAGGGGATTAGGATTGAGGGGGGACGTCACATAGGTTCGACTGGCATGAGATTTCTTGAGGGAGAGTGTAGGTTTAAGGCTGAATTGTATGTAAGTATATGTTTGGGTAGGAAAATAAGCAATAACGTGTCGTAATTTTATACATGGATGAGTCACGGCATACAGGTTTATGAAACAGATCTTTTTCAAACCTTGCTACTGTGCTTTGTTGGCTATAGATTGATGGTGAAATTGCCTTTAATTGGAATTCCAAAGAAATATGTAGTTTCCAAGTTATCTCTGAAAACGGAAACGGGCTTGGTTTAACTGTGGCTTTCTGTCTTTGATCCTGTTTATTGTAACAGATTTTCCTGTTTTCTGATGTTTCCCTCCGATAGCATGTGGCTGCTGAACTCTCCAGTCGCTGCAGTGAAAAAGCACTTAAGGCAAGAGGAGGAAATCGGTCTGTTTTCCTGCCTTGTATTTCAGCTATTTATTCTCTTTTTAGGAAATGCATACCTTCGGCATGGCCATATCCTTTCCAGTGTACAGGCGGAGTTACTTGACATAACTGGAATTGTAACAATGTTTTTCTCGTCTGTTTTGCAGCAGTTCAAACAAGCTAGACATTCCTTGACTGCAAGTTATTTTCTATGGGATGTCTATGTTAAATAGTGAGATTTAATGTAAGCCCCAATATGAGATATCCATGCCCTCCCCTTAACAACATGGTAATATAAATAGAACATATTATAACACACAAAATAGCATTCCAGGCACTTTAAAATAAAATATTTAACCCAGGATGGGCAGCCTTTCCCATTTGGATGATCCCGCCACTCCTGCTGGCCCTGGCACAGATGAATAATAGAGCAAGCCCAAGTACTGACCATTGCTCAGTGAGGCAGATGAGTCTGGAGCTATTCACAGCACAATAGGACACATTTCCTGGAGGAAAGGGCCAAATAAACGCACCGTTACTCACAGGGACCCGCGAAGGAGGCTGCACTTAGAGTGCACAAGCAGTTCCAAATTGTCCACAGCTGGACCGTGACTGGAGAAAGCGATCAGCGAACTATACTGTGTGCATGTGTGATTATGATGTCACTTTGTGGCACTGTAGGCCACTGGTGTCCTATAGGCTAAGGCAGGGGTTTCAAAATGGTGGTCTCCCAACAAAATAATGAATCTCAACAACTTAATTAAACACTATTTGCAACTGAAAACTTTTGGAATTTTGTAAGAATACGTGACCGGCTGTAATAAGCACGGCGCATGTTGCTCATATCAACTTGAATTTCAGGTACAGATACCAAATCTGTTTTTTTTAAAATGCGATGGTGAAAATCATTACCGTTTACAGTTTAAGTATAAAATGTATATTGTACTCAATAATTAAAAAAGGGACATTTTAGAGAGATATAGAGATTACAGGTTGATGCAAACACATCTTACTTCAGATTCTTCTGCTTTGCGTTTCAGTTTTTGAGCTGTGAATATGTCCACATACATGCTATAGGACAGGGAAATATTCCTCATATCAGTGACACCTTGTGTAGGATAAACCAAACTACTTTTAGCTGTATAATGATATAGTATTTATAAAGGACTGCAAGTGCACTTTGTGATATAGTGTCAAGAGTATTTCCTGTAAGGCACTGTTCTAGTCTGTGGATGGGTCCAATGCTTTGGTCTTGAATCCGGACAATGCCAGAGGCAGCCGTGGCTGGGAATCCCACAGGCCAGTGAATAATCGGCAGGGAGGGATCTCAGTCAATGGGAAATCTCTGTCAATCAGGCACCACGGGCTGCCTCCAGACGCTGCAACTGAACTGCCTTTCTCTGACTCACATATAATGTCTGTACAGGCTTAACTGGTGGACTCCGTGAAAAGGGGAAGCAGATTGACAGCATGTGTTCTGGAAGAGAGCACACGCTTGTTTGCGCTCTGCTGAATTGACTGCAGAGTTCACCGTGATGAGCAAGAACACACACGCAAAATTGGACATTCCAAATTGGGAGAAAATAATAAAGACCATTTTCCGATGGGAAAATAGTGTGGAATGGTGTTTGCGATTAGAAGTGTTCCCAGTGTTAATAAACAATTAGCACTTAACCTGAGCTATTGAAATCAGATAATTATTTGCATTCATACTGCATCCTTGTATTATGAGGAAACTTGCATCCAGGCATGCTTATCAGTATGTGTTTGAGAAAATATGTGTATGCCTGTATTTAAGGTGTGATATGGGGAAGCTAGCTTTTAAGTTCAGAAGTATTCCTGAATCATAACTTTCATATTTCCTTTTAAGGGGTTAACCTGCATATAGTATTGCTTTTGATGAATATGCAATGGATAGGGCTGTTGGGAGGCTCATCCCGCTAAGGCACTGTACTAGTGCATGGTCTGGTAGCACTGCCCACACTCATGGGAGGGTTCCGGTCAGCTGGGATGACAGTTTCTTATTGCACACCAGCAACTCCCACTTTGCCTGTAGAGCTGCACATGAAGTGTCTTCCTCTGACTCATGTCTGTGCCAGCCTGGCTTATGAACTGCAACAGTGCTTCGGGAAAGAGAGGTTGAATTGATAGCAGAGGTTGAGCGCTTACATAGCACTTATATACAGTATAGCTATGACTGGGCCTTCCGAATTGGAGAGAAAATCATAAGAAATGTGACAGCTCTGGAAGGATGTCATAATGCATATGAAGCAACTGATGTGGCTTCTCTTATATGCTAAATATATTGTTCAAGAGTTTTGACAGATAACTGATGAAACCCCTACCTGAACTGGTGGTTGTTTTCTCAAAGGTGGAAGTCCATGCCTCACCACTGAAACAAATCAAGACGCACAACTTGAACCGCAAGAATGGCTGATTCAATTAATGGCACCATTATTTTAAAGCGTTGGTTTTAATAAATATGAAAGTCACGTTGCCAATGTGCATAGATTGACATCAGACCTGTATGGTTTCAGCACCAATTAAACAAAAATGAACAATGATGTATGCAAATTACATAACCAAACACACTGTGTTGAAATAGAGACCTGAGGTCCAGTGCACTTAATACACAATCTTATTTGGAATTGTGAATTTCACTTCTTGAATGACTGACAGATAGAGCTGACGATACAGTACATGTGGAAAAACTGAAATGGACTGCACATCATGGGTCACAGTGCTGAGCTCAAAGCCAAGCTATGCACCTTAGTCTGGTGACAACCAATAAGTACATTTTACTTATGCATATCTGGGCTTACCCCATCGAAAAGCATAGCTGTAATTAAGCTTTGGCTTCTGTGGAAGGTCTAATTGCTGCACAATTACATATCAATTAACTTATCGTAGCATGTAATGTATAACTTTGCTGGGTGGACTGTATCAGTGTCTCCTTGTGCCCTGATTATCACTGAGAAAGAAGGACCAGCATTTAAATACTGCTTTAAATCATAAATTATTGTTTAACATGCTAGTGTTTGCACAATTTAATTACTAACATATGTCTTAACCTATATTAATCATGTTTAATACTTTAAGGCCAGATTCAGTATGCAAACTACAATGTCCTTTGTCGTTATCTTTGTCTAATGAATTTAGGACTGTTTATTTATATAATTGCACAACATTATATAGTTGGGGGTCTGCTGATGCCAGAAAAGGCACAATAATAAAAAAAAAAAATGTTGCTTAAATTCATTATTTAAAGGCATTGTGATTAGACTGAATACAAGCCTCAAGTGTTTGTTACATAAAATCTCCTTTGCTGTTCTTTGTTCCGAACCAAAACGTTAATGCGGACATTTTGTTCCAACAAACTGCATTGCGCTACATGGCTGGGAATTTCTTACAGGAAGTCATGGAGGAAGTTCATTGTTATAAAAACGGGGGAAAACCTCTGATATCGCCCACCGAAAACTCTTCATAGATCGTGATCGCTGGCCAAGGCATTATAAAGAATCAACAATGTAGTGGAACATGTTCATACTGTACGCTACAATATGAAACATTTATTTACAATTCACATTTGCATATGTGATTTGATACGGCTAAATGTCTCACTGGGGGGCTTGGCTATGTGACTATGTGCTGAGTGACAGTGCTGCAGGTCAATTACACAGAGTTGTGAGAACAGATGAGATAAATTTAACAGGGGTATACATGTCTGCAATGTCACATCTTCTTTCTTCAGACACGGGTATGAGGAATTCAGCAGGCAGATACTGTTCCTGATGTTTTTTAATTCACTTCGGAGATCATGAGATACTGACATTGCACTTTACTGCTGTGGCTCACATGAATGAAGATTATTTCTACAGCCAGCCATATGTGTATGTGTGTGTGTGTATATCTGCTGTTGCGTTGAGTGCAAGATGGACAAGGCACTAACTGATACAAGGCCTATGGTGGCTCAGATATTGCATGACACAGGCAGAGACAAGAATAGAACACATTTTCAGCAGATATTTATTACAGTAAATGTATACGGCTTATTTTCTTTGAATATTTTATTCAATCCATTGAGTTCCCTTTGTGTGTGTGTGTGTGTGTGTGTGTGTGGTGGGGGGAGGGGTTGTGTATAATAGTCACAATAGCCTCAAAACAGGACAGGAAAGGAAATGTTTAAATGTAAGCTTTTATGTCACACTTTAGCCACTGTATGCTCTGTTTAGGTTTGTTAATTCCGCTTATTTTGCTCTTGTTGGCAAATCTGGCAGTGAGTTGATTTTTCTAAGCAGCTAATTTTTTTTTCACCGACAGTTTAGATAAAACAGAAGTATCCCCCTCCCATGATGCAATTAGGTTCCTAATTTTGAGAGATCTTCAGGAAGGAAGTCTAACAAATCAGACAATAACATGATTTTTTAAATTTGTAGCCTTCAGACATTTCCCCCAAAGCCATACAGTGGTCATTCAACTGTTTTATGTATGAGAATAAAGTTAATTAAAATGTATTCCCCATTGCTTAAAAGGTAGGCTAAAGGGCATGTTTTGTCAGTCCTTTATCTAGTTTGCACTGGTGTTTTAAAAAAAAACAAAAAAACAAAAAACGAAATGACAAATTATAATAAAGTGCGCTCCCTGGTTTTGTTTCTTGTTACATTCATCTTTTAAGTTTGATTGGTTCAGTGTTTGAAGCATGTTTGAAGTGTTTCAGTAAATCTATGCTTGGTGCGAGGTCATTTCAGTCAGCCCTTTATATACAACACAAGACGTTGTGTATTTCGAACTTAATAATATAAAGACTGAATCTCCACGCAATATTGCGAGGCTTTCAAATTCGCGTGTTCATGTCTATATTCATTTAAGTTGATATATCAACAGAATATTTTTTGAGCTCTAAACCGGTTCTTCTGCTTTCCCCCACAATCATTACAACAAACTTGGGTATTGTCAAGCACTCAAGAAATCTGTGATCACACCCACAGACGAAACGTTGATAGTCGGTCGGAATTCACTGGACTTTTGTTAAATTCTAGCGGTGCAGAGAATGCGGTTATGACCTGTGCGCTGACCGGTAGGGTGAGTGTCTTGAGTAGGGGTAGGGGAGCATGCGTGTCTGTTTTAAGATAACCCAGTGTGGTCTCCCACGAAGTATCCAGGCTACCAAACCGCTAAAGTACGACAGTCTTGGCCATTTGGAACTATTAATATGAGCAAGTTCAGTCAGTGTCTCCGTCATACAAAGGGAACCTCGGAACGTTGATTTAATGAAGACTAAAACTGGTGAGCTGGAATATCGGCGACTTTGACTGTAACTTTTAAAACTTTGAAATAACTGTTGCACGGATTATCCCACGGAAAATAGTTTGACATCGAAATATTTTGCTTTGTGTACGTTTTAAACACATCTGTAGGCTATGCTGTGGGAAATCTCTGAACGAAAAACTAGAAAAAGGTTAGTGGCATTTTAGCACGAAAAGAGTATGTTTTGAAACGTCAGTATTTCAATTAAATAGCGTATAATGAGACAGCAGAACATGATGTCATAGATTAAATGAAAGTTCACCTGTCAGTATCCTAGTTTCAAGAGTGATGTAATTTCGGGGATATAAATGTATAAAATGTTTAAGAAGATATTGTCCATTTTGTCATCTTTAAAAAGATAATATCCAATTATATTTTTTATGAATTGAGACTGTATTCTGGAATATTATGATTTTGCCTATTCATATTTACCTCCTCGAAATCAGTATTTAATATGAACAATCCTGCCTGTTAAAAACAAGTATCTGGTTATGTAGAAGAACATACACCAAACATTCATTATTGCGTCCTCTTTAAAGTGGAAATTCAGGACTGTTGCTTTAAATTCTCGCTACACTCTTTTTTTCTGTGTCCAACTCAGTAGCATACGAAATAATTGAGTTGTTCAGGAATGTTGTGCAGATTTGTGCATGCATGATCTTCAGAAACACGTGTGTTCTACAGTAACTACAGGTCTTTATTGGACTTTGCTTATAACTGGTTAACAGTAGTTCATTAAACGAAGAGAAACTTCGTGGACAAGGGAGAACTGAAACAAATGAACAGAGCTGAATCATTAACTTAGAGTTATCTTTGAGTTTGGTGACCAGTTTGAGTTTAATCTCTCTGTTGGTTAGAAAGATCCCTGAATGTTTTTTTGTTCCTGTTCTTAAGAACGGCTAGCACCATTGGTGTGTGTGTGCTGCCCCTGACCTGCACAGTTTGACCTTTGTCCTGGGAGTGGGTGATCCACGCGTGTTTACATTCTGGTTCAGCTCATAAGTGTTCCTCTCTGAGGAAGCTGCGTTGGTAAATATGACTCTGACCACTGACGTGTCATATCTCAATGAAGTAGAATTAGGTTTTGGCACCTTGTTGTAATGTTTTCAGTAGTGGTTTTGTTTTCTGGAAGAATGTAGGCATTCATACCCTGTTCTTATTATACCGCTCCCCACCCTCTCTGGCTGAGCCACTGTAAACATTATTTGCAACCAACCTGAAATAAAGCGCCAAAGAGCCAACTGAACGGATAGCTACAGTGCTATGTCGGGGCTGTGAGCATTTCATAGACTTTTGTTGTAATAAGCAGACAAGACTGTACTGTTCGGTTATGTGTGCATTCATAGACTAGTGCAATCACATATTTGTGGGTTCTCAGTAGAAGTAATCTCATTTACAGAAGATATTGCCACAGGTAGGCTATTGCTTAATACTGAAATTGATACCGGTATTGCTTCATGTTGTAGCTTTAAGTCAGGAATTTAGCAATTATTTGAATGTGTTATACCTGGTGGATGAGTCTGGTTCACTGAAAGGTGAAAACGAGGAACGGAAATTGCTACCCATCTTGTGAATAAGGTGATTTTTAATACACTGGCTAAACCTGAGCCCCTTCCTGTGCTTGCCGGAATTGTAGACAAAACACAAGATGCGGATATCCTCCGTGAGGCCTGCTCTTGTCAAAAGCTGAGCGGACTGCATTGTCCCAGAGGGACTCTTTATGCATTATGACAAGGCTGGGAGTTTTCATTTTTCTTCCCAAAGTATGGTTAGCCTGTGAGTCTTAACAAGTTGATGCCTGTACTCCTGTGTACAAATTCCAAAGGTTATGGAAGCTACAGGGATTGTAAATCATCAAAAAATCATCGCAGAGAGCGAGAGAGAGAGAGAGAGAGAGAGAGAGAGAGAGAGAGAGAGAGAGAGAGAGTCAGTCAGTTGCTGATTGTATCAGTGCTTAATTCGCCGTGGCCTATAGGCTTTATTGTGTGGCTCTGTGAGGTTGTATCTCGATTCTGTGTGTTTAACTTAGGTTAGGAGTCTGTGTCCAGTTGTGGGAAACCATACAAAGTGGTAAACTCTTTGTGTTGTCTGTATAGATTAAGCCCCACCAACCTGTAACTTTTAGTAACTAGCTTAGCTGAATTGCAACTCAGTGTGAACATTTCTGTCACCAGTGGGCATGTGGGTAGACAGAGAACATTGATGTTATTTAGTGTGAGCACCACTGTACCTCCCTTTTTTACAAGTTTCCCAAGTGCTGTTCTCAGGTTAGAATACACACAACTCAAAAGTGCTTGCAACCCACATGGTGAAAATGGCTTTTCTATTGCTCAGTGCCTTCTCGTTCCCACCTTAGTTCCTACACCAATAATTATATAACCTGCCTCTACTCTGAAATGTTGTGAACTTACATCACAACAAACTTGCAGAATGTAAAAAAATTAAATTTTCATGCATCTGTGATGTACAAATTTATCATAACATAATGCAATAATGAATCAAAGGGTAATAACAATCCTACCTGGTGTCTCATTAAAAAAGACAGAACCGATAAATTGGAGGTGACAATATTTTCAGTATCTCATCCATATAATAAACCTATGTAATCAATATTTTTAATAGTCTGCTGTGTTTGGAATCTTCTCCTCAGGAAGCATGAGATTCCCCACTGTGTATGTGTGTGTGTGTGTGTGTGTGTGCGCGTGCGCGTGTGTGCCTGCGTCTGTTTGTGCGTTTTTATAATTAAGCTGTTATGCTCTAATCACATTGTATTATGATTTTTGCAGAATCTAACAAGTAAATTAAGATTACGTTCTATGTCTTGTCCTTTAGCTTTGAGTAATTAATTTAACTGAGATTTGCAAGTCTGTCCATTTAAATAATCAAGCTGGAGTAAGTCCTAGAGTTATAAGACTGATGCCTTAAAATCAAAAATATGTTCAGAAGAGACAATAGCTTGTAGCTGCTGTTTTCAGTGAAGATGCATTAACAATCACCATTGTAACTGTGCATATCAACATAGGCCTTTAAATAGGGCCTTTACTGTTTATCTGTCATAGTGCATACTGTAACTGTACAGAAGTTTTCATTTATTCTAATTATCTTTTTACATTCTGAAGTTGTTAATGTAATGCAGGTCTGCCTGTGTCACTTTTTCACAAATGTCAGCTGGATAATTTCCCATTTTTGATTCACTACTTTCCAAGCACCAGTGCTGACATTTTTGCGGTGTATATTGCATGCCTGGATAATGAATCTGACAACATATGCTGCCAGGTCTTAAATCTTAAGAGTTTGCAAATAGCCTCAAACAAGATGCTTAATACAATGAGATGAACACCTGACTGCGTGGAAACATGGACCAGTCAGCCTGAACTAACAAAGGCTCAGAAAAAACTCAAAATGCTGCTAGCCCAGGAGAACACCACAAAAGCCCTTGGTATTATGTGTGTGATCCATTAAATGTGTCTCTCACATTCTTCAGCATTGTAGTTTCCATGGTCAGAATATTAATGGAACTGTTTTATTATCCACAATAGGTCCATTACAAGAATGTGTGCTCTCTTCATAATTTGATAAGTCGTTAAAATTCTTAGTCAAGGTTATCAGAGAAAGTACATTCCTACCTCCAGTAAAATTGTCCTGTGAGCTGCCAAATGTATAGTGGTGTGTATAGTGATGACATGTCTCAATATGCATATGAAATTTACTGTTCACTGCCAAGCATGCTTTACATATTTGAATGATTTAGGTGTATTTCAGATTAGGAAATGAATTGTCCATCAGATCTGTATTAATGTGACCAACGTTGTTCAAAATATATTTAAAATTTTATTTTTTTAATACATTTTATCCATGCATTCTCAGTGGAATTCCCAATTATTTATTTATTTATTTATTTATTTATGTATTTTTTATATAAAAAAAAAAGAAGAAGGAATTCCCAATTTTGGAAAGCTGAGCTCATCACTGCAGCCTGCCCTGTCTCTTTGGGAGAGCACAAGCAAGCATGCACCAAAATGTGATTTCAATATTCTGCTTCTTGTCATTCTGCAGTCAACCAGTTAAGCTTAACATTACATAGACATTGAGTTATGTAGCCCGTGCATCCTGACTGTGGTAAAAAGTTAAAGTTAAGCACAGTTTGGACATTTTTTTAAATCTAAAGCTGGGTTGCAGTTGATTTCCAGTTACCTGCTTTAGCTTGCCCAGGAGAGCCCAGTTCAGTGTTTGATCTGTTGCATAACAGTTGGGAATTCTCCTTTAGCCAGTGGACCAAGGGCAATAGCATAACCTCCGTGAGACTGGTACTGTAGCTCCTAGTTTTTCTCTCCCAGTTTTTTGGGGTTGACAGTGTACCGTCAATGGAACTGGCCTTGATAGCAGAATGTGACGGGTTCTGTTTCTAGTCCTGTCTCTTAGTGTGGAACTTCAAGTTGATAAACGGCCTTACAAATGGTACAATGACAGCTGTTTTGTCTCATTTGTTCAGCAATAAATACGAGTTATAATATCAAAGCCATTATAAATGTATTTGAACCACATTCACCCAAAATGCTGACATATAAATGGCCTTTCTTTAAGGCTTGGGGTGGTCAGCTTGCTTTGAGGATAATCTGGGGAATGATTTGTTTGACATTTGGTTAGAAGTTTCACAAGAGGGCGGGAAGAGTACCCATTGACATACCTGACTTGATAAGTCATGAAGGACCCTGACTCTTGAACCGCTGCTATCTCCTCAGAGTACTCCTCTGATCTGCTTTAACAAACGTCAGCTCTCTCAGCTCTCTCTGTACACCGTAAAATACACTGTTTACTTCCTATATCATGTTATTTTGTGATGTAACACCTGTTTGCCATCTTACAATTGGTTATTTATTAATAGCCTCTTAACAGTCAGGTGTGACAAAAACATTGTTTTCTTATTCTAATCAGCATAAAGCAATCTTAGTTATGTTGCAAACTTGACAAGTTGGCCAGATTTGTGTAAATGAGATTTTTCAAGAAATGCTCCTGTGTGAAGTGGAGATTCAACAAAAACAAGCAGAATTTCTTGAAAAATCTAATTTACACAATTTTACACCTGAATAACTTATGCTATATCCAGGGTATTTCAACTGACATCCTCGTGGCTAAATGTTTCTGACCATAGTTATCGTCATGCCATTCTAATCACTGTGGAGAAACAAGTATTATTCTGATGCATCAGAAATTGTGACTGTCCAAGTCTTCTTCGGCACAGTGTCAACATATGTCGTAATATTCTAGTGAAAGAATCATAAATAATGCAATTAAGAGCGCATCTTTATTAACAAAACATGCACAATACATGTTTTCCTTGAAAATGTTTGGCCCTTGGGTTATGATAGAAGCTAGTTTTAGGATACAGCAGAAGTTATTCAGGTGTGAAAGGGGGTCCCATCTTGCCAGGGATAGAAAACAAAGTTATCCGCCTGCAATGTTGAACTTGCAGGCGCCTCCCGTTACGGGCTAGCACGCATGCCGATGCCGTTTTGTACTCACAACTGTGTATAGAGGAGATGTTGAGCACATGGGCACAAGGCCAAATCAAGTCCGTTAGAGGCTAGAGCAACAGATGAAAGGTAAGAGGTTAGATATCTTTCATTTTTAACCCCCAATCTTTTCTTTTACTTGGATAACCCAGATGTCTTCATAGACCCATCTCATCACTAAAATGTCATCTGTCAATGTTGGAGAGTGCAGGAAAGCACACGCTCTCCTCTTCTGTTCAGCACCATCCACTAGCTGACCTGCACAGCCAGAAAAGTACACTTCATGCCCATCGAGAGGAGTCATTGTTGTGTAATGAGACAATGAGGGTAATTCCTTTGACAGAAACCTTCTCTCCTCTGTTCTGATTGTTGGACGTTTCGCGCACAATAGCCTTTTGCTTGAGGCATAAAATTCAAGCTCCAGCCTTAGCCTCCAGCTCCACCCTGCAGCCAGGCTAGATCCCTGTCCTTGTTTCAGATTCAGATTCAAAAAGACACCATATAAAAATGGATATTTATGTTTCTAATTGTGAGTATACACTATACAATTATTGTGTTTATATCTATAGGCTCTGGAAACATAATCTCTGTAGAAGCTGCTTTTAAAGTGTATTTTCTGCTTTAAACCGCAAATGTCTCGATGCCAGCCAATGTAAAGCCAGCAAGTTGTTAGAAATTTATGTAAGTATATACAATATTCTCAATTGCACACAAAAACTGTTTGGGCAAATCAAAAACATACACCAAAACTGAAATTATATCAAAAAAACTACAGAAACAGCATACAGTTGTACAAAGAATGGCGTTGTTTACTTCTGCCTTGTGCATTTATCCATCCCTTAGTGACTTCTGATTAAATGCCTCCTGACTGGTTTGGTTAAGAGTTGGAGCAAAGAAATATGATTTAAAAATGGTCTGTTAGCCAGCTACCTTCTTTATTAAACTGAGTGTATGTGTGCAGTGAAGGATTAATAGAGGGTGTCTTTGTTTGGGTCTAACTGGAGCTAAACCCTAGCTCTAGAATTGGGTGCCAAAAAGAGATGAAAGTGTTCTATAGCTGTTACTGAGGGACTGTTTCTCAAGCCAATGAATGTGGATCCTCTTTGACCTTTGACTCGGAAGCAGAACTGCATGACATCAATGATAGAACAAAGAAATTCTTGGGTGTCATATGAAAACAAGAGTAATGGGATTTTGGGCTATCCTGACAGAGTGCTATCACATAGAGGAGTTTCAAAGGGGGTTGTGAGGTAAAAAAAAGTTTTTTGGGTGGGGTGTGAGGTGGATGTTATGGTGAGGCACAAGAATCGCACAGCTCACTTTTCTATGAAGCACAAAGTGACAATAAATCAATGTAAATGAATTTACTTCTGTCCATTTTTTGTGTGCATTATATGTATGGGTGTGTACACATATGAGTCTGTTCACACCTGCCTGTGTGTGTGTGTGTGTGTGTGTGTGTGTGTGTGTGTGTGTGTGTGTGTGTGTGTGTGTGTGTGTGTGTGTGTAAATGTGCGATCATTATTTGAACTGACAAAGCCCCAGTCACAGTTGCTGTATGTAACAACAGGCTGTCCATGTCATGATGATTAGCAAAGGGTCCAGTATGTCTCTTGCATTAGCCCATAGCAGCGAGCACAAGCTAAGGAGCTGCCATGCAGTCTGGCCTGCTGAGCTCAAACACGACTGCTGCTGTGTTCTGTGCTCAGCAGCGAGCCACCGCAGACACAGGACTCTTTGTGTGACCAAAGGCATGTGCCCATGTCCCAGCTGCACAAGCAGGTCCGTGACATACACGGGGACCCTGACGCATCTGTGGACAGCAGAACTCAGTAGGGGTGTGGAGAAATGGGCCAAGACCATGAGGATGGCCAATGTCTTTCTGTTCAGTTTTTCTGCAATGTGAGCCTGTGACCTGTGTATAGTTGTATCTTAATTGAAGTCCATACTGCCCTGTGGCACTATCCAGAAACAAAACTATTATTAGATATAAACAGAGATGGATTTTGGGCTTTTGTGTTTTGCCTGTGTTGGTAGCATTTGTAGTTATTTTCAGTACCTTTGTTACTTCAGGCTAATTCAGGCTAATCTCATTGTATTAAGCATCTTGTTTGAGGCTATTTGCTAATTCTTAAGATTTAAGACCTGGCAGCATATGTTGTCATATTAATTATCCAGGCATGCAATATACACAGCAAAAATGTCAGCACTGGTGCTTGGCAAGTAGTGAATCAAAAAGGGAAAAATATCCAGCTGACAACTTAATGCTGCTAAGTGAAATGTATTGGCTGTGCGGTAAAGACATTTCAACCAGATTTGAACCTAGATCATTAAACTGTTTGTAAGATATTTATCTTTTATTGTAGTTACTTAACCACACATGTACACTCAAAAGACACCGAGACATTTTTATGTTTTTGAAATCAATTGATGCAACCTTGGTGATTTTATTCACCAAGGTTGCATTAGATTAATCAATATATAATGACAATGTTACAAACTACTGTTTCTATTTCATTCTATTTCTACTTTAGCAATTTTTACACATAGTCCCCCCCATTTTAGGGCACCAAAAGTAATTAATATAAATTTAAATAAAGTCATCATAATTAATATTTGGTTGCATATCATTTGCATGCCATGACTTCCTGATGTTTGTGACCCAACAACATCAAAAGACTCTTGATATCTTATTTTCACATACTCTTACAAGCTATAACCTCTTTGCATTTGAATGGATTTCTATGGGAATTGGGGGATGGGACTAGATTAAGCTTTTTACATGGGAATAGTATGAAACACATGGTTGGCTAAATGGCTATAAGTCATCAGGGGTCAAACAACCATCACTCTGCTGCCAGGTATGCAGTAGATATGGATGGATCACTTTAAAGGTTGTTTCTCCTGACTCATTTTCCTATTGAACTCTATGGAAAAATAAGTCAGGAGACTTATTTGAACGGTACATGTTGCTTTTCTGCAATGAACGGTGTGCACTTTTATGATTGCATGCAGGGTATGAAATTAACTTTTTCATCCACTGGCCAGAGTGGCTTGTGGATTCTAAATGTCACCAGCCATTTTCAAGATTTTACCAGCCACATTACGGGCCGGATTCAGAGATGGCCGACTTAAGTCATGCGCTTAAGTGCCACTCCTGCCTGGATTTAACTCAGGATGAGATACGCCGTATTCTAACCTGCGCTACGCGGGTGCATTTCTCAAAATGTGGGTGGCACAGGGCTTGATATTCTAATGACCTGTTTCTTGTACCTTCCCCCTGGGTTGCCAGCTTTTTACAAAATAAATGTGTGTGGGGGTATACATTTTCGGTAACACTTCATTTGAAGGGTCCTTCATAAGAGCTATATAACTTCTTCATATGCACTACATAGCATATTCATAAGCACTACGTAAACATTCATAAGTGCTTATGTCAATGACCGCAAATAGGCATATGGTGTGTTATGTCAACATTGATGCAGCAAGTGACATGACCATGACTTACTTGACAAATGAAGTGTTACCACATTTTCAACGTGTCAGTGACATTGCCTTTAATAACTTACCTTTGTGTATCGTAGTTGCTCTTGTGTGATGGGGAAGGCAGTGAACATATTAATCTATCGCATTGATAAAATGATCATAGCTCCTATTGACTTGGATATACCCATCACACAATCAAAAGAAATAATCGCTGGGCAGTGGTTGCACCCAATATTATTAAGTAAACAAATACATTGGTGTATTTACTGAAAAAAAAGATTAAAAAATCTTTTTTTTTTTACCGATTTACCTAATAAAGTCATGTAGCTTACGGTGGTTGAACGCAATAACCTATATGCGACTTCTTCAACTTAATAATTTTGTGGAAGCTGTGCTGACACAAATCGCCTCTCTGTCAAAGTGAATATACTCCAGACACTGTCTATCAATTAATCCATCTAATATTGGTCTGGTATGATACAATCATAGCCTACTTTTACATATTTTTCTTTTTATAACAGCTCTTTCATAATTGTAAGTAGGCTAGGCAAAGGAAAATAAGACCAATATTATTTTCAAAGAATATACACTCATTCTAATATCCATTTTTGCGAAAGATGCTGTATTTTTCATAATCATCTATTGGCGGCGCTAGACATAAACTACCTTTTTTTACGAACAAAATTGCACGGAAAAACATTATTAAAAAGTCCCATTTTCGCATGCTTATTTCAACTCTGAATCTGGCCCTACCTGTTACAATATAACACAACCTGGTTGGTTACTGGCCAAAGTGCCTGCTAGAGTTTAGCAGCCACAATCAAAATTTTACTAGCATTAGGCTGGTGGCTGGTGTTAATTTCACACCCTGTTTGCATGCATTAGAAAAGGCAATGATTCAATAAAACTGTCAGGAAGTGGCAATTTATTTTATATCCCCAAGGAGGTGTAGATAGCACATAATTTGCTGAGCTCTGTGTGTTTTACTTCTTGATCCTGAAGGCCATCTGTTTTCTCTGTGTGTAGATAGCGCCGCGAATGTCAGTCATGGACTTGGATGCACTTTTTTAACCAACGTCTCCAAGATGTGGTGATGGAAGAAGTGTGCAGCCCCGTCACTAAGCACAAAGACCCAAATGGATTTGTGAACAGGGTGTTCAATGTTTCACTGGATGTCGAGAATGAGACGGGCACTGTGCAAATCCAGGACCCTGGGCAGGGGGATGCCCCAGTCCCCTGTCCGAGCCTGGAGGACGGGGAGAGGGCGGCACCCAGCAGAAAGCCCAGAACAGCCGGGATCTGGAGGATTCTCACACGGAGGAAAACTGCCATTGGACGTGAGAGGCGGCCCCACTCCATGATCCTCCCTGGGGAAAAGTCCATCCCGCACCTGTCATTCGTTGACAAAGTCAGGTCCTTCAAGAAGCTGAAGTCACCCTCTGTCTTCAAAGATAAGCCCTTGAAGCTCTATAGGGCAAAATTCAGCAGTACTCACAAAGCTGACCCTGATATAGAATCTCCCAGCCTTGATTACCCAGGCCATACATATTCTCAGAAAAGACCCTTCAGGAGCAAAGGGAAAAGGCACTCTTATGCTGGCCACACAAAGGAATTTGACTGCTCCTTTGAGGACATAGACCTCACAAGCCCATCAGAAAACAAGCATCAGCTTCCTCAAGACATGTCCGGCAGTCAGAATGGTAGCGATATGTGCGAAGGGGCGCCCTATGCAAAGGTGAATGCACACCCCAACTTCTCGAACAGCAACAACTCGTCTACCCATGAAGAACGTCATTGGAGGGACTGCCCCAAGACGCCACAAGGTGGGAGGAGGTCGCGTGGAGCTGATGTCTGGAGCTACCTGAGAAAAATCCCCCTCATGGGAAAAGGAGCCTCTGCCGTGTCTGAGAGAAGTTTAGACTCGGAGCTTCACACCCTGGACAAAACAATCGATTCTGATTGCGCCTCCACAGACTTTGAGTGCATCAAAGACCACAACCCTCCATCCACAGCAGCTGCTGCTGACAGCAAAGGTGGCCATTTTAGGGGCCTGTTTAGGTTCTTCAGCAGTGTGGCTGAGTCAGCCAGGAAGTGGAGGGACTCCACCCGGTCCTTTTCTTCTCCTGAGGGGGAGAGATCCCCTCTGGATTCCCCCTGCGATCAGAGGGCGGTGCTTTTTGCCCAAGACATGCCTTTAAAATCAGGGAACGATGCCAAGGGTGCTGCAGAATTGTCCCCCGACTCAGGTTCATGTAAGGAGACCTTGTCACTTTCCAGTCTAGAAGGAGGTTCTCCACAGGTGGTCTTGAGGTCATGGAAGGCTTGCTCAGACTCCCCAGACCCCAACGGCCACCTCGTGGAGCTCCCGGTAAATTTAGGAACTCCACACAGGTCCCCTTGCTCGCCTAAAGCCTTGGTGGAACACCATGTTAGGTGTGAGATTCTAGAGAGCAGAACTCTCTTGGAGATGGAAACTGGGTCAGATTGCAACACTACGGAGGAAGGAGGAGATGCAGGAAATGATAGGAATTTTGCGGATGTCTCCGTCTCTCCCGATCTGAGACAGGATCACGGGAATCAGAGGAATGCAAGCAACACAGAAACCTGCTCACATACAGACTCTGCACCAGAGGGCTTAATGAATGCCCTGAAGGTAAGGGGTTGTATTTATTTGTATTTATAAATTTTATTAAAACCCAGTTCAGCAAAACCAACATCCCCCTCCAACAAAATCATTATGTACTTAATAAAAGTATTTCATTTTTGTTTTGCCTTGAAAAATGAAGTGGTAATACACATCAGGATATATGATAAATGCCAAGGGTAGGGTGTGGGATAGTGATTTGCATTATAACAATGCCTTTAGTAAAATATATTTGCCACCATTACCTTGTGCAGTTTATAAGAATATGTTTTAAAACATATGGCTTTCTATGTTAAATGAACATAATAATCTTTCTTATGTAAAAAAATAACGTAACCAGTGAATCCTTCAATTCAATGTGACACTAGAGGTCCACGGGTGGTATTATGCTACTGGCACAACTAAATGGAGAAACATGTGTTAAATTAATGCTAAATCCATTCATTTTAGACTTCTGCACTGTAGAATAACCCTGGCGGCCAAATTCTGAGATAAAGACTTTGCAATGAAGAACAGGCTAATGGCAGGCAATTTCTGGTTTCTGTGAAAAAAACAAAAACAGGAGCATCGCCTCAAAGGTCCCTAGAGACAGCTTCCATGTTAATATTGCCTTAGATATTAGTTTCCTGCTCAATACAAATTATACAAAGCTGAAATACGGCAAAATGGAATGGAATTTGCCTGAGGAACCTCGTAAAGATGTCGAGCAGATCGATCTAATAATTCTGCCGTTCAATTAACGGCCAATTTGTCTTTATTTGACAGTGAGGAGAGTGGCCGTTTTTACGACACCTCATTTTCAGAACATGAACAGCATCATTACATCTCTTAATGGAATCACTTCTTCACGCCATTACTGCATTGCATTCTGCCATTCATTCCTGGGTATGGTCTGTCTCATCACTGCATTTCTTCCACCTTGTTTGCGTCTCAGAAATGATCAGTCAGCCCCGTCAAAAATTAACCAGTCATTGCAATCTCATTACCACACACTGAGAATGACTCATTTTTTGTTTTTAAAAATCAACAAAAATGAGGTTTAGAGTTCAATTTGAGGAGATCCTGGAGGCTGACAGAATTCAGTTTGCTCCATCTACTGGAGAGTTCAGGTATATAAATCAGAACAAAAAAAAAAAAAACCCGTCAAGCCCACACACACCGACACCCCCCCCCCCCCACATGCTATTTTTCATCCGTGGACAAACCTGTATTTAGTTGTTTAGGACCAGTGAGGACACACTGCTGTGTTTTTGTTCAGTGTAACCAGGCTCTCCGATCTCACCAGTGGGTCCTGCTCTCCAGGTGTGTGCTCTCAGTCCTCACGCCTTGGTGCCCCTGTGACTCACTGTAATTAAAGGGAGGGCCTGTTCATGGATGTGGAAAACAGGCCCAGACACTCTGTCGGAATGGCTCGCACTTCCCAGCCACCTGGGTCTCAGAATGTTCCTTGTCACCTTGCAGGCTGCCTCCTGTATTATATAATTTTGCGCATAGTGTGACTTTTTTCACAAGAAGATGGTTGCTGCTCGACATAGTGAGGTCACGCTAAGTCCGAATGTAAAATGGTGGGAGTTGTGTGCGCTTTTATGGCACTTTGCTAATGTGTGACAGGTGCCTGCCATTACGGACATAGTGAGAGTCAGTCTCATTGTTGAGCCTGTATAGTTATCTCGGCAGGCAATAATTGTTCTCCCTTATCTATTGGCTGTACACTAGGATGTACCGGCTGAGCTTTGTTTTGGGAGGGGCGGTCCGGCTGACCTTGACAGTGTCCCGGTGGCAGCCACCTCTCCGACGGGGAAGAAACGCCGCCCGGTCTCCGTCTATACCCCACAGTTGAGCTTGCACTGTCCCGTCCTCGAGGAAGGGGTGGTGTTCTCAGGGCAAGATGGGCTCTGCTCCCCGCTGTGGAAGCGGCGGGCCGGCCCTGGCGTTCCGGGCGAGCCGGTGACGAGACGACCGCTGACACGCAGGAGACCGCATTCCGTGGTAGACGGTGTTCCCATGGAGACCGAACCCATGCACCCTCTCAGAGTAAGACATGTCCCCCATACTACTCTCTTTCTGGTGTGTGGCCATTGGCAGATCCTTTTCCCCTGCTATCCGCTCTGTCCTCTTCCCTCGCATCAGGACCAGGCGACGTACGTTTCCATAGCAATTGGCAAAAATTATTTTAACCAGTGAAACAGATGCCTCACTGTTGACCATTCAAGAGGAGATGCCACCTATCCACTATTAAAATATATTAAAAGGTTACATCACCCCCCCACCTCCTCATATCCCTCATTGATTTCTAACTTAGCAAACAAAAATATAAATAATATTGAACCCTCAGCACTAAGCTCAAAATAATTTCCAGTAGTGCCATTTCTGTGCTAAAGCCTTTCTTTTGTTCAGATTTTTATCCTAAGGCTCCCAGCTCAGCACTTTGTATAATCCAGTGAAGATGTGACAATCCAGGAGCACTAAGCCTGCGGATAGATGTCTCCATCCTGTGCTTGTCTCAGAATGCACTCGGCAAGAGAGGGTTAGAGCAGCGACCATCTTGATGCTTGGTTTCAGCAAAGTTACATAACAGATACGTTCTATTCAAAGAAACACCTGGGCCAGTAAGATAAGAATGTAGACCCATGTTTTGGTTCGTGATTTCATGTACATTTAACATTCTGTGATTCAGTCTCTCTGTGTTTTTATAGTGCATCTAACATTATACATTATAGATAACCTAGCAGCAACCCCTTCTTGGCCATTTTTATTTTAACTCTACCTCAGTACAGTTGGTACAGATTCAGTTAAAAGAAAACTATAATTTATTGTAAATAATAGATATGTGAAAATTTGAAATGTTATCTTTTTCAATCCCAGCCACATGAATAAAAGAATTTGTCTAAAATAGTGTACAATTCAATAATTGAATATTCCTCTACATATAATCATCTACTGTAACAAATGAGTATCTCTCTCCACCATTAGAAATATGATTTATGACATATGAAGCAGAGTCTATTTTCTCAATACCGACTGTATCCGCGTTGCGATTCAAAACTGTGATTTTATTGTAAAACCTGGCGAGTTTACTGTAAAGCATGTGAGGTGACTATTTGACAGCAAATACGAAACCTCATACTGAAAGCATTAGATTGGAGATGCATGCCCACAACCCATCGCCCACTCAGTGACAAATATAGCATCGCCTGCTGATGAATCCACACCTATAGGCTTTAGCTACAGTAATGAGGAGACACCAAACTGCTACGTACATGCAGTAACAGTACGTGCAGTGGGATTCCTCAACAAAAGGAAGTAAGTTTTGAGTTGTCACCTCTCTCCCCCCCTCTCTCTCCCGGTCACCCAGCTGCTTCTTATCACTTTCATGCATTCATTTCCATTTTTTCATCCCTCTTTTCATCCCTCATCCCATCTTTTCACATCCCGGGGCATCGAGCCAGGAAATCAGCTGCTTGAAAATAATGAATGATTCCATGATGTGATGTTTGTGTGCCAGGGTGTGGCCACAGCATGCGTTGTGCAAATGCCATGCATTCTGTTCATCATTGACAGTTTTTAAACTTTTTGTCTTTTATTTATGTATCATTACATTTTGACCATGGGCTGCTCCTTTTGCCATGAATATGTTCTCACTCTGTCCTGTGACCCTCAGCCCATGTCCCGCCCCCCTGGCCTGTCTCCACGGGATCCTCCTATGAGGCCCACACTGCAGAGGTGTCGGTCCCTCCCCCTGTCCCAGAGCACACCCACCGGGCTGGAGCGAACCGGTTGGACACCCATCTCACCACAGCCAGGTGACTGCTTCAGAAGCACCTATCCCTATCCCCATACCATAAATAACATCACCCTAACAGATATCTACATGCTACTAATACACATGCTCTACATTGGTATGTACATAAGGCAGTACATACACTTGCAAAGTGGTGTAATGTGTGAAGGATGGAGAGTTGAACTGCACAGCTTTAGTTGAAACCTACAGCTGAACATAACACTGCTGGACAAACACATTTTGCCTCTAATTGTGAACTTGCAGCAGCCCAAAGGGTGACCGGTTGGGGTTCCCAAATCCTGTAGTACTAGTAATAAACGAAAAGAAAACTAAAAATATGTGTACAAATATTTTGTCATTTATCTGTAAAATACACAAGCATTTTTACAAAAATCTAATTTTTGAGCAGTTTGAATTCAATTTCAGCTTTGTTGACTTTAAATGCAGCATTTCTTTTTTTACCACAGTGGGTAACAAATGTGAAAAGCAAGGGTGCCTAGGAAATAATGTCATGGATTGCAGATAAGAGGCTTTTGCTATGACTGGAGATTGCTGACGTGCCGAGGTGGAAAATCCAGGTTCACAAAGTAAAAGTCCTCCACAGTATTTAATTCCAGTCACCTGGATTTGCTAATTCGCCCAATTCATCAGCCAGGCGGTAGAACTAATTAGTAAAATGAGCTGGCTGAGTTCAGGGGTCGAAGAATCACATGACTTAGACTTTTACTTCTGGCCCCTGGACTTTCCACCTCTGCTGACGTGTGATGCCAGTGTCCTTCTCTCGCAGGAGATGTTGCGCTGAAGCTCGGACCGGATGCGGCCTGGCTGCGCGACGGACACACGGGCACCACCGGGAGGAGGAGGAGGCTTCTGCGGCCTGGGTCAGAACAACTGCACGTAAACGCTGTGAGTCACAGCCCCGCCGCCAAATTACCGGCCCCCCTCTCCAGCTGCCCTGTCCCGTTTCAGGCCAGCAACATGCCTGCCACAGTCCAGAAATAGCTGGGGAGGGTGGTTCTCAGGATGCAGGGGAACATTATTAATTGATCCTATTTTTACAGCGCGCTGAGTGGATTCAAACCAAGCGAGTGCGATTGGCTGGACCTTGTGAATACTTAATACGCAGGTTGTTTGCGAGGTAGAGAGGAGAGACTTTTCTCAGTTTTTGAAATATTTATTAAGGGTTTGATGTTGTGCGGATGAGATTTATCTCTCCGTCGCTCTCTTCTTTAAAAAAGTACGTTTCAGCATTTTGCCTTTAGTGCGGACTGTTGGTCAAGTTTGGTCAAGGTGAACTTGGGAGTTTGGGATTTTAAAGGTGAACCTCGAGGCCCCCCTGTTGACGTACATCACTCAGTGGAGGGTAATTCCGTATGACACGCTATCCACAGGCAGCGCCCACCCTCCCTCGGCCTCTCTCTTACTCTCTGACGTCTCGGGCCGGGCGATTTTAAATCGATGGGACTGCGAGCCATTCTCGCCGGAATGCAGCGCGGCTTCCCAACAACTCATTGTGCTTCACATAGGCTCTGGCAAATGAGGCGCGGTATTTGCAAAGGCAACTTTCCTTAAGGGCTCTTTTTTTATAGCGGCACATCTGCAATTTCTGTGTATCTGTGTGTGTGTGTGCGCGCGCATGTAAGTGTGTATATGTGTGTGCAATAAAAGCTGATAGTCTTTCACGAAGGAGACCTTGGTTGAATTTGATATTGAAGTGATTGAACATATGTGGCTCAAAGGCCTTTCAGAAATAAAGAACATTAAACCAATCGATCTTTAGTGGCTGCCAGAGTACTTTTTTTTTTTTTTAAGTATTATTCGTGTAGCTTCTGTTTTGCACAGCATCTGGGGTTTTATTAATTTTAATCTCCTGCTTTTAGCCTCCCACTTCAAAGGAGCTCACGCTTAATTCCTCCCTTCCCCACAGTGTACCCTGGTCACCTGATTCACAAACGAGCTCCACTTAGGAACCACCTGATTACCTACTTCTCAAAGAGGCCCTGTTGCCATGACATAGCGGCCTTGTTTTCATTCCTCAATGTTCCTTTAGAATTCCTGTGTAAATGTTTGAGAGAGTGAGTGAGAGAGATTTTTTTAATTTTAATTCCACTCAGCCTTTCATTTCTAATGGGAAAATGAGAGTTATATAGGGTTAGGAGATTGAATATGGGTTGGTCTGTGCAGCACAGTTCCTGAAATTTAAACCGCTGTGGCAAGCAGCAGATCAGCCCTCTCCTAGGGTTGTTGTGTCCTGTTCCTTTTGGCTGTTCCACAAACCTGGCACACTCTAATTTTCTGATCTGTCCTGAGTGGTCACTCAGCTGCGCTGTGAGTAAAAATGAGCAAATTCCAAGATTATGTAGCATAAAATTTACAAGCAATAGGCGTGACAAATCTTTTACGTTCGGACTACTCCAGAACATCTTTTTAGGAAATTGTTAATTTATCTTTAGCTTAAGTGACATTGTGAGCATTAAATGTCTTCATTTTAATTAGTTTCACAGAGTCACTTAAGGAGAAATTAAACTTGTTTCTGTGGTGCTCATATTATGCAACTGTACTTATTAAGAGATGAGTCAGCATCACACAGACAGAGGATGGGGGAAAAAATTTAAAAAATAAAATAAATACACAGGGATGGAAAAAAAACCCCTTCTATTCATGCGTGTTAATTTAATAGCCCCCTGCCCAGATGTTAAGGTGATGCCTGCCCCCTAACGGGAGCAGTCATGTTTCTGAGATTCAGGCCATGAAAATGCCTTTTGAAATGTAGACCCTGAGCACTCTGCGAGTCCCTTCTGAAAGCAGGATTATAGCCTGAGGGAAAACATCACCTGTGACGGCTGTTTTCGGGATGCTTCTTTACTGTTTGGCTAAGAGGCCGTCGGTAAGGCACTGCTCTTTACTTCCACTTGTTTCTCTCTCTCTGCCCGAGTGTCATCCTGTTTTGTGTCTCATGCAACCCGTTGTGTTTACCGACTGCTGATTTTCATCCTGATTTGAAGTGTTAAGAACATATTTCCTGTGCAAAATAATGTGAACTCGGCTTGCTGTTCAGTTTGATTCGATTCCCGTCACATCCCGTGATGTGCATAGCTGTTGGCTCCCTTCACTCCTGTTCCTATTTTTGACTGCGTATTTTTCTTAAGTGAATACCCAACATCGGGAAAACACTAAATTATACCACTGTTTGAAGATTCCTTTGATAGCTGATTGTTTAGAGAAATACATTATTCAAACTATGATTATATAGGATTGAGGATTACATTTATTTTTTCTCCAGGATATGTAGGGTCCAAAACAGAACACATGTGGTTTATCAAATCATTTCTAATGACTTTTTTTACTTTTCTGTGTACATAGTGTGTACATGTATGTACAAGTGTACATAGCTATATACTACATGTAGCTTTTGAAGAATATAACTATGCAAATGTCTCAATGGAAGCCTCCTAGGCACTGTACGTACATGCGTATATTTATCTATTTTTCCTGATTTAATAAAAAATGGACTTGCATTCATTTGAGATTCAGCTAGCAAAGAGCTGCTAGTTGTGTTCATCTGTGAGTCATAGTTCTTTATTTAAAAAAGGTTTAATAACCTGCTAGTTTAAGGTCTGTAACTAGCTAATTATGATACATGTACCACAGCAAAGCCATTCAGTAATCTCTGAAACATGCCCTGTGACTCTTCATCCCTTTCTCATACTCACCTTCCTCTCCCCATCTTACATGGCTGCTGGAATCTACTGTAGCAGCTGTCTCCATATCTCTGGGTGCGCAACATTAAGGTGTTTTGTTGTGTTTGATTTAAGAAAGGCAAAACATTAGCCTCGTATCCATTTAGTAATGTTGGTCTGGGTTTGATGGCAGAATTTCTGACCTCCCTTATGGGAAGTCATTACTCTAAATGGGAAGTCATTACAGAAACGAGTAACTTACCCCCAGCAATGGTAGGGAGCGGTTATTGATCCATTGATATCATCTGGTCAAGCCATTGCTCAAGCTGCGGGATCAATGTAAATTTTCCCAGCATGCAAGGGAAGACTGCATACACACACACACACACACACACTGTTAATGTGAATTTCCAATCAAGACTGACAGCCTGATGAAGTGCCAAATTGTATGTGAGTGCAGTACATTATCGGTATGCCGTATTTCCGTATTTGGTGCAAGCTAGGACTAGTGGGCCTCTACAGCTGTATGTGATTGACTTTTAGATACTGTCAAACAAGGATTCATGAATTTTTGTACACAAATTCACCTTGAATACTGTAATTTTACTGACAGCTTGCAATCCTAGTCATTGCGTTTCATTTGATTTATTGTTGCACAATGTTCATGTTATGCCAATTTTCATACCGAAAAATAGCATTTCATACCGTAACCAGAGAATTAAATATATTTTGCACATACGTATATAAGCATTTTCCAACGGGTTTGTTGAATGAACTCTTTTTTTGCATCAATGAAAAGTGAAAACTGTCTATCGGTCTAATTGGTTCTTCAAGTTTCGCTTTCCGCCAGCATGAAAAGTGTCACTCTGGTTCTGATAGACTGGCAAAACTGACCTTCACTGGCCTGTGCACAGAAGATAATGAGCTGAAAATATTCTTCCCCAAAAAGCTCAACCGGGATCTTCCCTTGCTTGCTCTACCATGCAGAATGATTTGATCTGGTCAGAGTTAGTAAGCCCCAGAAAAATGCATCTAATTAGACTATAATGGTAAATCTACTCTGCCTCATTGTGACTGCCTCTCTTTCATCCCCACAGTTAAAACCTATGCTTGTTTATACATGAACACAATTTAAGATAAGCCAGGTAGTAAAGCGAGTTGTTCATGTAGAGCCATTCTGGACCTCAAGATACTGTTTATTAAAATTACTGGGTTTTGAAAAAAGTATTGTAGAAGCTGTTGCAGATCACAGATAGCAGGATTAAAAAATTTGTTTTGAAGTTGATTTACAACAGTGCTAGTGAAAAGTTGACGATGAAGTCATTTATTCTGAGCACATTGACTGGGTGCTGTCTTCCAAACGGAAAGCACGATGCAGTCTAATTCCTTGCGCTACACTGCTAATAATATTTACATACCTTTTTTGAACTTTCAGGTTTGGAAGCTCATTAGTTAATGATGGAAGAAGGAAAAATAGAAAAGCCAAGACTCCTCTGGATACTGATCTAAAGATGCTTTGATGACAGATGTACAGCCGCACAGTGGCTTTAAATAAACTGGCTGTCAAAACGAATCCGGCACCTTCTGTAGAAATGTGTACCAGTACTGAGCAGCACTCTTTTATATGGGAAATGCATAATGGACTCATTGCCTTTTGCTAGATTAGTGCAGGCAGAATATAATGTTTCTAATGCAGTAGCATTTCCTCTTTGTAGATCGCATATAATGCTTGGAATTGTGCCAAATAGGTTGGATTACATGAAACATTTAGCATTATAATAAAGCTATGAAGATGAAATGCCACGTAAAACAAGCAGGAAAATGAGGAGAAAAATTTACATCAAATGGGTCACTACTCTGTAAAGCACTTTGAGATCCATGAAAGGCACTACTTGCATCAAATCCAATATGATTATGTTGATGACGATTATTATGATGATGAGGATGATGGTGATGGTTCTTATAATAATAATAATAATAATAATAATATGAATCATAATAATAATTCTGTAAAATAGTATTTCAATATATATTATAAAGATACATTTCTGGCATAATCCATTTTTTTTATTAACCACTCTATTGACTGTTCTCAACCTATTTTCTTTAATTCAGGAATACATCTACACTGTACTAAGTTTTTGTGAACTGTGGATAGGGAGCGTTATTTACAAATGTGTTTGTGTGTTTGTTTGTGTGTATACATGTATTCTGTTTTTGGTGAGCTGCACCTATTTCCTCTAAAGCAATACTACATAGGCTGTAGTACAACAATGCTGTAGTACAATACAGTTTCAGTCTTTTGGGTTTTGTGCAGAATTATTTTAGATATGAATTGATTTCACTGTCAGGCCATAGTAAAAGCCAAAGTGGAACTGAGTTCAACAGGCAGGTCTCTGGCAGAACGTGCTTAGTCAGTCCTCCTCTAATAGAAATATCCATAGGCCCAGAGACACAAGTGTCCTAGTTTTTAAAAACTTGAGTTGATCAATAATCTCTCTGCTGAATGCCCGCTCATCTTTTTTCTTGGTGATGACGGCTCATGAATGCCGTAGGGTGCTGCAGTTGCACTTGGTTTTTGAAAGTATTGCAAAATTCTGTGATTTCTTTCACGTTATTTTCACGCTTACGTAAATAGATTCCGGTTAGTTTAGCTGGGTGAACACAGCAGATTAATAAATGATGTCCTTAAAATACAAGGGAGGACATACCATCTGCATCTGCTCTGCTCTTATACGTTACTGTGGAACTTTTACCATGTGTATCTATGGTGTTATCCGGAATGCACCTGCATTACATTTATCACTGTGCGTTATGGCTTCACGGCCAGCAAATGGATTTCTACACAGTCTGTAGAGATGTGATTCTGTGATTCCAGCTGTACCTGCCCTTTCTGTATGGCCAACTGCAAGCGGGTTGTGGATTGATTCATTCCAATGAAGTGTTATTTAATTAAGATGTTTACTATGAGAACATTTTATGCTTCTAGACAGTGACAGGGTTATGGGGAAAAAAGCTGATACTCCACCTCCGTATTGTAGTGTATCACACCGTGATATTTGCAGGTGTGTAGTTGCCAAATCATTGTCAAAGAGTTGACAGGATGCCCAGGGGCTGTGCTCTGCCAGGATATGGCGGATATTTACACTTGGCATTGTCTGCCATTACGTACATTGGATTGGAAGTTGCCAGTTGTAGGACAAACTGCAAAATCTGCCTAAATAAATACATGTAAATGTATATGTGATACCAGCTGGTGGCCTTATATTTATGGGGTTGCATGTATTTATAATTGAAATTAATTACAAATTTCATAGAAGAGTTGGTTTTCAAAAAATTAATCAAGCGCATCCAATGGCTATGGCACTATCTATGATAATTAGATATACATGTTTTATTTAATTGTCTGTTCCAGGCTTTATATTTTCAAACTAACCTCACAAGGTGCCTTCTCCAGTGATATTAAGGTGTGACAATGTTCTTTTTTTATGGAGGCCTGTTTTGTCTTTCCATCTTCAGCCTTGACATAAACATAAAAAACAACCTAATTTGAAACTTTTACCTCAGAGTTCTTCTCTAACTTTCCTAAAGTATACATATTCTAAAATTACATTCTCTGTTTATAAGTACTTACAATTTTCAGTTTGTGCTCAACTTTTGAGACATTACAAAATTATCTAGGAAGAAAGGCCGACAAGAACATAAACCACATGTTTCTATGAAAATAAATAGTTTATAGCTAAATAAAGAATCAAAGAAAGAGAACTTGCACACAAAAAGTCTCATGAAGTGCATGCAAGTTTTTGTATTAATGTAAGTTTCACATGAATGGACAGAGTACTCATTTTTGTGTTACCGTAGGGGATGCAATTTTAAATCAATGCCAACATATCTGTTACAACAACAGCCTTGGCAAATTCAGATTACAGAGTACTTTTAAGGACTTAGAAATTGCAATTGATGTGGAGCCTCACTCCTACCTTAGGTACATGCCATTCTTTGTGTCACTGAAGAGAACTTCCTTCATCAGCAATATCATTGCTGTATGTGTGATGATCAACACCCTCTACCTGTCTTCACATCTCAGAGTGCAAAGCTTCGTTGATGAGTTTGTGTAAATTATCTGGAATACAAAGCTAATGCAAGTCATTCATCACAGTAATATGAAACACTATTGGGTCACACTTTAAACAAAGTCTCTCATCTAAAGGCTTTATATAGCATACAGTTGAAGTCGGAGGTTTACATACACTTGGGTTGAAGTCATTAAAACTAATTTTTAACCACTCCACAGATTTCATGTTAGCAAACTATAGTGTTGTCAAGTCAGTTAGGGCATCTACTTTGTGCATGACACAAGTAATTTTTCCAACAATTGTTTACAGACAGATTATTTCACTTTTAATTCACTATATCACAATTCCAGTGGGTCAGAAGTTTACATACACTACGTTGACTGTGCCTTTAAATTTTTTATATTTGGTCGCATATCGTTTGCATGCCATGACTTCCTGACATCTGTGACCCAACAACATCAAAAGGCTCTTGATATCTTATTTTCTGGTACTCTTAAGCGATACAATAACGTCTCTGCATTTGAATGGATCTCTATGGGAATTGGGGGGTGGGACTAGATTCAGCTGTAAACTGGAACATTATGGAAACACATGGTTGGCTGAATGGCTCTAAGTCATCAAGGGTCTGACGTATCAAACAAGCCTTAAATCATCACTCTGCTGCCAGAAACACAGTAGATATGGATGGATAACCTGAAGGGTTTCTTCTCCTGACTTATTTTTCCATAAAGTTCAATAGGAAAATTTGTCAGGAGAAACAAACTCAAAGTGCTAGAGTACAGAACCAAAAAAACTAAAAATGTGTCACTGTCCAATGAATTATGAATTGCTGTTTATGTCTGGGTAACCAACTGATGCCATTTGCATTTTTGGGCATTTAAAAAACATCCAAAATAAAAAAGTAAGAAATCCAGATAAGTCACAGGTTGGCCTACAGTAGTGAGAGCGAATAACAGCCTTGTGAATTTGCTTTTTTTTTAACACCTGAAGGGGTTACCCATTCTGCTGTGGAGCCCATGGTTTCTGCTTCCCTGGGTACTGAGCACTGTATCGTGCCGCAGGTCTCTTTTATATTAATATATACCTCTGGTGCAGAACCCATGTGCTAACAGCTGGCTGTTTAATGCGATCCGTTCATGTGTTCCAAGTGTCTTTGGATGAAATCTTCTGCCTCTAAATCCAAGACATTAGGTGTACTCACATGGAGCTTCATTCAAGCACCATGCAAATACCATGTTACATGCAGTGAAAACCATTGTTTATCAGTACATACTCCAATGTCCACTGTAGAGCTAAAACCAGGCCGTCTCATTATACCCTTTTTCGATATAACAAACCGGCCTGTTTTAACTCTAATGAAATGGGGGATAATGAGCCAATCTGGTTCTAGCTCTGCAGCGGAAAAGACGTATAGCTGCATGTCTGGTACACTGTACCTCCGACTGTACCTAGCCCCACTATTCATCACATTCTTATCTTTATAAATTAAAGAAAAGGTGTCTTTTTTATTTTGTGGCTGTGTGCTGTACCTATCGTTTGCTTGCATTCACTGAAAAAAACAGAATTAAATTTACTTACAAAAGTAGTGCATCATTTTTGCATACCCTTTTTTAAGTATATTACACATATTATTTTTCAGTAAACTTTACTTAAAAATCCCTTGCTGGCAATGCTCAAATTTGTGAGTTTCACTGAACTTTAAGTTCAAATTAAGTTCATGTGACCTAATTCTTTAGACAGTTCAGTGAAACTCATAAATTTAAGCATGGCCAGCAAGGGATTTGTAAGTAAAGTTTACTGAAAAATAATATGTACAATATACTTAAAAGAGGGTATGCAAAAATGATGCATTACTTTAAGTAAATTCAACATAACCTTTTTTTCACTGTTGCCTCAACAGACATCGCTGCCTCATCTCTCTTGTGCCATTGCATAATCGCCCTATTTGTATCATTGTGTCATTGTAATTTTTTATGGGCACAGCATAAAGAACCTGCATGTGTTTGTGCAGCGTGCAGCTCTCCACCAGGGGATTGCGAGAAGGATATTTAAAATATTGAAGCTAGAAGGCACATAAACTCCTATAAATAGATACAAGCATTGTGCACATGTATGCGCTGGCAACATTAATGAGAGACTGGAGCTCTTTTATATGACGGCAGTATTGACAGAAATTCTGTTGCTTCACTGGTTGCCACCCCTGTAGTGTCCTACATGTATACGATATCCTATGCTAATCTTCAGAACAAATTTACAAATTTATAAAATAATGTCCTGTGTGCTGGTACAGACGTTATCACAAAGAGTTACATACGTATATGAATTACTTTTAATCGCCAGTAACATTTAATAAGAAAGTACTCAGGCCACTGAAACACGATGTAGTCGTGCTATGTTGGCTCCAATATTTGGTCTCTACACTGCACAGTTGAAGCAGGTCAATAGAATTGCAATAGCAACTTTTATCTGAAAGCTCTCCGAGTTGGTCACTTGTCCAACGTGCACAACAGCAAGTATGGCACCACTTTTCTTATGTTAACCGTACAATCTATTTTGTAATAGCTGTGAGAACGATACATGTTCTAAGATATCCTATGGCCACCCATTTTGTAGACAAGGGAGAAGTGGCTCCCTACTGGGCAGATAAGCAGCTGGGACCTCTCTTCTTCCAGGGAGAGTGAAAATGTGCTGATTCTCAGTTCTGTGAAGCGAGGGATCAGCAGCCGAACACAGGGAGCGATGCCCACGCCCCCCCCCCCCCCCCCTTCTCTGGGGTTGGCCTGATTTAAATACTGAGGAGATACATTTCCATATCTTTGTCCTCGTATCGATCACTGGAGCACACAGCGATGATGCAAAACAATCGCTCACCGGAGGGTCACGGCAAGGCCTCCGGATTGAGAGCTGTGCCACGGAAATGGAGACAGCCTTCTAACACCAAAGATAAAGCTCCAAAAGGCTTACTTCACCCTTATTGATCACGAGGCTGTCTATAATGGCTCTGCGAGATTGTGGCTGGCCCAAGGTCATGGTATGGTCTCTCCTCAGACACCGAACCGCACAATGAAATGGAGAGGGCCTTTTAATGGAAACCTAATGAATCTTAACAAGCCCTGAATTTTATTGGGCTACAATCTGTCTTGACTAGCATTTTGTGGCAAACATTTGGCGCACATAAAAAATCCCTAATGGTCACCTTGGAAATGTAATACACATCTCTAATAATCAATAATGATAATAAATCTCAATTTCCACTGCTAATACCCTTGCTCGGGACCTACCCTGCAAATATTGTCCCATAATTTTAATTTGTGATGTGATTTTAAACAGAAGGAATTTTGGAATATTGCTTTTCTTACTCGAGAGAGTAGCTGATGCTGGCAGGTCTGCATAATGACACATTATGTTGATGTAGTAATAATATACTTCGGAAATGTACTATAGTATACAGAACTAAAATTTTATATTGGTCACAAGTAGAATACAGCAGAAACATGATACCAGTTTGTGAATAATAATAAATTATAAAATTTTCTGGCATTCTACAATCTTGTATAAGTTTATGGTGAGACATAATTGTGATATGAAATTGAGAATACATTTTAGAGCAATCTTGCATTTGTGTATTGATAGTAAAATAAAACTCAAAATATTTACATTTCTACATTTCAATCCCCCATCATAATTTTTGATCCCTGCAAATATAATAGATTGTACTTGGTGAACATATTGTACTTAGTTGGTCATGTGACGTTCCGTACAGATTGTTTGATAGCAGGATAAGTCATTACAGATGTAGTCATTGTTTTATAGTAATATGAGCCCAGCTAAAGATCATATTCTGGTATGCCAACAACTTTTTCATGTATTATTTTGTATATTTGAATGGAGAACTAGCTGCTGTGGTTTTAATTATTTTACTTAGCTGTGTACCAAGAGAACGAGCAGGTATTAGGTATGAAGTGACCACACATGATACAGCCAAACTCCGCGGTGATATATTCTTTAAAATGAAATTGGTAAAATGCAAGAGATAAAAAAAAAAAAAAGATTTACATGCATAAAAAGCTTAAAAGAAGCCTGAACACAAAAAGCCAGACAGGACAGTAACAGCGCGCGCGTGAGTGTCTGTGTGTATGAGGTGGCAGCTTAAAATGATCGTCCAATACTTGTCAGGATCGTGTGCCTGAGGTTATTCCTCCTCTGCCCCTTATAAGGGAGTGTTTAATTTTCACTTCCAAGATTGCTTCACAGCGCAGGCAGCGGTGCAAGTGCAGCAATAAATCTGAGGCCCGCTGCCTCTCTCCTTCAAGCCTCTCAGCAACAGCAATAAAGCTCAATAAAAAAAGACAGTGATTCATATAACGCTGGCTGCTCTAATAAGATAACTGTTTCTTGTCCAATAAATAATGAAATGAAAACAATGGCTTGCCGGCAGAATTACCCGGTCAAGCATGATGGCCATTTGGGCAAACTTTCTAAAGGGGATGTTAACCGCTGGTCGTTGGTCTTTGACTCTGCGTAGTTTGAGTTGAACGGCAGTCATACTGTATGGCAGTAGTCCCCCTGTCTTTTCCTGTCTTGTAGTTCTCTCTTCAGAGTAGCATCATGAGCACCTTGAGCGTATGATCGGTGGCTTTTAATTTGTGTTTTATCACCCTTGGCCAGAAAAGACTTTGGTCTTTATGACCGAATCGTTACAAGATTTTTACATCGCCATCTTGTGAGTTGAGGTCACCAGCCTAGAAGATCAAATGGCTGTGAAAAAAATCAATGATCCATCTGTCACCGTGACCGAAGGGAACGTTGTGCCGGAACAGTTAGGAATAAATGATGAGAAATATTCACATGTTCATTGTGATGGCACCTTTCTTAATTACCATTGGAGCAATTGCCCTGTTTTTAAAACTAGGCAGGTATGTTAATTAGATAAATCATAATTAAATATCATCATAAAAATAAGAGTCTGAACAATATATATCCCAGTTGTTTTATCGTCACCTCATGTTGAACATTACGTACCATTAAATGCAGTGCCTAGTTGCCCAGCCTACATAAATACAGCCTTTGGGTAACAACTCATCCGGTGAACTTTTTACTATGGTTTAGATGTTTAGATGGTGCTAATAAGCGCTTAAACATCCAGGGCCACACTGGGGGGAGGGATGGCGGGTGTTTTACTAGTGTGAAGTCACCTTGAATTTGTAAAAGAACGGTTTAATTTTGTGACTGTAAAGCCAGATTTATTTCCATCAAATTTCTCCACCAAGGCATATGGAGGAAATGGTGTCATAAAATGTCTTGTACATTTTCGTATGTGGCAACATCTTGAGCTCATGAATCTGAAAATCAGATTGGTCTACTTTTAGTGTAACTACTACTTTAGTGTATTCTTTGCAATAATTTCTCAACCAGTGGTTGCCATTAAAGTGATACTTCACCCCAAAATGAAACTTTCACGTGACTCCCCCCTTCAGGAGTCATTTGACGCTGAAGTACTCAGTCACAATCGAAAATGAATACAGGTCAATTGTAACTGGTAGAGGCCATCAACAGGTTGACGCCAATGATCAGTGTAAAGATTAAATTTCAACCCTTGCTATTGTGAGCTCAGGATTCACAGATTTACCAATGTATGGGCATTCATTTGACACGTGTGGAATCGCTTTGCATTCACTTCTGTATTTTCGAGGGGAATGTTAAAGTTACATTTTTGGGTTGATCCATTACTTTAACAGTTCAGATGCATTTACTCACAATCTCTTGATTATCTCAATTGGGATATTCATTGAGTACAACAATTCCAATATTTCCAAGTAAGCTGAATTATAATGCATGTAACACATTTTCATTTTAAACATTGCACGTTGTTTGCTGAAAATTATGTTAGAATTAACAAAGACAAACACAGAATTATTGGTTACAGCAATTGTTTTGATTGAAGTAGTTAAAACCGTTGAGAAGTAGTTAAAAGCATATTTTATCCTCACCATGTGAATGCACCAATAGCAGTTCCATTATAATCAAAAGGAACAGTTGAACAAGGCCCTGTGGGAGTCTATGGTACACATTTCACAGGGTCATGTTTACATTTTCAAACCATTTCATTTGGCTGTGGCTGCCTTTACTGAATTAACCTCCGTCCTTGTCTAAGTAGTACAGCACCACTGTGAGCGAGGTAAATACATACTGTTCTGGGGGAGAAAAAATTCCTGTTATCTGGACCATTACAATTCTGAAGCACTGGGATACTACAAATAAGGTAATAAGGTAATAAGACAATTCTGCTCTTCCAGTCAAATGTTATCCTGCACTTGTTCATATCTTTTTGTCCCACCAGAAAATACGGATAAAATATTTTTGAAAGAATTAATTCATTCAGAATTCAATTAATTTTCTTTTCAATTTATTTAGTCATTAGTGTTAGACTTTGAGCAGGCTATGTGTTATACATGTGATCAATACTATATCCTGATCTTAAAAAATCTTGAAAGTGTCCTTATTTTTGATTAGGCACTTTATTTATTCGAATGATGACACTAGAATTTTTTCACCATCAAACACTGGAATACTCTTGAAACACTGTTGTCAGTATTACATATAAATGCTGTACCTCTGTAATACAATACTGTAGTAGCTAGTAGTAAGGCAGTTGAAATAATATTATATTTATATGTACTACTGTACACGTATTATTATTGGATTATTTTGTGTATTCTTAGATCACAAAGATTTACAATAACACTGCTCACTTAATAATAATAATAACATACAATGGGAAAAGATCATAACAGCCATAACAGGAAAAAAAAGATCATAACAGCCCTGTGTTGATTTGTATTGCTTTTAATTGGTTTTATTTCTTATTCTATTGTCCCCCAGATGCTAGTGGTTTGACGAAATTAAGGATAGCCCTGTGCATTTCCTTATCTGGTCATTAATGTCTGTCTCAAATCGTCTTATTGAATTTATTCATTCAAATTGAGATAAATTAAACTCCTTCTAAAAAGGAGCGGCCGTCATTGGTTGTCTGTGCCTAACACAGGCCTGAGAACAGCTACTCATATCCGTCCGGTATTATGTAATTACCAACCTGGCTAATTTGTTTCAACATCAAAAGCTGGCAGTTCCTGACGTCAGCAGCACAGAGCCATAATTTCCCATGTGTGGTGGGCTACCCTTCCTGCATCTCAGATGCTTATAGGAATCTGCTGCTGACTTTTAGGGGAAGACTGTTGTCGCTGCTTCTCACCCGGTTTCCTTGCCAAGAGGTGTCAGTCTCCTTGGTAACCAATCCAAAACCACAACCAGTATGTTGTTTTTAACTCAAAAGCCATAAAGAGAGTGGGCGAGGAAGTTTGTGTGTGGTTTATGACCAGAGGGTTGCAGACTAATTTCTTTGCTTAAAGGTAAATTCTGCTATTGCACCTTTAAGATATTTATTCAATGTGAATTGTTTCAACCAGCATTTTGACTAGGTAACAGATGACACATACAATGTAAAGTAAGCAAGTCTGTAAAGCAAATGCTTAAAGTAAATCACGTTACATTTTAATCACTTAGCAGGCACACACTTTTAATTTAACTACCGGAAAAAAAGGCAAAAGACGTTTCCAATATTAACTGTTCAATGTTTCACTTGTAGCCTATTTCACTACAGTGAAATGGTGAAAGTCAGACCAACACTGACAAATGGCATATATCACGCGATAATACCCGTTTGGTCTTCTGGTTAGCGTCAAGCCTTAGTATTGCGAGAGACATGGGTTCGTATCTCGCCCGGTTAATATTAAAGTGTAATTTCATTTTGGACTCAAACAGTGTGCACATGTTCTGGTTTTCTCATGCAAGAATGTTTTTTTATTGCAAAGGCAAAGACACATTTACAAATATTAACGTTCACTTGTAGCCTGTTAAACAATTCAGTCACTGGACACCATGACAGTAATGCAATAGGCTAGCTAATGTTATGGAAACAGGCATCCCATGGCCATTTGTCAAGCAAAGAAAAAAGTTTCAGAATATCATCAGGTTAACATTGCGTTCTTGCATTAATGTAAAAATGCCATTGGCTACATGTTTTAATCTCACACAAATGCTGGCAAAAAAATTTGTCTGTGTGGAGCCTGCTGTTTGGATATCCAAAGTTTGGATAGCATTGCTTTGGAATAGAGCTAGTTTATTTAGTGTGAGCTACGATAGGCAATATTGTTTGTTGTAACTTGGCCACATTTTGATATCAATATTTTTAAAGGCAGGCCTAGTTTTTGCAAGTTGGAATTAAGGACTTATAGACAGCGCTCTGTAGGCTATGCGTGAGTAACTTGGCTTTTTTTACGTCGGAGACGTTTTTGTTCAGATATATTATACAGTGAGCACTGTCATTGGACAGTGACAAATGTACTTTTGCACTTTGTGTTTGAAAGGATACAATGAGAATGATGTTGAAGTGCAGACTGTCAGCTTTAATTTGAGGGTATTTTCATCCATATTGGATGAACTGTTTAGAAATTATATAACCTTTTGTACATAGTCCCCCCATTGTTGGGCATCAAAAAATATTGGACAATTTAACATAATGTAGAATAAAGTAATCATTTTTAATATTTGGTCTCATATCCTTTGCATGCTATGACTTGCTGATGTCTGTGACCCAATAATATCAAAAGACTCTTCATATCTTATTGTCTTACAAGTGATACTATAACTTCTCTGCATTTGAATGGATCTCTATGGGAATTGGGGGGTGGGACTAGGTTTAGCTGTAAATTATGCTGGAACAGTATCGAATACATGGTTGGCGAAATGGCTGTAAGTCATCAAGGGTCTGAGGTATCAAACGAGCCTCAAACCTTCACTCTGCTGCCAGATATGCAGTAGATATGGATGGATCACTTTAAGGGTTGTTTCTCCTGACAAATTTTCCTATTGAACTTTATGGGAAAATAAGCCAGGAAAAGAACCCCTTCAAGTTATCGTATCGTAATAAAATAAATGTTATGTCCAGTGTACAGTAAATTCAGGGAGCGAATAAGTTAGCAATTGAGACAGGATTGCATTGGAGAAGGGCTGTGCTTGTTATTTTTAGGCTGTTGTAGATGGCCTAAGAGGCCCCAGGGCAGGAAGCAGGAAGTTGGCGTGGAAAAGTAGAAGGCAGAACTGGAACAAAAGAAAGGAAGAAAAAGACTGCTATGTGGGGAGGAAATGGGTGGGGTGCTCTTCCCCTGCCACCCCTAAACCATTACCCAATCAGGGGTGAAACATTCTACTAATTCTCTTGTACAGAGTAAAATGCTCACAATGTTTTCATACAGTCTCATGTGTCTAGATAACTTGAAGGTAGTCAGGTTCCCAAGCAGTCAAGGCCCCAACCTGGATTCAATCAACTTTTGTTGTTCATTTTAATTTACATACAGTATAAATGCTAATCTTTCCCATCACAAGTACAATTTGGCAAGTTCAGTGATACGCTAAATTAATTTGCCAAACTGTGTTAGTTAAGAATAAAGAGAAACAAAAATGTGCATTTATTTGTTAATAATAATTTATATTTAATGTTAAGGACTCTTGCTGAGTGTGGGTGCCCAGTGCAAACTTGCAGATTTGTGTCTATCATGTTGTGTAGCTGCAAGGGTTCTTGAGGACTCCGTGACCACTTTTTTCATCAATTATAAATTGCTAAAAGAAATAGTCAAGTATTTACATACAACAATGACGCCTTTCTTTCTTTCAACAATCCCTCTGTTGTGATACGCTTGAAGCCACCTACACATTGAAGACCTGGCGTTTTGGATTAACCGATTTTTCTACCACTGAAAATATGTCACAACCATCAATGCTATTTTCGATCTATATTGTCTGTGGTTTGGTTTGTTTTGTTTTTATAAAACCATCCCTGTGCAGTCATATCCATGCATTATGTTGCCCAATCCCAAACTGTCACAACCTTTCAACAAAGTCTTTTTTTGAGATAGTTGGGAATGTTGTAATTGCCAATGCAAATTGCAGCCTTGAAATGTCTGAACAGCAGCCATTACATTTTGTTATTTTAATGAAAGAAATGACTAAAATTCTAAATACTAAGTTCACCTGATGCATATACGATCACAACTATTTAAAATTAATTTCACTGAAAAATCACAAGAATTTCAAAATGGGTTTAAGATATGCTAATTTAAGTGAGCTTGATGTAACTCACTGCTTGTCTGGGTGTAGTAATTTGTTTCAGTGATTCACACTAGGGTTTAATCCCATGCAACTCTGAACGCTAACAAGGCTTCTATCTCAGCTTATGATAATGACATAGAAAACACCAAATTTTGTTTGTTTATACAATGAAGAATGGTTAAACATGTATTCCACAAAGCTGTTCTCGCAGCAGACAGATCACAGGCAATGAACCTCTGCTAGCGAAGTTCAAGAAGCATCGGAATTTCATATTTTGCATGCATTCTAACATTGATTAATGACATAAATAGCGTTCTTTTTACCTTAATGTTGACACTACATACAGATGTAGACAGATTAGACAGACAGATGCTGTTTCTCTGCGATCTGTTCGGCTGAACCAGCCCCGCCAAATATTTCTTGATGGTCAGTGTCCCTCCCTCTTTTTTTTTTTTTAGGAAAACAGTTGTTATTTGAACTCTCTAAAAAAAAGACTTGAAATGATTATGTTCAAAGGTTGTGACAGTTGGGGACCGGGCATGGTAATGTATTGATATGACTGCATTGAAATGGTTTTAAGAAACAAATTAGACAAAACAAGTGGAAACGCAAATAACGGAGATCAGAAATAATATCGAGGCATTAAAATAATCAGTGGAGTTTGGATAAATCCTGGTTTATGAGGACAGCTTATACCCTCCTGTATGTGCTGTGCCCATTTTGTCTCCCCATGTGTGAAACACACCTGAGTCTCAGCCAGGAATCTGAGGAACAGTGTCTACAGCAACCTGTTTGCATTACAGGCTCCAGTGTCAGCAGATATGGAATTCCCCATGTACAAGCATCCTCCCATAGGAAACCATTGTTTCTACCCTGCTATATAACCCCCAACCCAAAATCTGCCATTTCTGAGCTTATCTAATGAGTACAAATGCATTATTTAAAACTGCTTTATACCATCATCAAATAAGTAAAGGGAAATGGGAACTTGCTAACACACACACACACACACACACACACACACACACACACACACACACACACACACACACACACACACACACACACACACACACACACACACACACACACACACACACCTAACACAGTAAGAAAATAAATAAGTAAGCATAAGTCCATGTAACAATGCCAAAACTTGTCAGCAACGGATTCTATGAGAGATAAATGACTTATCTTTGATGGTCATGATCAAAAGAGGCAAAGCATTCTTTGGAGAAAGCCTTGTTTATGTGGTACTCCTGTTCTCCAAAGAAATGTTCCAGTTACCTATTGTAATAAAAAGGCTAATGAATTGGTGAAAAGTGCATAATAATAGACTAAATTAAATTTACCATTAAAGCTACATACTGTATGTTTGTTGGCAATAAATGTTATGAAGACTATTATATTTATGTTTTATTAGGATATAATGCACTGGCAGGTTTATGCACTCATTTTATCACCACCCCTGCTTATTGCCAACCTGGTTTTTAACTGTTGGCCCTTGCCCTTGGTTTATGACTGGTGGTATAATGTGTGTTTTATTGTGTACATTAATATGCCATTCTAAATGGCAGACTGTATATTTGTATATATCCATGGTAAAGAGTATATATGCTTGAAAAAGTACCTCATCGCACCTCTTCAATATTTCATACATGAATATTTCAAAATTTCTAAAGTTTTACTGAGTTTAACATACCTAGTTCAGGAAAATCCTATCCATTAAGTTTGCTTTAATAACTTCTGTGGAAGAAGACATTTGCTTTGATACCCAGTGAACTGTGCTCAGAAACATTTTTGACATAAATCATCGTGTAGTTAAAATAATATCAGTGTATATCAGATGTTTTATGGTTTCCCCTGCTTGGTTAACTAGCTAGCTGCATTGTATTAGAAAGACTGAAGCAAATTAGTCAATGAAGCTAAGATAAATGCTTTTGGGACCTGTGTTCCTGGAATCAGTTCAGGCCTCATAGACCATAGTCAACACTCAAGGGTAGTATCCTGGATTAAAGTACCAGAAGAGACTAATAGTCCTCAGGAGTACAACAGTAATCAGCCACGTACATTGCAGGGGGTTTTCTGATTATTCCCCCAGAATTATAATTTTTGGTAGATAGCTATTGGAGGAGGAATCATACATGTGAGAAGATTTAATGTTGTCGCTCCATGAAATGAAATCTGCGGCGTCGGATCGGTGCATGCAGCTACAAAGCAAGGCCTCCTTCTGCTCAATTCACGAGCCATATGCTCGTTCCTTGTGGGTGCACACCATGTACATGGGTGCCAGTGTATAATCTTGTGCATTGCCCTGTAAGCTTTAAAACAAGGTCTGTAGAAAGTAATATTAGAGCCTGAATATGTTGACTAAAATAGTATTATCACACCACTGTAACATAGCATTTTATAACAGGCTTGAGGGAAATCTTGCTTTTCCCATTATGGTTATTAGATTTGCAATACCTTTCTAAACCACCGGGGATTGTGAACTTTCCAGCTTTTTCCCTGAGCCCTTGCACATTCCCCCAGACAACCAAGCTGCATATTGAGGAAACTGTTATTTAAACGGTTTCTGCTTTAATCTGCACATTTTTCTGAATTCACAATTTTATTAAATAATACAGTTACTCTTTGTTATATTGCTCAAGGTAACCAATGTACCTGTCCTTGGGGGAAATTGCATCGTACAGACATTCCCAATCATTACTTATGAAACCAAACATGGACGTGACATCAACAGTTTGTTGTTGTTCAGTAACTTTCAAGGACATCATACTTGAAATCAGTGGCATGTACCTCTGTAATTATAAAATGCATTTGTGAGCTTCTGTGCAGATACAGAGCCTCACTCTATACCAATAATTTGCTTCAGACCCTGTCGACTGAAACTGTCACGCTCATTGTCCTGATCTGCACTTCCTGCAATAGCTCTATAGACTTGAGTTCACGGTTATTGGAAAAAAAAAATTTTTTCAAAGTTTTATTGATACTCTGTCATTGACCTACTGAAAACAGATAAAATAAGATGGACTCATGCTTTAATTTCCTGTTACTGAACACGGCATGGAGAGACTTGGGAAAGAGCCATTCTGCGCTCTCACTAGCCTCTTGGAATACACATGCAATATTTGAGTGCATGTATAATGAATAGCATATTTATAAAATCTGTGATCAAGAAGTTTATAACTGATGTTAAAAATGGCAAAAAAATATCTAGGTAGAGAATACTTGGTGAGGTATGTCTTTTTCATGATTTGAGTAGTTCAGACTTTTGTGTCAGTGTCACATAGATACATTGGGCACTGCTACAAGGGCTCTAATTTGATAATGATCCTTGTTTTCCCCCTCGCAAATCTCTTATCTCTGCCCTGGTGTGGCAGTCTGATGGTGTTGGCATTTGCATCAACATGGGCCATAAAAACATTCAGCAAAGTGTCAGATTGTCCACCCAGAGTCATCTGCTAACTCAAACACCGGTGCACTGTGCTATTTTGGTGGCATTACCAATGTACACATATGAACATCGAACATAGAGCAGAGGAGGGATCACACGGAGGTGAGGGTCTGTCTCTGCATCTGCCAAATTGTGTAAGATTCTTGTCCAGCAGAACCTCTAATATATGAACACATAATTAATGAAGGTCATTCAGAACGAAAACGTTTTGTCCATCCATCCATCCATCCATCCAAATTAGTGTGACACTAATGTATACATTTAGAATCCTTTAAATATCTGTAATAGGGCGTTCTCATTTTGTACTCATGAACCTAGGTTAAAAAAAAATAGCAGATGAGCATACATCTCCTATTTCACAAATGGTATTTTAGATTTGCCCCTTTACAAACCATTTGGTTGACCAGTCAGTCAATAAGTCTGAGATTCTTAACTCTGAGATTTTATCAAGAAGCCCTTCGTCTTATCCATCAAGAAAACCTACATTTGTAGTTGGATTCTAATTGAAAATTGACAGCCATTAGACAACATCTGACTTTTCCATATTGGAGTGTTGCCTTCTATCAATTAATTTTTGCACACTTGATTATTCTCAGAAGTAACAGAACAGTTACTCCAGTCCCTTGTGTTGAAGTACAGTGGGAGAAAAAGAGGCTCTTGGCCTCACAGCTGTATTGATGCATAATGCTGATGAGTCAGGATTCAGTGGGAAAATAGCTGCACGGTTTTGGAGGACCAGAACCTTGAACTAATCTTTAGAATCTGTAAGCTTAGTTCCACCATATGAGTGACCATGCACTGGCCAATCAGAATATGTCAAAATTGTGTCCTTAGAGTGGTATTCATGTGCGAGCCTGTTTAATAGATACCTCTGTCCTTGTCTTTATGTGAATGAATTTGGAAAGCATGCAGGAAAAGGTTGATATAGCAATAATCTTATGGTACCTTCAGATGTAAAATATGTCTCTTTTCTTTACAAAACAAATAACCCTGGATACAGTGTGTAGCTCATGAAAATAACAATAATATTATTGGAGTTGTGTAATATTATAATTGTAAGTCATCACATGAATCAGAAACATACAGTCAAGCCGGACAGTCTGCACGCTCCTTTCACCTTCTCCACGTTTTATTACGTTACAGACTTATACTACAATAGATTGAGTTCATTTTTTGCCTCAAACATCTACACACGATAGCCAATAATGACAAAGTGAAAACAGGTTTTTAGAAAATATGCAATTTTATTTTACTGACAAAAATAGGTTATTTAGGGGTTACATATCTGTACACACCCTTAGCCTAATACTTGGTTGCTGCACCTTTGGCAGCGATTACAGCTTCAAGGCGTCTTGGGAAAGAAGCTACGAGCTTGGCACACTTGTTTCTGGACATTTTCGCCCATTCCTCTTGGCATATCCTTGCAAGCTCCGTCAGGTTGGATGGGGAGCGTCGGTACACAGCCATTTTCAGCTCTTTCGACAGATGTTCAATTGAATTCAGGTCTGGGCTCTGGCTGGGCCACTCAAGGACATGCACAGACTTTCTCCGAAGCCACTCCTTTGTTCTCTTGGCTGTGTGCTTCGGGTCGTTGTCATGTTGGAAGGTAAACCTTCGCCCCAGTCTGAGGTCCAGAGCGCTCTGGAGCAGGTTTTCTTCAAGGATCTCAGTGTACTTAGCTGCATTCATCTTTCCCTCTATCAGGATTAGTCGCCCCGTTCCCGTTGCTGAAAAACATCCCCACATCATGATGCTGCCACCGACATGCTTCACTGTAGGGATGGTATTAGCCAGGTGATGAGCGGTGCCTGGTTTCCTCCAGACGTGACGCTTGGTATTCAGGCCAAAGTTCAATTTTGGTTTCATCAGACCAGAGAATCTTGATTCTCATGGTTTGAGAGTCCTCTAGGTGCCTTTTGGCAAACTCCAAGCGGGCTGTGATGTGCCTTTTACTAAGGAGGGGCTTCCGTCTGGCCACTCTACCATAAAGGCCTGATTGGTGGAGTGCTGTCTGGATGGTTGATCTTCTGAGTGGTTCTCCCATCTCCACAAGGATACGCTGGAGCTCTGTCAGAGTGACCCTCGGGTTCCTGCTCACCTCCCTGGCCAAGGCCCGTCTTCCCCGATTGCTCAGTTTGGCTGGGCGGCCAGGTCTAGGAAGATTCTTGGTGGTTCCAAACTTCTTCCATTTATGAATGATGGTGGCCACTGTGCTCTTTGGGACCTGTAAAGCTGCAGAGATTTTTCCGTACCCTTCTCCAGATCTATGCCTTGACACAATACTGTTTCTGAGGTCTGCAGATAATTCCTTTGACCCCATGGCTTGGAGTTTGCTCTGACATGCACTGTCAACTGTGGGACCTTATATAGGCAGGTGTTGGCAATCCCCAATCATGTCCAGTCAATTGAATTTATCACAGGTGGACTCCAATTAAGTTGTAGAAACATCTCAAGCAGTATCAGTGGAAACAAATTGCACCTCAGCTCACTTTTGGGTGTCATATCAAAGGGTGTGCACACTTGTGTACATATGGTATTTTACATTTAGATTTTTAATAAATTAGCACAAATGTCTAAAAACCTGTTTTCACTTTGTCATTATGGGCTGTTTTGTGTAGAATTTTGAGACAAAAAATTATCTATTGTAGTATATGTCTGTAACGTAATAAAACATGGAGAAGGTGAAAGGAGTTTGCAGACTTTCCGGCTTGACTGTATACATAATCCTTTGGAATCTGGGGTATTAAGTTAATGATGAATCTGCACCCAATACATTAAAGCCTAGTGATGCTATGCAGTTCCTGGGGGAAACAGGTGTGATTTATTCATCCAGAATGAAAATAGCTGAGTGTTTCTTGATGGCTTTCAATTTTGAGATTTAATCAATAAAAACAATTTTTTGGTTTTTCAAGCCTCAAAGTTTTCAAAGATTTTGAGTCATTTTTACAGGATTCACATAGACAGTAATATATCAATCAGCAATGAGTTGTCCTGTTTAATACATACCGTTTTGTACTGCTCAGCTGTGGATGAACTGCATGAAGAATTCTGCATTGTAGTTAACACAGGCAGATTGCTAATTAGCAATTAGGGGCTTTGTGCCTGAAGGAATATTGGCAGTAGTTCTGCTTTGGCCTGAGGCTGGAAGTGTTATTGTTATTTTCTAGAATGTTCTATGAACAAGTACAGTGTCGTCTAAAAGTTTCACCCTTCATTGATTTTTTCTTGTTATGCTGTGTTGCAAAGTCAAATTAAAAATCAATTTAAATGTGATTTTTTTTATATATCCTATATAACTCACTGTGCATCCTCCTAATGCTTTTAATTTACAATAAAATATTTATTTATATCTCTTCAGAATTATGTAAATAAAATCCATTATTTCGAGACACTACCAAGATCAGGCCATTCTACCTGAGCAACTGGACTAGAAGGGCAATTGTAAGAGAAATGGACAAGAGGTGAGCTACAGCATTGACAGTTGCAGAGGTCAGATTCTTTGCTTATAATATTTAGATATGTATACTAGCAGTAGTGCTGTGTAAGTGCACACTGTGCATCGTTTCTTGATCTGTCCAAAATAAAATAATGAAATATACTGTGAGCACCATAATTCATTGGACAGTGACACATTTTTAAAATTTTGGTTCTGTACTCTAGCACTTTGAGTTTGAAAGTTGAATTGCAGACTGTCAGCTTTAATTTGAGGGTATTTTCTTCCCTATCGGATGAACCGTTTAGAAATTATAGAACCTTTTGTACATTGTCCCCCCCATTTTCGGGCATCAAAAAATAGTGGGCAGTTTAACATGATGTAGAATAAAGTAATCATTTTTAATATTTGGTTGCATATCCTCTGCATGCCATGACTTCCTGATGTCTGTGACCCAACAATATCAAAAGACTCTTGATATCTTATTTTCTCGTACTCCTACAAGCAATACTATAACTTCTCTGCATTTGAATGGATCTCTATGGGAATTGGGGGATAACTTGAAGGGTTTCTTCTCCTGACTTATTTTTCAATTCAATTGGAAAATCTGTCAGGAGAAACAACCCTTAAAGTGATCCATCCATATCAACTGCATATCTGGCAGCAGTGTGATGGTTTGAGGCTCTTTTGATACCTCAGACCCTTGATGACTTACAGCCATTTTGCCAACCATGTATTCCATACTGTTCCAGCATAATTTACAGCTAAATCTAGTCCTACCCCCCAAAGGATATGTGACCAAATATAAATAATGATTACTTATTACTTTATTCTACATTATGTTAAACTGTCCAATATTTTTTGATGCCCGAAAATGGGGGGGACAATGTACAAAAGGTTTTATAATTTCTAAACGGTTCATCTGATATGGATGAAAATACCCTCAAATTAAAGCTGACCATCTGCACTTCAACCTCATTGTCATTGCATCCTTTCAAACTCAAAGTGCTAGAGTACAGAACCAAAATTAAAAAAATGTGTCACTGTCCAATGAATTATGGTGCTCACTGTATACATATATATACATATATATATAGTTTTAAGCACAGTCAAATCACAAATAGATGAATGGTGGCAAGTAGAACTGAGGAAGGACTGCTGAGCTCATATGGGTTGTTCGTTTGGTAATACCAGCCAAAGTCTACGTCAGTCTACGTCTGACCATAGTGTCCCCAGAGCTAACACATTTAGACAAAGTCACCCTTTGCTCTTACTTATATTCATGAATTCATTAGCATTTCCCGGCCTTCTTTGTAAATTTTGAATTACTGATGTGACCTTTTGCCATCTAAATGTCACGAAAGAGCTGAGCTGGTATCACAGTGGGGGGAAGCATGTTGAGAGCCTACATGAGAGTGATTCAGAGCCTACATGAGTCCCCTGCTTAACAGGGTAGAAAAGAGTAGTACTTTTGGGAATTCAAGCACATTGTGCCTGTGATCATTCTGCCGTGCATTCAATCTGTATATCCCCCGTGAAGTCTAAACTGATTTTACAGTTACATCATCAATTTAAGTGAAATTAAAGTCATGCTGGAAGGTGTACTTAATTGGATCTGGATTCATCTGATACTTGCGCAGTTAGTGCACAATTAGTCTTAAATATGAAACCTATGACCTGTTGTGTGTGTGTGTGTGTGTGTGTGTGTGTGTGTGGAGGGGGTGGGGTGGGGTGCGGGGGTCTGAGGGGTGTCTAGCAACAACACAGATAGCATGTATGGAAAGGGAACCCCCCACCACCCTAGTCCATTGACGTCAATGATAATGACTTCATTAGAGGAAACAGACATCTTGGCAAATGCTCTGCACTTTCGGAAGAGCAAGTCTAGAGCTCGCCTCATGAACCTCATTATGCAAATGCACTCACTCCCTGTTTTTAAATCACTCCCAGCTGTATAAAGCATAACATGCTATACATATTTGTTGATTAATGGATGTGAAATTCAATAAATAACTGATTTTGAGGAGTATCATTTAGAATAATGTAAATAAAATTGTGTGTGACTTGTTCATGGTTTACTCAAAGTTAAGTATGAAGTATGTTGTGCTGAGATTGAATTGAGGCCGGAGTTGGGGCTGAACCTATTTTTATACAGTCTATGGGCTGTACCAATAGGCAGCTTCTTCACCGAGCAGTAGCAGCAGATTCCTACATTTTGAGGGGGAAATTGGTCTGTTTCTTCAACTGGTTACGTAAGAGTGGTGTGAGAATTTAGCCTGTATGGGCAGTTAATGCAGTAAGCACTTTCAGTCTAGCATGATCTGGGATACAAGGCCTTCACCTTTCAAACGGGGGATGGAATTTTGAACACAGTGGTCCCGGCGGCGAAAGGCGATGGACCCTGCTGGTGTGCTACATTCTCACAGCTGTGGTCCTGGCTGTCACCCTGGGAGACATCATATGCATCACAGCAGCAACCCCCCACCCCTCCGCAGGCCCATCAAATATCTGCTAATTTCGGCCGTTTGCCCAGAAACCAGCAAACCCCCACCCACCCCCCGTAAATGAATAAACAATATAAAGTAATCAGGTTGCGCAGACGGGACTTATTGCTGGAATAGATTAGGGCTGCGTATACATGTGATCTCATCGATGACCTTTAACTTGAATTATGGTGAACAGTCAGGCTCTTCATCACATGCAGATGAAATATCTAATTCCTCTTCTGTGCATGTCAGGGGGTTTTAGTGAGCATGGTCTTACCCCTCGAGTGACGATTTACATGGGGAAAAAATAAGCTTAATCCGTGGCCTTGAATATTTCCTTCTCTGTCCTCATCCCTTCTACATAGTACAGATTTTATGCACTGATCGCTGTCAGTTGGCTCAGATCTGGTTTTCTGCATGGGAAAGAAAACGACTACTTTATTGTTTCCATCATGAAAACAACCTCAGGGTTGTAGTTGTGGACGTGCTTGCTGGAAACAGAAAAAAGATAACAAAAAAGACAGAAATAAAACTGCCCTAAAACCAGCCTCCACTTTCTCCACTCCATGACAACGGCCTCCCACTCCACCACTGCGGCGCCTTAGTGGCAGAGAGAAAGAACCTTCCAGGGAGAGAGAAAGAAAGAGATAGAGAGCGACAGAAAAAGACAACTCCGGCTTTGGCGCTAAAGCTGAGCGCGGCACAGTGCATCAGCAAGAATATCTGCAGTACCTTTGACGTGTCTGACATCCGAATCAAATGCTTGTAGAAAAATGGTCCACCGCATTACTCTCTGATTTGGATTATGCCTTGATTTAAAAAATATGAATGGACTGTGATCTGTATAAACAACCAATGGAACAGAAATAGAGCCAATGTATACTTCAAAATGTTGAAGTGCCCAGATAAGAGCTTCTTGGTCAATAACTGAATATTTGGGTTGACAGACATTACAATTACGTGAGAAAAATCCCACAGAATGCTCAACCCCTTCAGTCAGTGGTGCAACAATAGCAGAGAAGTTTTGGCAAAACCCATGGTGATACTGAATCATCTCAAGAAAGCACATTAGTTTCTTTCTTATTGGTTGGTACTGGAGTGCCAAGTATTAAGCACCTGAACTTTAGCTTCCACATGCTTAACCTGGTCCTGGCTGACCACCTTGCCCAAAGTACGTGACCGTTGCCTTAGCAAACTGACCCTAAATTGACAGTCAAAGCAGCACTGGCAAGGCAGTCGAACAGCACTTCCGGGTGATGAAAATGTTGTGGACAGATGTCATTAAGGACCAGAGCATTGTCCATATAGGCAGCACAACCCAACGAGCGAGCACAAGTCATTGAAAGGCAGAAGGATCATTCCTGAGACCGAAAGGCACAACCAAACTAGAACATAAACCGCTTGGTGCAATAAAAGCAGCAATTTATTGTGCTCTGAGGGAAAGTGGCACCCACCAAATTCCTTTGAGGAGGTCCAATTTAGACGCATACGTCGCCGATGCTAATTAAGGAACACGATCCTCCATGCAAGGTAATGGAAAACAGTCAGATTTAGTCATAGCGCTGTGAAAATACAAAACTACAAAACTGAAATGAGCCATCAGATTTATTAAAGGTGTACTGTGCAGGATTTTTAGCCTTGCTGTGGTCCTGTGTTTACAATCAAAGATGTCTCCACCGCCATCCTCAACCCCACCAACTCACCTTCACTGAGGGCAAGAAACACCCTTGTTAAGAGAAGAGGTGGGCTAATCAAAGATACATTGAAAATAGCATTTGTAGATACATGCATTGTTCATTACTGTAATGGTACCTACTCCCTAGTGCAGTAGCAACTATCTTGTGGTGTTTCAGTTGCAGCCATCTTGTGGTGTTTTTCCTTGTTCAGTATTTAGCTATTCTGAACATTCATCGAAATTGAAAGCCGTCACACGATATAAGCAAATATAAACACAATGTAAACAAATGCTAAACTCTCTCCTATGCTGCAACCTACCTGACTGGAGAATAGGCTAAGAACAGGACACAGTGCGAGGCAGACAAATAAATAAAGCAACCCCACACTTATACTAACTGCATCCATAGTCTTCTTGTGGCATTACAGTGGGATAATTTAATCACAAAGTCCAATATTACAACACTGAGCCCAGTTGATAGACTGTGCATCACAACATGTAAGTGAACCTAGCACAAATGCCTTCAGCCGTTTGGTCACACAAAAACAAGGAACAGCCATTCAGATTTGCTCAACGTTATCCCTAAAGGAGAACCGTCGTTACAACCTGCCAGGGGTATTAACCATAGGTCAAAACAAAACTTGCATTTATGTTTGTCCGGAGCACACACCGCACCCATTCCCAGCTACCTCGGTAGTCGGTGGCCACAACAAAAAGCTACTCAGTGTCTTAGGCTGTGTTCGGAATCGCTCCCTATTCACTCCCTCCCTATACACTACTTAGGGAATCTACATAGGGCACTAGATAGGGATTCACTGGTGGAAAAGAAGGAGGTGATTTCGGACACTACATAGTCTGAATAGGTTACTTAGCAACGCGCAACGCTTGCGTGACAGCGGTCACCGGCTTGGTGAGAAAGCATGCAAGAAACGGTAAAAAAGTTTTCTTTTTAAATTTTGAACAAGGGTTTTGTTGTCTCATTGTAGGTAGATAGGTAAGTTAGGTAACTAGGTAGCTAGCTAGCTAATTAAGTTGCATTTTCCATTAAACAGTAATAATTGTTAAATTAAAAAAATAGCTAACACTTGTTGTAGCTATGTAATATATTTAATCTACCGCGTTTATATTTCGGTTATAAAGCCGATTAAACTGATTTAATATAGGCTACAAGATGAAACTTGCATTTATATTTACATTTGTAGACCAGCACAGGCTCAGCCATCGCCATCTTGACAAAAAAAATATCTCCGGTCATGTAGTGTACATCGTTTGTACCCTACATTTTGTGGTGCATTGTGGGGGATATTGAGTGGACTATTTAGGGTGTCAAATTGACATTTTGAATTTTGGACACCCTACAAAATGGCCGATACCCTAAATTGTGCACTATATAGTGAATAGGGAGCGATTCCGAACACAGCCTTAGAATGAAAACACAGATTTTCCTTGCTCCGCGCATGGACAGCAAAAACAGCGAAACACTGCAACACTCTGTGCCTGTAGTTGACATTAGAATGGTTTTTACTTTAAGCAAACCAAAAGAACACACCACATCCCGGACGAGCCCCCACAATCATATAACGACTGGCTCAAAGCCAAAACATGATTCAGAGAAAACAATGATTGAAAGTGTAACAAAGGATTTCATTAAAATGAAGAAACAAAATATACAAAACTAGTGAGAAGTGAAAGTCTGTAAATGTCAGTGTGATTGCAGGTGTTGGATGGGTGTATAAATAAGCTGTAGGGTGTTGTAAATCAGAAAACCAAAAAACACAACCAACGAAACGCCGTGTGGCGAGAGAGGTAGACTGCTTTGGCCATCCGGACTATATAGCCTGCTAACCAGCTGCAGGACATCTCCCCAATCTAGCTTGGCCATGCCTCCCCCGTCAGCTCTGGCAAAACAGATAGGTACCCAACACAGCAGGTAACAAGCACAATTACGCATGGTGTGACACATGACATTGGCAGGTTTATATTTAAAGTTTGCACAGTCGATGTCTCAAAACATCTTAATAAATGCTGTCTTAATAAATCTACTATCTAGTTGTCAAAAATATTTTTGTTAGCTGAGAGTTGTCAGCTATTGTTTTTAGTTGAGTGGTTTAAGGTTTGCTGAACTTGTCCAGCAGTGCTTATTAGTAATCCAGCATGCTTTTTTTATTTTACTTTAACTAAGGGTTTCAGAGGTATTGACTTAATTATACTATGGATGTGCACTATGCATGTGATTCAATTGAAAAAGCCAAATATCATGCCTTACTTTTACTGTATGTCATAACCAAAGTTTTTTCAGATGATGACAAGTTAATTATTGGTGTTTGATTGAACAGCAAAATATTCAGCGCTTGTTGGATTCACCATCGCTTTGACTTTGCTCTCAAATAGCAGATATTGAATTCAAAATGAGCTGTGTTCTGATGCATGGCCACTGATTCTGAGAAGCTCATTTCCCTTTTTTAAAGAATTTGCGTAAAGCTGTCATGTCAAAGCTTGGGCTTGACAGGGCGGATCGGGTCAGGGCCCACGCATCATCAGCAGTGTTGAAAGCCCCCCCTCCTCGTGTCTGTGCTAGCCCCACCCAATAGATGGGAATGCATATAAAAATTTGGATTGTAGATGGAGTGAAACGCTGCTGTGTTGGGTCCGTGTACAGTGTTAATGAGGCACGTACTCTATGGCCATCAAGAACCAACTGGCTCAGTTTGAACTTGGCCAAAATAGGAATACTAAACAGCACCAACAATATCATAAAATAATATATTTTCCCATAGGAAAAAAAAAAAATGATTGCGGGAATCCCTTAAACCAGTGGGAGTGGAGATTAGTGTGCACCATGCTGTGGACATTCTGTCTTTTTTTAAAGAATAAACAACGTTGTTTGGTTTCCGGAAACAGCTGAAACAGTTGTTTTCAGAGTTTATTCTGGTGTTGTTACTCTCTTCATACAGTATATTGCGAAAACTGTGACTTCAGTGGGTTACTTGCACCACAAAAGGCCATTTCTAGTGCCACCCTGAGCGAAATTAAAGTTAAACAAGGATAATCACAGTAGAATCTCGGCGACATGAACCTTAGATTTACGGACTGAAGACAGCCAAACACGATATGAACCCAGAAATGGCATTAGCAATTCTGCCTTTTCAAGCTCCTTATTATACAATGCATATATTATTTTCGTTATTATCACTGGTGCAAAGAAATTGAGCATTAAATGAGAAGTAGTCGCACTGTCCATCGATTAAAAACTAGTAGACCTCTAACTCTATGATTGCATATTGGGTCCATCTGAAATAAGTTTCTGAAGGAGCGACATAATAAAAACAAAAATCAACGTACCTTTTGTTGTACAGTAAAACTTTTCTTTTACTGTGTTTCTCAAATCATTGACAGATGCATTTATTAACAAATGAAACTAACATGAGTTTGCGTGTGGTTGTACTTTTCACTGTATAATGTGTTGTGTATTTATGCATTGTCACGTGTGGTATAAGGTGCAAGACAGGTCATCTCTACAGAAAGACAAATGTATGATAGACTATTGTTTGGTAAAGGTGACCGGGGTGTAAATATTCTAAGGGTTAGGGCCGAAACATACTTTACGCAAATACCCCAGCAAACAGTGGACGTCCCAGGGACGTCCCATTTTAGTCCCCTCAAAGTTATGATGTGACGTTCCCTAGCGATGTCCTAAAAGCATTACTAGAATGTTATTAAAGTCCTAGGAAGGCCACTGTTTGGTTACAACATGACATTTAATTTGAATTTTATAAAATTTTTATAACATGGCGAGAATCATCCCCAGCTTGCATTGTAATTCACACTAGCTGTATTCTCCTGGTGCTTTTTTGGTCAATAGCTTTCAGTTTCTCTGTAACTGACACACATTTGCTACAATTCATTTTGACATTAACTTACTTTTCAGTTTGGCTTTTAGCAGAGCCAATTGAACATTTGTACAAATTGTCACATTTTACATGCAATCCCCTTTATATGGCTGGATATTTTGCTGAAGCAATTCAGGTTAAGTACCTTGCTTGAGAGCAGCACACCCCAGCTGGAAATCCAACCCACAACCTTGAGTTTCACAACCAGTTTCACTACCATTAAATTTAGTCATTCCAATGCCCATGCAGGTAACAGACTATATTTTTGTTTTGTTTTTGTTATTTATTTTCAATTTCTCTTGTACCAAACCCTCAAACAAAGCCGTTCAGGTTGAAATATTTTTTACAAAAGTAAAATTTGTTCGATTTTTCCTCCAGAAGTTTAGGGCTGTGCTCATACTGCTTCAATGAATGTGGAAACTTGGTTGCAGTAAAGTAGGTACCAGCATTGACATTAGCATTGGCCATCTTGGGCAGTGAAATATTAGTTATTTATATTGGCCCCATAATTCCCATATCATACACTCCGAATAAATATAAGGGTAGGGGAATGCAAGTACCCCATTCCAATAAATTATCCCACATTAAATTTGGTGTATATTCACTTTCAAACTTTCAGATATCCTAACGACCCACATTCCTGAAGGTTTTGTATCCCTTAGGTCATACTGTATTTAATGCCATTTGATTGGACACCACCCGTATAAATATAAAGGATTTTCATGTAAAGTCTTATTTTACAATACTTGAATGATGCTTGGATGACTGTTTCCATGGAAACAGCAGTATGACCATGGTGGGCCTGGGACCAAAGGTGATAGTTGAGTTGATGGAGATTTATCTTTTACTGTCTGATTGAGGGTCATCTTTTATAATGAATGGTTCTCTACATGCAGCAAATTAGATCTTTATTATTAGTCAGAAACATAAATATAGCTGTTTTGAAGTTAACATTAGGTATGGTCAATCATGATTGCAAAGTCAGTACAGATCAATAGGATTCATATTTATTTCCTTGATTTCCCTTATTGTTTCTATATAAAACTATCCATATTAGCCTCCTTGAACCTTATAAGTATCCCTTTGTAATTTAATGAAATATCATTGGTGGGAATTTAATCTGAACCATGGTAAATTGAACTCTTGAAACCATTGTCACCATAACCATCTTACCTTCCTTTGTGAAATGAATCTTTGCAAATTAGTTTTTGCAAAGACTAAGAATAGGAATATTGAGGAATAACCTTTATAATTCACTTCTGTCAAATGTTATGTGTTTGGAACTAGCTGGACAATTAATAGTCACCCATTTAATTTTCTGTAAGCAGGCATGGTTGATACATAGGGAGAGTGTGTACGTTTATGAATTTAGTTCTTTGACTGAGGGTGAAGAGGAGGGGCCATGCAGCCAGGGTGCCTACTGTAGCTACTTATGTCAATAAGATTAGCAAATGTTGACTTTTAGTTCAGAAAAAAAAAAAAGCCACAGTGTTTGACTTTTCTGTTCATATGTTTTTTAGTAATGGTTAATAATTAGCTCTGATTTTTAAAACTACATTTATTGACACAAACGTTTCTCCTCATAAACACAGTTCACTTTGATAATCACCAGTGATCACCATATATTGATATATTAATATTTTGCTGTGCTTTTGTTTTTTGTCAAATTTAAGGACAAGTGTTGATGGAATCCAGCGAATGTCATTGTGCTTGTGTGTGTGTGTGCGTGTGTGTGTTTGCGCACCGTATCTGAGGTGAAGTATGTACACGTGTGTGTGCGTGTGCGTGCGTGAATATGTTCCTTCGACCCAATGAAAGCAGTGACTGTTGTTTAATGAAACATCAGTTTCAAACGTCAGTGGAGCAGAAGTGACAGATGCATGGAGATAAAAAATTGTGTGTTCAGGAGGGACTACATATCAGCTGACTGCAGCTGTACATACTGTTTATCCAAATGTACATGAAAAATATAATACAGGATCATAGAAACTGAATGAAATTCCACAAGTTATAATAATAATATAGCTAATGTTCACAAATACAGACTTAAGTTACCCATACCATTGAATTTGGCAGCTTACAAATGCATAATTTGTTATTCCTTAATAATAATAATAATAATAATAATAATAATAATAATAGTAATAACGATGTTTTATTTAGGACAGTGAATAAGAGCAGAACAGCGATTCCTTCGTGTGCTATACCCAGGTCAAATTTATTTATTTTTGAACGGGGACGAGATGACTTCATGGATTTGGAATTTTGAGCCTGATGGCTAAATATTGGCTGTGCAACTGTAAGACTCCCCCCTACTTTGGTATGATTGACGGCTGAGTCCTCGCTGCCTAGCTGCCGGTTACTGATTAGCATTCAAGAGGGGGCCGCCTCGACTGCTGTTCACTGCTACACACAGGGAGATGCAGTAGCGGCCGCAGCTTCTTTACGCTGCCGTCAGAGTAGTGCACGTCAAGGCTCGCGCAGTGGCTGTAATCTACTGTATTCACTGCGATTCAGTCCCCGAGTCGGGAAACCAGCGGACGCCGGGTTTAGACTCGAAGAGACATTAACGGTACTGAATCTGATGATGATGATGGTGAGGATGTTGATGCTTCTGTTGGCGAGATTTAAACATGAGCTACGATAAGAAAGAGTAAGAAGAAAAGCTTTATGAGAACAGAAAAGGCTGTTGGTATTGTTTTTTCCTCCCTTCTATGATTATAATGGTGGATGTATGGACAGTTGCACAGAACCCAGGTTGACAACAGAAAACAACCTGCCAGCCCGACACCGTGATTATTTCAGTCTCCTGCATTGCACCATGACCTTGGACGTACAAACGGTGGTTGTATTTACCGTGATCGTGGTGCTGGTGATTGTGAACGTCATTTTAATGTTCTTCTTGGGTTCTCGTTAAATGGATTTTTCCCCCGCTTGGGCCAGTGTTTGCCTGCCTGCGCTGAGATTCATACGGCAATTATACAGTGGAAGTGAGGAGCGAGTGCGCGTTCACTCAGAGCGGGGGGACTCCCAGCGCTCCGACATGGCCACACAGTGATATGAATGACGTTGGTATCTTATATCTCTCCCTAAATCCTTTGTCCTGTCTTGTCTTTTTAATATGTCTGTAAGCGTAGGTGATGGTCTTGGTCGTCGTTGTGATAGATATATTAGGTTTCGCTTGTGGTATAGTTGTCATAACGCACCTTTTTATCGTATGTGTTCTATCTCTCCACCATGTGTTGTTAATTCGTTTGTGTGTAGATTACATTGTGCATAAAAAATGTTTAATTTCGTATGTATTCGTACTGTCAATTGATTCGGTACCTCTTGCATGAAATGACAAATATGCGGCCTGACGTTATTATGCCTTAAAGTGATAACAGACACAGATGCTGATCTGATTTGCATGCTTAGTCTACTGACATAAACGGAGCAGTCTCTCGTCTAATTGGCAAATTTGTCTTTTTATGAGTTAGGCCAACGCCATATTATCGTATATCAGTATGGTATTATTATTTGGTAAACGCTGTGCAATAAGAAAGGCAGTAGCAATAATTTACACCATTTATTGTGTGGTCCGGCGCTCTAGGTTTAAAACTGAAAATGATCTAGTCAAAGGATGTTTCTGGCTGCCAAAAGCGGTGTTTTTAGTTGTTACAAATATTGAACGTGTGCGGGTGGGTACGGGGGTGTTTCTGGTTAGCAACGTAGCAAGTTTATGATGCGATAATAATAATAATGTGCTACACTGCCAAAACTGCTGCACAGCCCTCTCAAAAACATATTTTAATTATTAGGCTACTTTTCTGAATAAGTTGGCTCTCTTTTCCAGCAAGCAATTTTAACCCCAATTTCGCGTGCATATTTTATTTTCATATACATTTTTGCTGTTGAAAGTAAATGTATTTAGAACGAGCCTACCTTATGTGAATTATGTTTTGTGACTGAGCTCTGCTATACAAAAAGGCAATCACATAGGCTATGTACCTAGTTCATGTAGCCTAGTTCACAGGTTGCAAATAAAAATAAGAGAACTTTCTATGATAGCTTGCATATCACAGCTTGGTTTTGCACTAATTTGGTCGAGAAAATTTGCTGTAGATTAAAATATGTGTGAATAACTATTTGAGTAATAATGACAGTAAGTAAAGATATTAATATAAAAAAGAAATTGATAAGTAGGAAGAAAACCCATAGGTTGTCAAAAGGAGATCCTAATCTTTGTCAATATAAAGCCAAACCAAAATGAACGTCTTTTCATTGTGGTGTGCATATTTATATATTATCTGCAACTACTTATGATTTGTCAACACGTTTTTTCAGGGCCATTCAGTAGATCTTAGTCTGAAGGCGAATGTGGGTGGCTATAGTAAAGCAGAGGCATGCATATTTGATGCAGACAGCGGTGCTGTCACATGCAGTTGCATGTGGTGCTAAATATACCCTTTTTCTGGAACATGTAGCAAAGGTGAATCCGATTGTTACGCAGTTGAGCGGAACATTGGGAACATGTATGTTTGCGCTTGTGTGTGTGTGTGTGCGCGCGCCGCGCGTGCATGTGTGTGTGTCTGTATGTGAGAGAGAGCGCGAGAGAGAGAGAGAGAGAGTGTGTGTGTGTGTGTGTGTGTCTGTATGTGAGAGAGAGCGAGAGAGAGAAAGAGAGAGCGAGTGTGTGTGTGTGTGTCTGTATGTGAGAGAGAGCGAGAGAGAGAAAGAGAGAGCGAGTGTGTGTGTTTGTTTGGGGAGGGGGTGACTTGTGTTTTCTCACATTTCTGCATTTACTATTTTTGCTTTCTATCGCATATATTCAAGCATTTTTTCAAGTACTTCATAGCAGGAGTTTCTTTCCAAAATTGCAATGAAATGCAGCAGTCGGGCAGAATATACACACATACCATTTGTGAGTGTCGTTGTGTGTGTTTCCTGCTGCCTTGAAGCAAAGCAACTTTGATTGGCCTTCATACTCTGGGCATAAGCCTATTACATAACATATTACCAGACATGGGCTAGAGATTCCGAAATAATCTGCAATGCTGAAAAGAGCTCTCTTTTTTTTCCAGACAACCTGCTTAACGATAAAATAGACATTTTTTGAACTTCAATTCTTTTTAAGGATGTTATTTTTTATTTGTTATTTATGTTTTTTTTCCCTGCCTAACCAAATATATACAAACTTCTGCTGCTGATTTACTGCTGACTATTTATACTCATTGCAACTCTTATGTTATGGACGTTACATTTACAACAGAATGTTTTTAAAAAAATCTTTATTTGTGTTGCTGGGATACCAGCTGAATGCATGTGGATTTCATTGGCTGTGTAATCCATTACCTTTTGGTATTTGCATTATCCTTTGACAAAACCTGCATTCACACTTTTTTCCGTATCTATAAATAATCAAAGTTTAATTGTTTGGGCATGTTCCTGTTGCAGCAGGGCAAGCATATAGAAACTGTTGCTCTTAAGTAAAATTCAATTGTGAACTATAGGTCAAAGCAGTATGCAAAATTGAAATGGTTATGCAATATGTAAGCCTTAAATGAATGAATTGAAAACAGATTTTTTTCAGTTATTAATATAACCAAAGAAAACTGTATGCAGTGGACCAGATTCATTCAAATCCATTCGCTGAAGCATTTGCTTTATTATTTTATAATACATTTATTTAATATAATAAATAAATTTAATATTTAGATTGAGCGACAGTGAGCAGATAAGTGAAACATTTCCTTCTGAAGCAGGGCTGAGAATGTTAGGCTCAGAACACAGTAATGTTGCACAAATTCCCCAGCCTCAGTGATCCTTAGACATCATTTCCACATAAGAGAAAAGTGCCTGCCTGGTGCTTGTTGTGCTGATGCATACAAACTCCCTATTTGCCCAGAGGTGTAACTGTGTCTCTAAAAGAGTTGTTGCATTATCTTATCAACTGTTCAGCAGTTGGCAGTTGTATTGCGTATGGCATGGTTGCTGTGATGTTGGATTGAGTCTTCAGTTGACTTTGCAACTACTGAGTGGTTTGGAAGTTTTTTTTTTTTACTGCTTGCACCTGGAAATGTCTTATGAGATGTTGAGGACATCATTGGGTTTTGTTGATGTCAGCTTTATGCTGGATGGCCTTGCAGAAAACAAGCTGCAGTGTTATTTTACCAGAATCGCTTGGTTGTCTCTGTAATACAGTGCTGTTTTTAACTTTCAGTATGCAATATGTTAATAGTGGCAATTGCTTACATTTCTGACATTTCTGTTTTGTGAGGATGAAAATATACAATTTTCTTAACACATTAAATGCACATTCAAAGATAGTTTGATTATAGGCTTCAGATATTTAGCAAAATAGCAGACACACTGTAGCCCAGTGCATTACAAAGCTCAATACACAACAATGGAGAAACATACTTGGGCTCGCCAATAGGAAAACACAGTGGCTCCATTGTTGTCGATTGTGTGGGTCGTCTCACTATTCCTTCTGAATTGTCTACTGAAGCGGTCTGTACAAAATGTCTAGTGGACTGTGATTAACCTTAAACACGAAGCAGTCAATTCATGCATACATTAGCTACTTACCAATATTTTTTTCATGATGACTAATTGAATTGTAAAATAAACACGTTGCTTCAGCACATGAAATATCTTTTAAATTGGTATCCCTCATGCACCCGATTTGTATCTACTGGTTTTATTCCGCTGATAATACAGTATATGTATCAGCAATGCCAGCATGGAAAGTATGTGCCTAGCCAATGGCTTAAATGCCTAAGACTAAACTTGCAGATAGAGGGCTGTGTAGCAATTCTCCAGCTGTCCCTAATGCCCATGTTACATGAAGTAATTTACACATAACAAAATTTCAGATACAGATTACATGATGTAATCACATGCAATTTTTAAACAGCAGTTTTAATCACAGAACATTTTCACAATAGCTTTTATCAATAATTTCAATATATTTGATGCATGTAAATGGAAACCTTACAAGTTAGTATACAATTATGATTGTGCCTAAAATAAAATCTGTTTGTTTGTTTATGTATTGTTGATTGGATTATGTGCTTTAGCTTAGACCAAACACAAACTGCTGATAGAAAGTGTGAGAAAAAGCAGGTCACTATTGTATATATCAGTATATATGAGTGAATCATATATCATTAATATATTGCACAAACGGAGTTGCATGGTATAGTACTGATGTCTAGTCTGTGTGTGATTAATTCTACCAGAATTACAAGAGCATTGCAGATCGATTGCACTGCGTAAAAAGTCTTTGGTGGACTTGGTTGCAAGTGTACTTGCATATCAATTGCATTATATTACATGGAAGTGAATCGGCCCACTGTTTCTGAAGGTTGTTGTGAAATGTTTGTTAAAAATCTGTGTTATTCATCTTCAGATTTGTTTAAACAAAGCCTTTGGCTAATTCACTGTGCCTTCTTATAAAGAGCTATGTGTACACAGAGCTGAAACCAGAGAACTCAGCTCCTGCTGGCCAGGTACTGTATGTGAAACTTGACCTGACCTGTCAGAGGTCTTTGTGTTTTTCCTGCTGTGGAACAATTACTACAACCCATGTGTTAGATGGTTATTGATATTTGTGTGAACTTCTCACCAGAAGATCTGAATTTCTTATCTGACACCATGCATTTGGAGAGAGAAAAATGTCTGTTTTAACAAATGGCCCAAGAAATATCTACGTGGAATTCTGCCAACAAGATAAAAAACATGGTTCGTTGGGAAGAGGCAAAGAATATAAAAAGCATTCTGTACAAGGGGCTTTTGTTAACTGTATGGCTGAGGCTATTTGTTCCCAGAAGCTTCATTTGCATGGACTCTGGTCTAACTTAACCTTTTTAGTTAGCAACCTTAAGTAATAATTAGGCCCAAATGTAAAATATCAAATTCACAATGTGGAGCCATTTTAAAAGGAGGTTGTCACATATTTGAATGTCCCCTTGTATACGATTTAATAGTTATGTCAATATGCGTAGGCCTGAGGAAATAAACACCCATAGAAATATGCTGGAGCATTTCATATTTAATGTTGTTACAATTTGGAGTACTCAAGCTTTAGGCTCCTTGCTTATGAAGGGCACATGACCCCAAAATGATTTAATTTGTGGGATCACTGTAGGCATCGGGTTATAGCAATCACCTGACTATTCAATTATTGTTCAGTTGTGACCCTCATATAAGCAATTTGTTGATGGAATACACCAGGGGCTATATGTATAAAACTGAGTAAAAGAATGCTCAGGGTGAAAGTCAGAAATCTGCTTAAAAAAAGTTTTGCATTTTCTACCTCTGCCTTCCAGTCACGTTGTTGCCATATCACACGGACTACAAACATTGCGTACGTATGGCGTCCATCGTGTGCAGATTCTCACAGCACGTGTTATATTATACATCTGAATTTCTGCGTGGAAACTCGCTTACGTGGCTTTCTGAGGGCATTTTTCCGCTCAGCACTGTTTATACATGTGGCCCCAGGTGAGAGGAAGGAATCTGTCATGGATGGAATGTCAAACGCAAAAAAAGTCTTTGATCAGTCAGATGCAACAGTACCCCTCTGGTACACTGAGTCAGTTTACTTCATGCAGTTTGCGATTCATTCATATGGGCACACAAATGATAACAGATTATGCATTTCAGACAAAAGTACCAATCACAGTCAGAAATAAACAATGAGGGGGGTAAAAAAAAAAACGGAATTTAGCAATATCATCTGGAAAATATTCCACTTGAAAAAGCTGACGATCCGATATCACATGAATTTTAAAATACGCATGTAAGAAATGGTGGGACTATTCTCTTTGTGAATTTAGCATAAACATGTGCCACAAGCAGCTGACTCGCTTAAAGAGAAAATGCCTGTGGTCATAGATGAATCAACAGTTGACAGACTCTTCCGTTAATTCAGAAAGATACATCTCTTCCTATGGGCAGGTTTACACTGAGGCCGCCACTATTAAACAACTGACTGTGATCAAATTTAATCACGCTGAATTATAAGGAAGAAAACTGCCCTCAATAAACAGGTCCCTAATCATGCGTTAAAAATCTAACGTGTCTGTAGCATAATGAGACCATTAACACTGCCTTATATTTTGGAGAGAAAAAATACATATTTTGGGCACAAGAACAAGATATGAATGATAATTAGATCTACATCAGGCAAATCATAGTTTCACAACCATGGATGTCTGTCTCCAGATTTATTTGTTTTTTCAAAAATGCTAAGCTCTGCCTTGCAGTATGTTTTTGATTTTCTGCACGGCCATCCTGTCTAATTAATGACCAGCTTTCCTGAATATAAATGCCTTTTTGTACAGCGGCTTTTTGGAGGAAGAAATAATAACATGTCATAAAATGAGTATCACGGACGGATGGAATAACAAGGAAACGCTGAATCACTCCAGAGCCGGGCAAGTACCCAGCTGTGCTTGGATCAGTGCTACTAAACAAGATGCTTTGTATCGAAAAACATCGGGACCTCGAGCACGCTGGCGCGGTTCCAAGGCTGCCCGTGCCAGTTTTTTTGGGGGGTTGAAATAGCTCCTTCTTGTGGAATGGGGCTCCCCTCAGGATGCTGGGTGTCGGCGAATGCAGGGGAGCAGGGCCGCAGCCTTTCTGAACGGGCGCTGCGAACAGCCTGTGGATGAGAAAACCTCTTCAGAGGAATACAAATGATCCTGAGCAGCAGATCCTCTCTAATGAGCTCCCCTACCACCTGCAGAACTATGGCAAGCCGTGTTCCTTTCTTTCCGGAAAAAAAAAATGAAGAAAGAGCAGTGTATGGGATCTGATGCTACGCTCTGCCTCCTTGTCTGTGAATTAAGGTCAGGGTTGTAATTGATGGCGCAGTGTCCAGGGTGGGAAATGGGGGGTGTGGGTTGGAGGGGGGGGGGGTGTGGGGGGTGGGGGGGGGTGTGGGCGGTAGCATGACAAAACTAGAGTGGGGTGGGACTCACTGACGTGTGACCCGCACGCGGTGCACACGTGTCACCGCGGACAATGCCGGTGCGCAGTCAGGGGTGGACGGCGGCGGGGGGAGGAGTTAGACCTCCTCCACGGTACGCACAACGAAATCCTAAAAGACAGGCACAAGATATAAATATTTTCATCTCTTTCGTTTCTTTGTGACCTAACATACATTTCACGTGTATATTCCTTCCAGTTCGCAGCAGAATTGTCTAGGGTTAGCTATGACGCGCGGCCCCCATTTTCTTCTCGCCTGAAAAAAATAGCATAGTAAAAAAATACTGAAGCAACAGTAGTGAAACTCTGTAATTGGCAAGTGTAGGCGGCCATTTTACTAGCTTCTGTGATGTGACCACAATTGTCTGTCTAGGCTTTCTGGCAGGGTGGGGTCACAGTGGGAAATAAGGTGCATTCATGTAGTAAGCACCTCTCACGGTGAAACAGCTGAGGCCAAGCTGGTTTGGGGTTGATGAGTACTTGGACGGGTGACGACACAGGAAAACCGTATTGCTGTTGAAAGTGGTGTTGTTGGGCTATTAAAGGGCATTCTTCTATCTGGACCGAGTAAAATTCAATACCTTGGCGGCAGTGTAGTATAATGGCTAGGGAATTGGGCTTGTAACTGAATGGTTGCAGGTTCAATTCCCAGGCAGGACGCTGCTGTTATACCCTTGAGCACGGTACTGTACCTGCATTGCTTCAGTATATATCCAGCTGTATAAATGGACTAGTAAAAAATGCTAAAGTTGTGTAAGTCACTCTGGATAAGAGTGTCTGCTAAATGCCTGTAACAAATAATGCATTGTGTGCCATAGAAAATGGCATTATTTTGACACGGATCTTAAAGCAAGGTCCGTGGTTATTAAGGGTGCCATTACAAAGAATAGGACTGTTAGGCTTGGTGTCCTGGTCAGAATTACAGAATGATTGTCTACATTAGGCAACCTAATCATCCCTCCTACTGGTGTGGCACCAGAGGAAGTTTGATATTAAATTATAATGAGATATTATTCAGTATGCAAAGGGAAATGTGAGTGAAGCTGCAGCACGGCACTTTGGAATTGACCGCAAGCGACTGTGTGAATACTGCAGTACGGCTGTGAGAACCTGTGCACTGGCCATTTCAATACCAGTAACCTTGTCTTAGAAGTGAGAAACACCCTGGTGTGTTAACAGCAACGGGGTCTGCGACAGGCCTTGTAAGCATTTAAATGCCTATTAATGGATTTCTAAAATTAACTAATTAATTTTTTATTTACTTATAAACTGGATCAAGAACTTCAAATAAATAATCGATGTGGTCCCTACAAATTCCCCTCATGTTCAAAGAAAACCTCTTTTCAGATTTGCACAGCCTAATAGGACTTAGGACAGCTGTCTTCTTTTTCATTAATATATAGTACATATGAACTGCGCCTCTGGCTGGAAGGGCCTGTGTGGGAGATCACAGATAGAGCTGGTTTTGCCATTCATTAGTTTTCTGTCAGGGTCACAGAGGATGTGACCTCGTGGAGAATTATCTGACAAACACTGGGCCAGGTAAGCCTATGGGAACCCTGATAAGACCACAGGCCAATCTGACTGTGTTAACGCCAGCAGTACGACCGTCCTCCAAAGAGTTTATTACACCAATGAAAAGGATGTCTGATGTCGTAGTCAGCAGTGCCAGATCTAGCCTCAGGTCCTGGGGAGGAATCGGAGCTGTAGGTACGTGCCTGCAACTTTGGTACTTTGCTGTAAGGGCCTATTCATCTCTGCTATAAAGCAGTGAATAAATAGATCCCCCAAGTAAGCATTACATTTACATTTTTAAGACAGGATATAGTTATTGGATGTATTAAATGGGTAGCAAGGTTCCACCTTCAGAGTGAAAAAATAAATAAGTGCTTTCAAAATTTAGTTATCACACCATGTACTTTTTGGATGTTTTGAAGTAGCATCTTGTTGTAACACTGATATTGCAACTATTGGAGAACCAATATTCAAATAGCACCACTGGTAGTGTTTAAGAAGTCAATTCAGTTGATTAAGCTGAACTTAATTGGGACTGATAATTATGATAATTGCATTCAGTTATGTACTGTTATGTATCATGTAAATGTGCATTGCATATTGCCATTTAGCAGACATGATTATGCAGAGTGACTTATACACATTACATACAATCCCTTTATGCAGCAGGATATTTACTGAAGCAATTCGGGTTAAGTACCTTGCTTAAGTGTGTAACAGCATCGCCCTAGCTGGGAATCAAACCCACAAACTTTGAGTTACAAGCCCACTTCCCTACCCATTATGGTATACCGCATGTTGTAGATGTACTGGGAATAGGTAATAAACGATGGTAAGGTTTTACTTTGAGACGATACTGCGCTCAGTATGGTAATCACTTTCATATTTATTTTCCCCTCAGGTAAAACCTGTCTCATTTTCTTATTTGCTATTTTGCTAAAGTGGAAATTATGCCATGCAGGAGTGTACAGTCCCAACATTTTGGTATTAAAACAGAGTAAAGATCCAGTGCAACCTGTGTGTGTGTGTGTGCGTGCGTGCGTGCGTGTGCAAAACTGCATACATGACTGCGTGTGTGTGTGTGTGTCCATGGGTAATTTACGGTCCAACAGCCCAGCACTATGCAATGCAATTTAGTCACATTCTGAGACAAGTGGCATACCAAAAACCAAAGTGGAAATCTTATTACCTATTTGCTTCCCACTTACCATCTGTTTTTTAAAATTAAGTTATGCTTTTCCACAATCTAATAATACCCCAGATCCCCTGTTAACTGATGTGCAGTGAGTGTTCTGCTACAAAATGGCTGCTGTGAATCCTCAGGGTGGGTGCTATTTTTTGGGGAGGGGTTGAAGTGAGTCACCTTCCCCCACCTCATCGGTGTAGAATGCATTAAGATGCTCAAAATGAAGTGAGATGCTATCTATATGCAGTTGATTTGTTAACCCATTCATGTTTACGTTAATAAAATAATGCAGTAAATAGTAGGGCCTTAAAAATACAAAATGACATGTACTGATTCTCTGTGTGGTGGGAGTCATTAACATGCAGGGGGTATAATGGATGAGTGTGCGTTTGGGACATATTCAGGCCACTGTTAAGGATTTTGTTCAGTAATTCTGTTAAATATAGCGTAGAGCGTAGGTTAAAAAAAACCCAGAAAAGCCTCATGGAACTCTTCAAGCATTGAAAATATCTGTATTTATAATCCTGTGGCAATTCAGAAACAGACAGGAAAACAAAACAATCTGTTGCAACATTTAGTAGTAGTAGTAGTGTAGCTTCTCAGTGAGTGTGGCAGTTGGAAAGGTTATTATGGAATTAGATTGCCATCTCTCAGTGATGTCATCTCTCACTTCCTAATTCAAGTTTTATACAGCCATTTAAGATGGCACTCTAGTGTCCAATTTTATTAACCAATTCTGGGGCCTTCCAAAGAGTTTAATATGCATTTTCAAGTGCATTTGGATCTATTTCTAAGGCACTTTGCCAACAAAGCAAAGGGAGAAAGTGAAAGCTTCAACGGATGCTTGTTGGCCTGTAAGGACAGGTCTATCTATAGGACTTTTATTTCAAATGTGAAGAAAAAACACAGATCAAGAACACTGTTTAAAGAAACATCGTATCTGCTCAGATCCAACCAAGTGCCACAAAACCGTGCAGCAGGACGACGACCCCAAACACACTGCTAAAGCAACTGAAGAGTTTTTCAGGGCCAAAACATTCATTGTTCTTGACCGGCCAAGTCAATCACCAAACCTGAATCCAATTGAAAATGCATTTCACTTTCTGGAAACAAGACTGAAGGGCAAAAATCCTCTGAAACAAACAGGAACTGAAGATGGCTGCAGTACAGGCCTGGCAGAGCATCACCAGGGAAGATACCAAGTGTCTGGTGATATCTATGGGTCACAGTCATCAGGCGGTCATTGAATTCAAAGGATTTGCAACAAAGTACTAAATATGACAAAAAAGCTGTACTTCCTATGTGGATACCCTTAAATTAAAGCCGACAGTCTGCACTTTACCCTCATATGCATTGTTACATTTCACGTTAAAAGTACTGGAGTACAGAGCCAAAATAACTAAAATTGTGTCACTGTCCAAATACTCATGGACTGCTCTATATAATGTTTTTTCTTAGGCTGTGCCTCGCTGGGCACAAATAGAGTTTTGCTTTCTCCAGGGTGCAGTGTTCTACGGAGAGGTCACTATGTGTCGTTACCATAATCACTCTTTGCATTAATTTAGTCAGTTAGCATGCTTTTACACAAAGTGACCCAATAAAGTGCATTCCACATGGGTTACTTCACTTATATCCCAAGGATGATTTTAATTTTAAGGCTGTTTAACTATCCAGGTATTCAGAGGTTGTTTTTTTTAATCCATTTATTTTACATTGTTCACTGATTTGTTGTATCAAGAATCTGCTTTTTAGAGGGAAAACGAAGGATTTAGTCACTGCTAGCCTTGGCATTGTGTGCGTTGGCAGAAATGTAGTGGATTTGCCAACACGATGGCTGAGCTAAGACCGGATAGAAAATGGATATCTGCCATCGGTGATCATTCTCATGGATTGTTGTGTTAAATATGAAAAATCTGGCGGCAGTTTGGTTTGAAGCCAAAAAAAAGAAAAGACATTTACGCAATGTCAGTTACCCAATGAAAATATTTTTATAAAAAGCATGACACTGTGCCAGAATGTTGTTAAAGACAACCTTTGACTGCCTTCCCATACTTATTTCTCATCTGTTTAAAAGATTACCTATGAAGGTAGATTGGCCTTCAGTAGCTTGTTGAATCTTAGTTAAACATAGGCCTTAGATATCATAACCATAACTTTGACTCATACATAAATACAAGTGTTTCTGAAAAACTTTTCTGAACTCTGTATAATAATTAAAGAAAACAATTGCATTCTCGTAATTTGTTGAAAGTTTAATTTGGTGATTCTGGTTTGTGATAGTTTGGACTAGTGTGTTTCCGGAAATTACTTTTTTGCAGGAATGTTTTGCAGGAAGGATGTGCGTCCACCTCCTTTAAATGAGAAAGTCCTGTACTGAGAACAGAAAAATCAACTGAATAGTTTGAATGTTTTTGCTGGGCTTTGGTTTCCTCTGTTATAAGATTACATTTTGTCTTGCTTTCCGTTGCTTTAGTGAATGATACATCTCCCTGAAGATGCAATTGATGACATGCCAATGGGGTTAGCTTGTGTTTCTTCTAATTATCATAACTACAGTCTTATATAGAAAACATAGTTTTTGTATGCTCGATCTTGTGGGGGATATTAAGCTACTATTAATCTCATATGTAGTGGTATTCACAGTCATCTGAAACATAATTGTAGCGGTAGGCAGAACAGTCCAAAAGATTTAGTTAAATTTGCTGAATAGCTGATTGAATATTAATGAATGATACTGTGCAATGGCATTTTTATGTATTTGAATTTCTAATGTAATGCTTTATGTTAACAGAGTATATCAAAGCTTATTTTGATCAGTTTGATTTGTTTCATAGTACTCTGCAGCGCTTTGAGCGACATGTTCTGAAAAGTGCTATAAAAAGAAAGTGATTTTTAGTGGAAATTGAAAAATAAAATCCTTTTACAAAATATCCTTTATATTTTTGAGTGGTTGGCAGAAATTTGAGGTGGGAGAGTATATTTTTCTATGTTTTAATGCACCATGCAGCATTGTGGAGGAGCTGTCAAGATCTCTAAGTCTTTTAGCCTTTAAGTTTGAACAAAATAGCGCAAATAATTGCCTTGTTTTAAAAGCTCTCTCCAGTAGTAGTACAGCAGTAAAAACTACAGAGATTTATTACACAAGTAACCCAGAATATTTAATGTGGATTTACAGTATATCAAACAGTAGTGATCCTGTTGCAAAAAAATTGCGTCATTTGATTAGCCCATTTAATTTACCAGAGCTGAGAAATTGCATTATCACTGTTGCTTTTGGACACTCATGACATGGTCAAGATAATTGGTTTGATCAACTTTTCATGTGACAATGTCAGAACCATTTTAAGGTAATTGCATTACAATTTGGTTGAGGGCCCATACGCTTTCCAGAATTTTGGAGACAATGTGCAGGATTAAAACTGGCCTTTCTCTCAGCACTGCCATGATATTTGTGCTTGGGGAGGGAAGCTCAATCCTGCTATTTTAGAGCCTGTTTATGTTTTTTCTTTGTTGCTTGGCCTAAACAATCATTGTGTATTTGGATCAGTTATTGTACTTCATTAAATAGACGGCTTAAATAAACAGGAATATGTTTCTATTTGAGCAAGGCATGATTTAAATAGTGGCAAAAGGCTGGATAATAAGAAATAAGAAATAAGGCCTGGTCTCTTGATATAGTCTTTAGTTGTTAATACCTTGCTATTCTGCTAAATACTTTTGTGGACAAATGATATATTACTACGTGATATCTTCTTCTTTTTCTTCTTCTTCTTAGTGGTAGTATGAGAATTATTATTGTGTAACATATTTTCTTTATGCATGTTTTAGATGTATTTTACATATTATCCATTTATACAGCTTGTCCATAGTCTGGATAGGCTGGGTGAGCAGACTATATTCTGTCACAGTGAACTCATCGGCCATTCTTCGTCACTCATCTGCGAACAGCAGGTGTTAATGGGGTACTACAGTGGGGAAAATGTTTTAAATGTTTTTAAAATGCAAAAATGTTTTAAGCATGTATTCCTGACCTTTTCTGTGAAGGTACGGTTACCTTCATCCTTATTGAGGAGAAAATGTTTGCAGCACCCACAGGAAAAAATAATAAAACATAAAATCTACTTTAGTATGTATTCTTTTGGGATGCGCTTAGATCTACAGTACCTTGCCTTACGCATGACACTTTCTCAGCACAGTTCCACTTGCGTGTGATTTTCGAGTTGAGGCTAAGAATGTTAAATAAAAGGAACAAAGTTTATGGGAGAACTTTATTTCGAATACCCTCGGGTAAATGGATAACGAGTAAGAGCACAGTATTTAACAGTATTTTAAATTGTGTATGATCAGGAACGGTTGGGGGCGCAACCCCTCTTTTTTTACATGGATAAACATTAACATGAAGCAAGAGTTTGAAAGAAAACAAATGACGCCAGTGCAGCAGTGTGTCTTTTAACAATCTTTCTGTGTTGTTGAGTCATTGGCCATTCTTAACACCGAGGTGCTTTCTTCAGGTTACGATTGCATAACTGCAGCCAGGACTACGGTGTACATTTTAGGACATCCTCAGCATCGGTTTTTCAGACATCGGACAAAAAGGCTTCAGACTTAAAGGCTTCAGGTCTTGGGAAAAACAATGTCAAGTCTAATGTGTCTGAGGAGCGATGCCGTTTTGTGTGATGCCTGAAAGCTAATGCTGAGGTCTGAGGATGTCCTAAAATGTACACTGTACTGGAGATGTTTTTGGTAGAAAATGCTTATCTATATATAACCATTGAAGGTCATTCTTACCTGCACAGCTGTATTAGCATGTTCATTTGATGACGGTTAGTGCCTGTTCTTGCAGATGACTGTTGTGTCTCAGGCTGTTGTTGTATGCATGTTTGGGTCCTGTATTTACTGCCACTCTATTCTCAATGGCTTTTTTCTTTTTGTGTACTGCATCTAAAACACTTGTTTTCACATTGCTTTCTGTGTACATGTCCAAACATCCATGGTGATTGAAATCTGAAATGATTTAAATTAAACTAGACAGATGCCTACAATGTACAGCCCCCCCCCCCCCCCCCCCCCCCCACCTACTTAAAAGTCAAGGAGCAGTAGATTTGATGTAGTATTGATGTAAACAGAATCACCCATTCTGTTCCATTTTGAAGATCAACAGCCTTCTCTTACATAGGAATGAGAAAAGGAATGAATGCATGAAGGCTATTCATAGCCATATAGCCTTGCTAAGTAATTTTTCTCCCTCCTCCCTTGGCTGGTACTGGCCCTAATTTGATTAGACTGCACAGACCGTGTTGGGGGGGATGCTGTGAACTGAAAAGGATCATTCTTTTTCTCCCCTTCAGTTGATTAGCGGAGGTTCAATCGTCAGCGCCGAGGCAGTATGGGACCACGTTACCATGGCCGACCGAGAGTTGGCGTTTAAGGCGGGGGACGTCATCAAGGTCCTGGATGCTTCCAATAAGGACTGGTGGTGGGGACAAATCGATGATGAAGAGGGATGGTTTCCAGCCAGCTTTGTGAGGGTGAGTGAAGACGGTGTACAAGCATTTTCCTTTAACCATTCAACATACTTCATCACATTACATCAAGCAAAGGTGAAAAATGAAGAAGGAAAAACAAGATGTTCTACGCGCTTTTGCGTCCATCGTTTTTATACAATGTCACGGTCACGGGTTCTGTATTTTATTACTCAAAATAATTTCCGTTATAGTGGAGTTTTGACTGGAGCAAAAATAGAAGAAAAGTATATCCAACCACTCCAAATCATGAGAATACATGGTTTGTTTTAAATATTTAAAAGAATATATATATTTTTTCTAAATATGAGTGGAAGACTGAGAAAATTTTGTACTTACCCCTTTTGACATTTATTTTAAAATATTTTAAAGAAGGACTCTTATTTTTACAAAGAATGTATACTGTAATTTATGGGAGGCTGTTATGTCTATGTGAGTGCATTACCTGACAGATGTCCTTAGCATATTAGCTATATATATGTACGGTTCCGCCTATCACCACTCTTCCATCTCCATTTATATTGTCATATATAGCTCTTGAACCGAAGTGTACTTTTGTTGTTCTTTTCGAAGGTTGAACCGCACCCTCCTCAACCTCAAACAAAACAAGTTTTCTATATCAACCCCATAGCAACTCCACGGTTCCAAAACACAGCTACAAAGGTGCGTTCTGTTGCCCATAAATCATCACGTCCCCCTGGGTTCATCATGGCAACCGTTGTCTTCGTCCACAAGCATCCCTGCGTATTTGACCCTCCCATGATCTCTCCATAACCGCAGCTCACAAGTCATCTATTGCTAAAATAATAATAATAATCATAGTAATGGGCCTCATTCTTTAAAATGTTTTTACAAACATAACTGATGTTTGTGTTCTGAGCTTCTGTTCTACCCAAGAAACAATCCCAACTAAGAAAACATTAGTGAATGCCAGAATGTTCATAAAAACATCTTAAAGGAAGTCTTAAGAACACATTTGTTTGTAGAATGGTTGGTGAATGAGGCCCAATAATAATAACAATGATAATAATAATAATAATAATAATATTTATTATTATTAATAATAGGTCGGGTACACCCGGGCCGGGGGGAGGGACTCGTGGGGAGAACCGTTGTGCACATAGCGGCCCCGTGCTATGCTGGAATCACTTTCAGGGGCACGAGGAACACGCCTTGAAGAAGATGTGGCGTCCTCCTTCCTACCGCCAGCCGATGTGGTTGTATAGTGGCGAATTCTAAGTGGTTGCTAAACGGGGAATTGAATCATACTAGGGTACAATTGGCTACCAAATTTGGAGAAAACAGGAATTTTTCTTTTTATGAAAACATGCTAAGATAAGAAGGGTTGTGTCAGAATGTATATGTTCTGTCCTACAACGACTATAACCTTTGCTTTGAAAAGAAGTTAATAGTTTGTAGAAGCACTGAAAAACCTCCCATCACCCACTCTGGTTTGTGTGAACTTAGATGTGTGTTCTGCTGGGGCTTGAGGCCATTGTATGTGTCCTATGGAAGGGGACACATGAGGATGCTATCAGTGTTGAATATTCTGTCCCAGGAGTTGTTGAGGAAGAGGAAAATGTCATCACCACAGGGAAAAGAGGCTGCTGCCTGCATCTTGTTTACACCTTACCTGTGACCTTTGACCCCCCTTCCAGCAACCAGTGAAAGCAGGGAGATCTATAGGCTGTGCGTGCCACAAGATAATCTTGTCTTGATGGATAGTGCTGGTTAAATTATACCGCAGAACCTCAGAACTATAAAGCTCAGGATTGCACACTGACTAGTCAACTGAACGGGTCTGAAACTGTAAATAGCATACAGAATTTAATTGTATTGATCTCCTTATTACCATGGAAAAAAACATTAGTATTAAACATGAACACGTTGCTGGATTTTCTTTAGTAATCAATAATGTAATGGACGTTTGATAAAGACTGTGACACCACTACTCTTTTTGATAAATGCTATGGACTACTGTGTGTCTGACAGTTGGACAGCAGAAATATAATATCCATACTATATAGTAGAGTCTTAACATCAACCGCATATTGAATATGTTGCAGAATCTACACAATATTACGTGTTAGTTTACCCGTGATTTTACCCTTGCCTGTTTTAGTTTTTATTAATCACTCGGCTGACCATTTTATGTGACAATTCATGAATCACATCAAAACCTCTGTTGACAATCCAATTATTGCTGACAGACTGGATTAAAGTAACCACACTGAATCACATCTTATCCTAATGATGCCCTGTCTTTAGTAAGCACAACACCGCTGATCTCTTTATCATTTCAACGATTACATTATTGATTCTGTGAAGGCTATGCATGATGCCCCGAATAGTAATAAATAAAGTCATACCGTGACTATCAATTGTCTATAGACGGACCACAAACCTCAACGGATTTCTTACTTTGGTGTTAAAAATGGATTTGCGGATGCCCCGTTGCTGTATCACCGCCTCAAATTTAGTTATTTCGAGAGTGAATCGTTTTTATTGCGATGTTTTATATCTGTGCGGCACTCCGGTACCTTGTGTCAGGTGGCACGGTACATGGAGTGGCCGTCAAATAAAAAGAACACCAGATGCCCGAAGGCAGAAGTGTTGTAAAGCTGTTGCTAGGAGCACATCATAATGCAAATATGGCGACAGGTGTCCTCTGTAGCAGAAGTACAGTGTGTTCTTTAGGGTATTCTTAGGTACAGATCTGAGGATTATGTTAAGTGACTTTTATTTTAGTTTCCTTGACTGTTGCTGTCACACACATTTACTGTATATTAAGCTCTCGGTTCCAGCAGCTTGAAAACCATATGACTATGCAGGTAAATACAAGCCCTCAGTGCTGCCCTAGTATGTTCATTTATGAGATTTGCAACTCAATGTCCCAGACAGTGCATATTTAATACCAAACCCGGACTACTTCGCTAGGACTAACCCGAGATAAGGAGGACTGGAGCACACAGAGCTCAGAGCAAAAAAAAAATTATTTTAATACGACTGACGTTTCGACGTCGTTGACGTCGAAACGTCAGTCGTATTAAAATTATTTTTTTTTTGCTCTGAGCTCTGTGTGCTCCAGTCCTCCTTATCTCGGGTTAGTCCTAGCGAAGTAGTCCGGGTTTGGTATTCTTTCTATTCACTGGTCCTTCTGTTGAGCACCTACAGTTCCTTGTTTATATAGCCGGCTTGTAACGCGTTTGGGATCACCCCCTTTTTAGAGTGCATATTTAACTTTTTACATTTTTCTCACCTTGCGAATAGCATTGAAATCCCAGTGACAATCTTTTAGCCAATTTGTCTCACTTCTGTTCTTATTCCTATGCACAGAGTTTGTTACAAATTCTACTAACGGAGCACATTTAAATTTCAGCTTGATTAATGAAGGTGTTTGCTAGGTTACACCTGGCACAGGCTGTACTTGAAAACTCTGGCACAAACTGTGTCAGGGGATTTGGGCTGAATGAATAAAACACATGTAGCTGATTTTAGCTTCAAATTGGTGCCACAATTTAAATAAATAAAGTGAAAGCAATGTGATGTGAGTTGATTTAAAAACTCTTAAAGGTTCAACTTAAGTTCATAGCAAGGATAAGCTGATTACTTGTGCAGCGTGATGTCACCAGTAGTGCTGTCATCGCACTCCATGTGTCACCACTTTTGCAATGTGATGTAACCCATGATGCTGCCATCCCTATGTATGGATCACCACATTGCTATATGACCAACAACACTGTGACCTCCCAACAATGGACTTTTCCAGCAGCCGAGGGTACCTTCTGCACCTCACCACAGCTCCCCTTAAGCGTCTCCAAGACATTCGAGTCGGGTGCACATTCGAAAAGGAAACGAACGCCGTGCTAAAGCAATCCGAGTTACGTTAACGAATCTCCCCAGATCATAATCCTAAAATCATTGAACCGTGTGAGTGCTTTCATTAACCGGTCTTTGTGTGTCCTCTTTCAAATGGCCCTTTTCCCACCCAATTAATAGAGGCCCACATGTGGTAGAGGATATGACAAATGCAGGGGATTTGCTGCCAAGGTTTATTTGGGATTAGCGGTGTGTTGAAAGGCCGGCATGTCAATACGAATGAAGAGAAATCAGATGCAGAGGACAATGTGGGCTTGTGGTGTTGATATTGATTACCCATGTTTAATCTGGATGTCTGATGGGAGAATGTCACGCTGCTGGTGTCACATGCAGTGAATAATACATTGAAAGTCTTACAATTACAATGTTTTCCCCCTCCGATTTATTTACATTGGGGGGGTCTACAATTGTTGTCACGGCCGATGTGCCGTGCTTGAGGGGGGTTGGGGTATCATGTGAGAGAACATGAGGTTAATTTAAACTAAACACAGCTTCAACGGGAACACCAGGTCAATAAGACTGTAGCCTTTGATAAATGCAGTGAAGAGACTGAAAAAAGGGGCCATGCTTGACCATGCCATGTCCATGAGGTGAGCGGCAGGTGAGGTCAGGAGGACAGCGTTAAGCGGAGGAACTGAGCATGCCCTGACACAAGCTCTGGTGATTGGATGCAAAGCGGTCCTGTGACAGAGCCACACGTTCGCATCCTGGTTTAACGGACGGACACTAAACGCTGCTCACATGAGTCATTTTCCCACTTTGCTGACTGCACGACAGTTCAATCAGTGAATCAAAAGAGGCCATCATTATTGAACAGGCGATTCCTTCACGGTGAGATTTTTGAGAGAATATTGACAAAATACTCATTTGCTGTACATAATGACTGCAGCTTTTCATATATGAAGCATTCTGTGCTTTTTGTTGGCCTTGCTCACGCTGTGTTTGAGTGTTGCTCCGTGCACGGCGTACCATAGAGTTGCTGTTTCATTGCCTGTGTTTGAGTGTTGCTCCGTGCACGGCGTACCATAGAGTTGCTGTTTCATTGCCTGTGTTTGAGTGTTGCTCCGTGCACGGCGTACCATAGAGTTGCTGTTTCATTGCCAGCATCTGATGCTTTCGTTCCAGATTCTGCTGAAATCTGACCTGTACTCTGCTGCTCACGCTGTGCTATCTAGTGCATTAGAATTCAAGCACAAGGGACTTTTTTTTGTGGTGTCTTCATCAGAGTCTGATCGTTTGATGTGCAGCAATAGATTAGTAATATCCTAGAAGAATACAATTTGAACATTCATTCTGCTAATTTAATCCAGTACCAAAATATTGATCTTTATGTTTACTATATTACTGAATATACGTATGTAACATGCATACACATCCAAATATAAAATAATACAATATGTAATACAATGTTATTACAAAATGTGTTGCATGTATATTTGTTAGCAGAATATCTTTAAAAGGCACCGATTCTTATGTATTTTATGTTCTCTCAATATGGTTTCTGTGGTCTTTCATACATTCCTCATATGTGCCTTCTCTATAAAGTTTATATGACAAATACAATTAAAAACATATCATATGTGTATTTATTTTTGGAATGGGCAAATTCTAAGTATGTATTTATGTACTTTTTATTGCCTAAAAAAACCTTTCTTTGACAACAGTCACCATGGCGGATTTTGACGCGCATCTCTAACTTGCTGAGACTTTGTGATGCCGGGGGTAGGTGGTGTCAATGCTGCTTGGAGCATTTCCCTTGCCCCCTGCTCACATGTGCTCTCTGATGTTGCCAGCTATGGGTGAACCAGGAGGATGGCGCGGAGACGGCGGAGGGCTCCGGCGAGGTACAGAATGGCCACCTGGACCCTGGCAATGACTGCCTGTGTCTGGGCCGGCCGCTCCAGAACCGGGACCAGATGAGGGCCAACGTCATCAACGAAATCATGAGCACAGAGCGGCACTACATCAAACACCTGAAGGACATCTGCGAGGTAATGCACTCACAGAGCCAAAACTAAAGAAACAAAACTACAGCTGATGTTTTCTGTAACTTGACATTTTCTGAGGATGCTGTTATACCTAAGAGTCAGGTGAAGGTGTATCTCAGTAATAAACCCTGGGTTACAAAATCCATAAAGGATTTGTTTACCCTGAAGCATCTGGCCTTTGTGTATATGGTAGTGAGGTTGAGAGGCGGGAAATAAAAGGCGAGGTTAGATCTGAAATTAAGAAGGCTAAGATCCAGTATAAGGAGAAAATAGAACATACATTTAAAAGCAACAATTTGAAGGCAGTGTGGGATGGGATGAGAACTATGACAGGACAGATAGATAAGGTCAACGAGCCTTTTAGCATGGATGGGTTTAAGAGAAATACAGAGCTAGCCAATGTACTGAATGGATTTTATGGATTTTTTCTAAGTTTATTTGTGTTATTCATGGTATTTAGCAGACTTCACACCAAGGGATGCACCATATCAAACAAATCAAAGACAGATACATCAAAGTTTAGGTCTTAAAATAAATGCAATAAATGCAATTATTCAAATGACACAACAGCAAATCATCTATTCATATAGATGTCTATCATAGTTACACAATATCATTGGTTTTTTTCTTGAAATGGCCGCAGAACATTTAGTTCCTCAAGTGCAATTAAACTACTCATCATAGATAAGATTACACAAATTGTAATTGTAAGTGTTCTAACAAGTCTAAATCCCCGGTTCATATTGCGTTATAATGATCCAGTCACTAAATTTGAAGAATGCCATAGTGAGTAAGCGGTTGCAGGATGAAATCCCATGGTGGGTCACTCTGGATATTTCTTTGAGCAAGGCGCTTAACCTAAATAGTGTCAGTAAATATAAAGCTGTATAAATAAGTAATATGTTAAAAAAATATATTAGCTGTGTAAGTCACTCTGGACAGGGGTGTCTAAGCAAATAACCATGGTAGTAATATAATGATGTAATCCTCTGTGTTTTTAAAATCCATAGGAGTTTCCCATCTCACTGATTTTAGGATATTGTGATGGATGTTAATCATTATTTAGGATGATGAATCTCTTTAGATATGGTGCAGAGTATGATAGTCTAGATATGATATGATAGTCATTCTCCTGGATAGAATTTGCGCTGTGAAATGCTCTATTGCAGTGGTCCTCAAAATCGGTCCTGGGGGACCCCTGTGTTTGCTGGTTTTTTGTTACAGCCAATCTCTTGCTCAGTTAAGGTTAACACAAGAGTGAACACAATAGTTTATTATTATTTTATTATTATTATTAGAAGTAATTTCGTAATTTTGTCCTTAAACTTGTTAATGCAATGCAAGTTTGGCTCATTATCAGTTTTGTTATCAGAGACTTTGTTATCGAATTTCTTAAATCTCTACCAAACGGCTATTAGTGGTCATGTATCCACACTGACACCCATTAGGAGTCTTTTGACCTACAGTACCTCACCTTTAAGTTGTCCAGTTAAACTTATTTTATTTTTTTACCCTCTTTGAGCAATCGTTTGTAATATAGCACAATGTGAATATGGGACTTATATTTTCCATGGCATGCATAGCTATTTATGCCATAATGTGGCTGAAGAGGGTGAATAATCCCTCAAAAACATGAAAAGTGTAATTAAGAAAGATTTGCAGCTTGTTAAAATTCTGGGACTGCAATTGCGGTTGTAACAGAAACCAGCACACACAGGGGTCCCCTAGGACCGAGCGTGAGAACCGCTGCTTTATTATGTGACATCAGCACAGAGGCGAAGGATGTAAGGTTCATTTCCACAGCCTGTCTTACATCTCCAGTAATAAATCATTTCCACTAGACAGACATACCACCCCCCCCCCACACACACACACACTCACACACAAAATTATCGACCCGGTCATTGCCAATATATCACCACAGTTGTAATGCAGTCAGGGTGCAGGGTGGTTTGCGATGAAATAAATCAACGGAGCAACATCAAGTTTATGCATTTTCTTGAGAGATGGATTTCATAGTGCTCCTGCAGTTGTGTATCAATCTGCAGCACCAGTTGCTTTATTATCATGAAATATATTATTATTCACATACACTTCTCTGTATTTTATACATTCAAATATAAAATTAGTGGGTGCATGAAGAATTTTATGGCTTCCAGTGCATTGGAGCAAACAAAAGTTAGGGGAAACTGTAGAATCGTTATAAATAACATCCATAATATATATTGTTCTGTCATGCTTTTCTGAATTGATTTTTTTAAATGGACTCTTCCTTCAAAAGACCATGACACAGAGGGATCAATTCGATCTAGGTCAGTTTGATGCAGTATTTGTAATATTTCAAATATTAGAATACTGCTGTATTCTTCAGAACAGAGACACATTCAGAAGTTCAACTAAAAGGATAAAGCTAAAACTTTCTAGTAAGATAAAACTTTACTTTTCATCTGTGTTCTGGAAATCCATTTTCTACTCCTTGCTAATTTAAAATGTCTTCCTGAAATTAGCCCGGAGCGGTTAACTAGAGCGGCTTACTTCTTTCTTGTGAAAATAAAATTTTTGATTATAAGGTAGTACACATATTGCTACCCGTGCTGACGCTTAAAATAGAAGTCATTATGAGCTGATGTGGTGCCTGCATTGTGAGAACAGTATTACTACAATGGTAACCCTGGTGTTGGTATCTGCTTGTTAGAAAACAGGCTATGCACCTGTCTTTCCGAAAGATAAAAATGTTGTCACATTAAACAGCTGGCTATTCTTAGAAGAATAATATATTTGAAACGACTACTAGATGTGCAATAACACTCCAAGCCTTTCTGCCAAGTTTTTAGTTGTAACATTTAAGCACTAAATAAGGAGAAATCCCTTGTTACAGTATAGATATGAATTTGAGCGACAACTCAGCCAATAATATAGAAATGGGTTTTCTGAGTTTTAATGCAGTCAGTATCATGTGAATCAGATGCTGGACATAAGAGAGCAGTAATTGAGAAAGACAAACTTTGAAGCACAAAGCTTCTGAATAGCAACTTTTCCATCTCCACCGGGACTTGCTGCCGAACATTCTTGTGACAAATATAGTAACAAGCACGTAATCTATAAAGGCACTGTCTAAGGGAGACTATATGAGTGTCTTTATTTCCTCAAGTTCAAAGAAGGACATGTTATTTGTTAGGAATAGAACCTTTAGGACTGCGGTGTCCTTTCTGCATTCTGGAGATACGCACTCACGAGGGTTGTAGAGCTGCCAATCAGCCCCCCTTAACATACAGGTGATTGACACCCAGTACGCCAGGGCAATTTAAGCTCCAATCAGTGGCTCCATCCCAGGAATCTAAAGTTGGGAAGCACAGATATTCTTTTTGCTGAGTAGATATTGTGCCATGGCTTGCCTCACACTGAAAATGATGTCACTGCCACTGTTGAGGTCAAAAGTGTGCTCATTTTCTGTGCTGTTATGAATATTCACGAAGGGGTGTCACCAACAGTCACCAGAGACCACTGGTGCCAGAAGCCTGAGGGATGTCCAGTGGTAATCTGCTATGGCATTATCATCCTTGAATTTCCCACCAACCATGACCTCTCCATTTAAATTACTTGGTTGCAATGCTTAAGAAACTAGACTGTACTGTTAGGAGTTGTGAATTTGAATACCCCGTGGGGCACCATCCTCTGCAACCTTGTGCAAGGTACTTAAAATGACCTACTTCATGATGTTCGTCAGTATAAATGGAGAGCATAATGTAAAAATTATATTCAGCTTAAGAAATGAAAATGTGAAGATATAAATATAGAATATAGTGTCTCCATAGTATAAAATGACAAGAAGCTTGCAGGGAAGGCCCCAGCACATTATTTTAGTATCTCAGTATGGAAATGATCTAGCCTGTTTGTAAATGAGCTGTAATAATGATGAGAGTGCCGTGGTGCCTACGTGAAAAGCAGGAATCATTATGTAATGGGGACTCATGGACAACCCAGCCTTCCCCACAGGCCCAAATGAAATATTCATGAAGACAATGGGCTGCCAGGCGCAAAAAGAATGTGATGAGATCACTCAGCATTCAATGGTGATTTGACCCCAATCTAAATCCCGTTAGGAGGGCGAGCATACATGCACTATTTGCTATTCGGTCTAATAATGTCTTGATCAAATGAGATGAGATTTTTTACCATAAAGGATCCTTTTCCTTGATGATAACATGTGCGTACAAAACCGCATTTGGATGTTCCGTTCAGAGTGCTATTTATGGCTTTCCCCTTCTTTAAGCCGATTTTATATCCTCCATTTAAGGGCTATCTGAGGCAGTGCAGGAAGAGAAGAGACATGTTCAATGATGACCAGCTGAGAGTCATATTTGGGAATATCGAGGACATCTACAGATTTCAAATGGGGTTTGTTCGAGACCTGGAGAAGCAGTACAACACTGAGGACCCTCATCTCAGCGAAATTGGACCTTGCTTTCTGGAACATGTAAGTTCCTTTGCTCAAAACGTGTGAGGACGTCACTGTATGTAACACAATCTATATCAAGTGGCTAATGTATCGCACATCATTGACAACAGTATGTTTAACTCATGCTTTGTTAGGTGACTAATGCTGTCATCACGTGTTACACAATGCACTCTATATAAATAGATCTTCAATGTACACAGAAATCTCTATAGTAGTCACAACAAAAAGCATTTTACAACAAATAATAGAATTTTGGGAATGCAAAGGTTAGGGAATCAAAGACTGCAGGGAATATTACAGCAGGTAATGTCAATAGCTTGAGACTTGGAAGTGTAATTGTCAAGTCCTGGTCTTCACGTTTAGCCACTCTTTGCCAGTTTGTCTGTGCCAGTTTGTCTTTTGGAGGAACTTGCTTAACTGCATGAGTCACAACAGTGCTGAATAGATGAAGGTAATGATCAGCGTTTGCATTGGATTTTGCATTGTGTACTTCATAGATACTTTCAAATAGAGTTCAGTTATCTTTTGTTTTGTTGAATTTGTGCTGTAGAAATGCATTTTCTGCCCGCTGTGACATTACGAGCTAATTCTCTGAAGTGTCCAGCCATTGTTTCTTCCAAAACATTTGCAGTCAGCTGCAAGAAATGAGAACCAAAATGCGGTATGAGATTAAAAGCAAGTTTTCCTATACAAACAGTACAGAGTGTTGTGAATTCATGATGATGACTGCTGAAATCCTTGCTTTGATATTTAAGTTAAAGTTAAAGATACATGTTAGTTGAATGCAGGCCCATATCAGGAGAATCTAGAGCAAAGTAGATCGTTAATTTACTGTCTTTATGAAAAAAAATACTTACCTACAGTAGCTAGCATCCTTTGTGTAGGGTAGTAATGCCTCTCAGGTGGACGAGAGTTAAAGTGAGAAGCCTTTGACAGTGTTCTGGAGTAACTGGAGTGACATTTTGTCTGCATATTACCTCGGAGCCGGGAGGGACTGGTGGCCGGGGTATTGATTAGTCAAACAGGGCTTTGGGCCCCGTGCCAGTGTAAAGGTCCTGCAGATGCATGGTGCTTGAGAATTAATGTGAAGCATCAGGAATGCATGATATCTCTCATCCCTGTGGGGTCCAGGGGACGAGTGCTCAGTGTTTATTCTCTGTTCCACAATTCCCAGTCCCTCCCATCTTCTATGGTGCGATTCTAAAATGGAAATATTGTTTGCTTAATATGGGGTCCCTCTGATCCACACAATGGTATCACGCAATTCCGAGAACAGCGCTTGCAGTTGAAGTTGAAGAAGAGTGAAAAATGCAGAGAGAGGGAGACGTGCTCAGATTGCTTTTTACGAGAAAATAAAAATCTAAGCACGTTGGCTAGCTCCGTCGCTTTATGCAGTTTTATGAGAGGGTGGTTGGAACTGGGTCATTTTTTAAATTTCGTAATGTATTTGAACTATTTCATATGTGATATATAATAAACATTTTCGTGGAGGAAATGCATGTAGAACTGCATTAATTTCAGTGCTGTGGTTCTTTCCTGGGGAAAGATGAAAGGAAACGAAAGTACTCGGTAAAAACTTTATGACTATATTATAGACATATGTCACATCTCAGGACTTCCTCCATGGATTTATTATTGTTGTTATTTTATGCACTGGAGTCTCTCTGAAAGCTGATATTTCACTTTGGGAAAATAGGAATTGGTACCATCACAAAGAGGATAAATGAGCAACATAATTATCCTGTCAAACTCAGGCCCACTGTTTCCAGTTCTTCGCTTGGTTTCATTACCTGTGGCAGCTGTGGCCATTCCATACAGCCTGCACAGTTCCTTACAAACCCCTCATGCACGCACAGAAGAATGTTTGATGATGACAGCAGGTCATTCGGCCAATCTAGATTCTTCATTTTCCAGACTGAGAGTTTTGATCACTGTGTCAAGGCTGGTTTGAAAAGTCTGCTTCTGATATGCATCGCACTAGCAAAAATACCAGTGAAAACATGCGTCTGATATCAGAGGAAGATGTACCTTTCTCTCGTTTATAGAGGCTTAATTGTCTTCATTCTTTCTACTTCACTTTTAATTATGATGTCTGGAAAAAAATTGTTGAAATTCCATGTACTTTTTCAATAGCTCCTATGTCAGTGTCTGACAAGGTCATCGTATAACATTAATATAACATCCATTGAGTCAGTCATAGTCAATATCATTTTGCTGTATATCTCAGCGTCTGGCTTTTGTTCATTACTGCTATGGTACAATGTCTAGATCCAGATAGACTTGGGCCTACTATTGTGATGTGAGGTTACCACCTGCTGCCCCAATCCCGCCAACTCATCCGTCTTATTTGTGTCACGCAGCAAGACGGTTTCTGGATCTACTCAGAGTACTGCAACAACCACCTGGACGCCTGCATGGAGCTGTCCAAGCTGATGAAGGACGGCCGCTACCAGCACTTCTTCGAGGCTTGCCGGCTCCTGCAGCAGATGATCGACATCGCCATCGACGGCTTCCTGCTGACGCCCGTGCAGAAGATCTGCAAGTACCCGCTTCAGCTGGCCGAGCTGCTGAAGTACACTGCCCAGGAGCATAGGTACAGTGTACTACAGCGCCGTGCCGGCCTTCACTGCCATTAAAGGGCACCTCGGGCTGTTCTGTGGGCTTCTGCCTGTAATCTTTCTTTAAAGTCATTTCAGCTCGAGACTGATATATAGGTCCGGGGGAAAAAAAAGTTAACGCATGTTTGAAAGTGAACCCCAGGGATAGTGTTTAGTGGGATTTACTGAGCAGGTCCCTCTTGGGGGGGGGACCCCCACTTATTAGTGCTTTGGTATGTCCAACCAAACACTCTTCCTGGGTCTCGCTTTCTTGCGGGAACTGCCCAAGGTGCCTCTTAATGGATGCAGCCAAGTAGTGTCAGGGAAAGAAATAATGAATCGGAGCAGGTAAAGTGAAATGTCATCGCTTCATGGCTCGGAGAGGACAGATTTCCCATTTCAGTCATAAATCAGCATGCATGTGCATTGTCCCATCGCTACATGACAGTTTCCACTGACTAGATGAGGCTCTTGTTAAAAAAAAGGTAAGTGCACATAATTCTGTCATCCATAAAGTCAATGTTTGCTTTGGTGTTTGTCACATTGGACAGGTCTTATGTAAGCTTTACTGAAACTAAATTTCGTAAGAAATAACCCGAGTTCAGTTTTTCAAGTAGTCTGAGGAAACAACTACCTTGAATCATTTAATTAGGGCAACTTAATATGTTCAGGTATCCACTGATCCCTTTTTACCAGTTTTAATGTAGTTATAGTAGTTTAATGTAGTTTTACAATGAGTTACGTTTACAATGTACAGAAGATCAGCAGCTGCAGTGCTTAAACAAACATTTTTTCATGGCTTATTGAAATAGAAATAAATTTGATAAACTACAATGAATTACTGTAGCTTCCCATTCTGTTAATTACCAGGGCCGGTTTTGTAACAGCTGCTATTGCATCTACAATTTATTCATTTATTTTCATAATTACATTAATAGCGAGCAAACCTTTTGTTATTGAGTGAAATTTAAAATTATAACTTCAAGATAAAATTATTAAAGTCATCCCCGGAAGCAGTAGGAAATAAGCATAATGCCTAGAGCATCATTTTGTTACTCCTGACCAAAATTGCCCATGATTTGATTATCTTCCCTTGGCAAACAGTATTATTTCTGTTAAATGAGATTGTACTGTAATATCTTGCCCGTAATTAGATTTATTTTTATAGGCTTCAATGTCAGTAATATAATATCTCTTTCAATATTGCTGGGGATTCTGGGGAGTCTTTGGCCCAGATTTGATTAATATCTGTCCTTAAGTTTGACTTACAAATAAATGCATGTGTTACACTTTTTGTTATTGAGTGAAACTTGAAATTAAGCCTCCAAAATGAAATAAAAAAGGTCATTACAAAATACAATAAAAAGTAAGTGTATTATACCCGATGTATTATTTTGTTACACCGGTCTCAATAATTCACACTGTTTGATTATTTTCCCTTGGTCAAAAAAGTGGTGTGTTTGTGAAATGAGTTTGGACTGTATTATCTTCTCTGCTATTCCATTTAAATGAGTAAGCTTGAATGTCACAATGTCACATATATTGCTCGATATTATTGGAAATGCTGGATGTCTTTCCCCTGGATTCAATCTCTAACTTTGACTTTGATGAAATATATATTTTTTTCACCAGTTATTTTGTTAGATTGTGTTTAGAACAAATTGTACACTTTAAATGAATTGTGAGAGTCAAACAGCCTGACAGAGAGGATGAGGAAAATTAGAAGAAGAAGAAGAAGAAGAAGAACTACACCCTACAAGGCTCTACACGGTTATTTTGGATTACGACCCCCCTGATTTCATTAATGATATGTCAGATATCTTTAGCCTGTTTTCACCTACGAAAATAATTGAAAATAAATAAATTAATAAGTAAGTACAAAAAATAAAAAGATTCTCCAGTCTCCAGTCTGAGCAGCAGAAATAATGTGTCCCAATTAAATCTTATCAGACTCAATTTCCCATTGTCACATCTCATCATACATCAAGAGCTTTGTGCCTTCTTAAAGCGTAAAATTGGGGGCAGCAGCCAAAAACGGCACGCTATTCATAGAGGTGTTTGTGCTGCGGTGTGGCCTCTCTCTTTGATATCTTCCCCAGATGAACACAGTGGCCTAAAGCGATCATGAAATATCCGGCCCCATATTTTCAGGAGTGCGTCTTAACAATGCCGCTCCATGAATTTATTTTTTCTTTCATTTTTACCTACCAATGCGTTTCAGAATAGCCCTCCCCCTGAGGATTTAGCCTCCCCTCGAATTCTCTGCAGGAAGTGATGTGGTAGGTTGCCATGGTTACCCAGTGAGTAATGCTTAAAAGAGCTGCACTTTGTCACCCTGTAGGGAATCCTGGGCTTGAATGCAATATTGAATCATCCATCGTCTCTTAGAGATGAGAGTGAAACCAATCAAACTGCGCATCACGGGACCATAAAATGAATGTTATTCACTGAATATTCAACTTTATGCTTTTTACTGTGCTTGCTTTTAAAATAGCTATTTTATGAAGCACGAGCACCATATCTCCTTAGCTCGTGTCATAAGTAAAATGTTATAATTATCCTAATGCTTAACCTTGTCTCATCTCTAAATATGCTGCCAAATTTGACTTCTCGGTTACCGGGGAAGTCCGGTAAGGGGAATCATTTTGGGGTGGAGAGCTCCGGTATGTCAGAAAATCTTTGTCCACCTTTTAAGACTTACACAACACATTTAGATTGTGAAAGGTAATTATTATTTTTATTTGTCTTATGCATGATACTGTTCTAGAATTATTGTAATTCAAGCACATCCTCATAAGAAAACGTCAACACTAATACGTGCTGATGAGAAATATTTTTTTGTAATAAATACAATGAAAAACAAGCCCCGTTGCTGAGGCTTGTGGGGAATTTGTTAAGTTAAACCACATGGGAATTATTCATCAATCTCCATAGTCCAAGTGCTGTTCTATGAAAAACAGACCAGTACTCTGCCACTCAATTAACACATATGAGAATTATCGGTATATAACATGTGCATTGCATCTAAATAGAAAGCGAAAACTGGCACCGCGGTGGTGCAGCGGACAAAGGCGCAGACTGTCTGTCTGTGCGGTTGCGCACTAAGGATCGGGGGTTCGATCACCGGTCCTGCCAGATCCGAGTATGGCCGGTGCCTTGAGGGAGCGGCAATTGGCGGCTGCTCCTGGGGTGGGGGGAGGGACTCGGAGAGAATCGTCACACATAAGACAGCCCTGGGAGAGCTGGACTCACAGTTAGGAGCTCGAGGAGTCGCGCCCTGAAGAGGACGTGGCGCCCTCTTTCCTGCTACCGGACTAAGGGGTTGTAGCGGCGATTCTCTTTGAATTGCATAGTGTCCAATTGGCTACCAAATTGGGAGAAAAAGGGGGGGAGGGAAGAAATTGAAAACTTTCTGGAACAAAATAGAAAAGTCCAGATAAGCTGCAGAGAAAGTGTTGAGTTGGACGTACCAGCCACACATTGATGACTGTATTGAGTTGGACGTACCAGCCACACATTGATGACTGTATTCAAAGATGAAAAAATGCATATTTTATTCATGACGATAACAAGATGGCTGAGTTCCACTTTCATTTAAGATGAAAAGACGAAGGCAGTTTTGATTGAATCATTGAATATCTGTGCAAGTGAATGCAACCTAAAAGGCAGATTTAATGATGCTGGCTTCGTCCAACAAAACGTAGTGCTCTGTGGTGATGTGTGCCTGAGATGATGAATGGTAAACGGGGTACAGCCAGATGGGATTTCGGCAATCCATTGATTGACTACGGCTGTGTGTCCCACTTCTCCAGTGACTACCGCTATGTGGCCGCCGCCCTTGCTGTCATGAGGAACGTCACGCAGCAGATCAATGAAAGGAAGAGGAGGCTGGAGAACATTGATAAGATTGCTCAGTGGCAAGCCTCCGTCCTGGACTGGGAGGTAGGGACTTGCGCTGGTGGCCTCACTCGCCCCTCACAGCCCCAACCACAAATCAATAAGGTTTGATTGTGGTCTCATCGCCTAACCCATTTTCGCCCCCCAGACAGTCATGTCAGGTAAATTTTGAATCAACGTTCTGAACTTAGAGGTTACAACCTCTCAAAAATGTGTAGTGTGTACGTGGACTCTCACACAACATAGCCAGGTGAATGAATTGATTAAAAACTACTACATAATGTCAAAAGGATCTTACTAAGAAAGGGTAGGTTGAAGATTTTAAGAACAGAAGGGTCTAAGGGGTTTTTCTTCAGAAGTGGTTTCACTAAAGCAGTCTTAAGAGCAGATGTGAACTCCCCCGTGAACTGAACAGAGTAATTAGCCATACTTAAGACATTATCAGATAGAGCTGCTAAAAACCATTTCAGAAAAGGAGGTAGGAATGGGGTCTACAAGACGAGTTGAGGACTTTGCACAACAGGTCATGTTTAATAATTTCAAAAGAACCTAAGATGCTGCTGCATGGAGGAACAGGGGGCTCTATTCCATCAAAGGCATGGGTAGAGATTGTAATGCGAGAACAAATTTTTCAACTTTAGCTTTGAAGAAAGGAACACATTCTGTGTGGATACGGAGAGGAAATCGCTTGTGTGGGCAGGGAGAGGATTGAGAAGGCGGTCGATAGTGGAAAAAAGCTTTCCAGGGTTATTACAATTATCAGCTATCATATTTGAAAAATCTTGCTGTCTAGTACGTTTAATGGCCTAATTAAAGGCTGTTAATTGGCCTCTAAAGATATCATAATGTTGATGTAGATTACTTTTCCTCAATCTCTGTTCCGTGACAACATCGCTATTAAGTACTCTAGAAATGACCAAATCCAAGGTATGACCATGATGGTCCTGATACATGCTGAGAAAAAGGCCATGCAATTCAGCAAGTCCATTAGTTCAGAAGCCCAAGAGTCAGTATCAATGTCCACATGCAAATTAGAATCCACAATAATGATCATTCTGTCATAGTTTGTGTTGATAATAGATATGCGTTCTGAACAATCAGTTTAAAAACGTGCACAGTGTTTAGGCAGCCTGTCCACTGTGATAGCCAGCACTGAGGGCTGGCATTAAAGTGGTACAGCACGATATTCAATGGTACTAAATTCTCCAAAAGAGAGAATGCCAATAGAGCTTGAAAAGATGGTGGCCAGTCCACCCCCTTTCTTTTCCCGTCTACGGGGTGTTTTAATTGAAACGGCTGAGAAAAGCCAGAGGCTTGCAGAATAATTTTACAGGCCAGGAGTTATTACCCATGATGCCTTGCATTTCCAGCCATTGCTGGGCTGTAAATGCGTCATCAGCATTGAGCAATCTCACAAGCTTTTAGGATGACAATGTGCATGTGCATTCAGGTCGGCACTTCTATTTTGAGAGCTGTCTTGGCTCTGTGTCTCTTGCCTAAGGCAGAAAAAGAGAGAGGTTTGTGAGGACAGTAAGCCTGAGTGGAGACACGGGCTCACACAAACACACACACGCACGCAAGCACGCACGCACGCACGCACGCACGCACGCACGCACGCACGCACGCACACACACACACACACACACACACGCACAAACATACACACTCACATATCAGCACACACAGTGATAAACATATAAACACAGGCACACACACACACGCCCACATGTATCCGCACATATACACACAAGCACACAAACTAACACTCAGATAATCACACGTGCACACGCAAACACATTCCCAGCCAGACACATCCAGACATACGTACAAGCAATATTATGCACTTATTGTTATGTCTATATGTCTGTATGTGCCACCTGGTGGTTATTGCAAGAAGCACTAGAGTTGATGATGCCATCTGTAGAAAACTTCCCAAGGCAAACTGGGCACATTCTTGGCTCAGGATTTCAGCATGAAATTCCCACATGCCATGCTTGTGGCATGCCAGGCCAATAGATACAGCATACACAAACACATGCGTACACACACACACACACACTGACTTCAAACAGAGGTTGAAGGTGACCTTTGCAAAGGGTGCCGATCATGAGTCCTGCATTGGAAATCTGTCCATGGTGGATAACAACATCAATCATTCGCCCTGACCCCAGCAGGACTAGGCAGGCAACAGTGGCACTTATCCTTTAGATAGGCCTAGGGGACTAAAGCCACATTAATTATGGCATTTATTTACATGTACTTATTTGATTATTTGTCCAACCTGCCTCATGTCATTATCAAAGGTACGCACTTATCAACATCCTGTAATCAGTGCAAAAATAATACCTGTGAATCAAATAAAGAATGCAGCACGCAATAGAAATTCATAGCATCACAACTTTTTTTAATGATTGAATCAAAATCATATAAATTAGTCTAATACATAATGGTACTCTGTGGGTGGAGCACGATTACTGTCAGCATTAAATAAACAAATACACCTTTTAATAAGTAAATATCTCTTTAAATAAATGAATTGATGAGATGTCTAATTTGACCACTGTTACTGACTGCAAGGCAGCTGCAAATCATAGTCCATCACTCCATGAGTGGAAAAGCTGGAAGAAGCTTGTCATCCACTTTGTGAAATTCTAACTGGTTTCAGACCTGAAATTCTAACTGGTGTTTGAAATCATAGATTTTTAAAGTTAGTGTTGAGCATCTCCAGTGGCTTTGAATTATAGAAAGGTCATGCTATCTAGTTCCTAGCTAGATAACTTCTAGCTTCTAAGTAAGCTTCTTTTAGCCCTGATTATAAAGACGTGTAATGAAGCCGAGGCAGTGGGAAAATTGTGAATTTTAAATTGTGGTTTTTTTGTGTGTGGCAAGATATGCCTGTGTTTGCTGGAGGAAGTGAAAACCTAGCATTATCAGTTCTGTTTGATCAAAGCCAAAGCTTGAGGCTGCTGCTCAGAGTATCTCACATCCCTAACCCTCCACAGAAAGGGAGCCACTTCTCACCAACTCAACTAGTTTCCTCAGCGCTAATTACTCTTTCTGTTTTTTATTTTTTTCCAAATAATATACCAAATACCCAGGCCAAGATGACTCTAGCTTAAGGCTTGAATCAAAAGTTCTCGCTTGCCTTTTGATCTCTGAATCAGATAAGCCAAGAGTTTTTGTTTTTCATGTATGGTATAGAATGAGTATGAAAATATACCTACATGCGCTTCAAAATGCCAAAAGTGAATTAATTCCGTGTTACTTAAGAGTTCATTAAAGGAAAGAATGTCTTTCTGCATATACCGCACACACACACACACACACACACACACACACACACACACACACACACACACACACACACACACACACACACACACACACACACACACACACACACACACACACACACGCACACACACACACACATAGACACACACACATACTATATATATATATATACTGTATGCATGTATATACACAGTAATACAGTGTGTGTGTGTGTGTGTGTGTGTATGTATGCGTGTGTGTGTGTGTGTGTGTGTGTGTGTGTGTGTGTGTGTGTGTGTGTGTGTGTGTGTGTGCGGTATATTTTTTATTGCCCTCAACAGAATGCTGATATTTTGTCATGTTGGGTTCACACATATTATTTCCAGGAATAAACCTTTCAAATGCATAGTGCTCAGCTGAATATAAGTGAATATACATTACAGTGTGATTGGATTCACATGGTAATTTTCTCTGGAAAGAGCATCTGAAATACACGCTGTACAGTGTACATGGTGTTCAGTGTACATGTGATTTTGGGCTTTTCCTCACATTTTGCAGGTGCCCTTATTGATTGTGACTTACAAAATATACTGTGGCTCGTGCATTGTTCAATGTGCCGTCATACAATGGATTGCATAACAAAATCAGAGTAGCCATTTTCTAAGTGGCAAAATAACAACAGAAACCGTGTCCTGAGTTACCCACATGCATAATATATAACTTGAGTTATATATTTTGAGTTATATATTTTGATATAAGAGGTATTACATATCAAACAGTAGCATGCACAATTTCTTCACTCCAGAGATTCGATTATTATTTTTCTCTTGCTCGAATGACTCAACCATAAAGGGCTTATGCGTCCATTTGACTTTTCTTTGTTTTTTGTTCCTGTGTAGGGGGATGACATTTTGGACAGGAGCTCAGAGCTGATTTACACTGGTGAGATGTCATGGATTTACCAACCATATGGGAGGAGTCAACAAAGAGTCTTCTTCCTGTTTGACCACCAGATGGTCTTGTGTAAAAAGGTTAGCTTCACTTTACACCACGGCTCCTTTGTCCTCTTCCACAGGAACTTACAGGGCAAATATATCCTGGCGCTAGGGGGCTGCAGTGTCAGGAGGCCTAGTTCTGGAAGGTCATAGTGTTTGCAGGACTACTATGTTGTGGTTTTTGAGGGCCGTGGTGTCCACAGGGCTACTCGGCCCTGGCCCTGGAGGGCCGGTATCTACATTGTCTCCAAGCGTTCACCCCGGTGGATCGCAGCCCTTCAGCACCATAACTGAAGCAACACACTCTTACATAGACTGTTCACTCTGGACTCAGGAGTCTGGAGAGTTAAGACGCCATGCCTTCGTAATGGAGGACATAAATGTGTTCCGCATTCACATTGAGATGGTGGAGATCAGCACGCCCATCAAGAGCAAAAATAAGGATGACCAGGTGTTCCACCTGCTAGAGTTCTGCATGTTAATAGCATGCTCTATAATATAAACATGTCACTCAAAAGTTGGCAACGGAGCAATTAAGAAGTTTTAAAAACCCATCCATCTAGAACTCTTTATAAAATGGTATTTTTGATTGCTACTGCTTGACTCTTGACTCTGCAGTTCACTGCCTCAGTAGCAGGTGCAACCAGAAAAGTCCTGCAATCATGTAACCATCGTGCTTACAAATGCCAGGGTGCTCCGCAAACATTTCCAAATTGACCAAATTGGATGAATAGCAAAGGTAATTACTTTGTGGTGTTACTTGGAAGTGAGAAGCGGTGTAGTTAGGGACTGTATCCCCCCCTGTATACATATAGCTTCAGCACAACGCATGCCCAAGTGCAATGCCAGGGGCGCTGTCCTGTAGGATGGCAAACCGTGTTCCTGGCTCACCGTGGTCATTAAACAACACGTGGCACTTATCACAAACAGTGGGAGCTCGCTGGTTCCCTCCTGGCTCTAGCTACCTCATACCAATTGGCTAAATAATGACTTCTCTGTTGATGTATGGTGATGCTAGAGATGAATCCCTGATCAACATTTTGCGATCAATTAATAGTAGTGATAATAGTGATTTATAATAGTGATGACAAAAAGCCTCTTTGGTCCATTATCATTGACCGTGTAATTGGCTCACGTGAATTTATTGGGCGTGCAGCGTGTCACAGTGGTTAGGTAACTAGGAGATGTCAAATAGAAGATTTAATCTCAGCTGCAGAGGCATTCTGTAATTGTACCATTGACCAAGACACTCTACTTCATCTCATTTCCCTCAATACAGATCATGAGTAAATGTCGTGTGAAATGCAATCTATGCAAATGCAAATAGCCATGCAAAAAGGCCGGATAAAATGAACAGATAAAAATGTTAAACACAGACCGTGAAAAAACCACGGCAGAACTAAAGACTATATAAGAGATAAAATGGTAATAATAATAATATTATTATTAATAATAATAATAATAATAATAATAATAATAATAATAATAATAATAATAATAATATTAAAAACATGCCATGTCTTAGTCAGGTCCTGTATTTAACACACAAGCCTTTGTTCTGCTATTTGTTTCTGACTTTAGCAATGGCTGTGGTATAATGAGCACCCCACAGGCTTTTAAACAAGGCTATTTGTTCCCCTCCTTCCTCTTCCTCTTGCTCCTGTTGCTGCATGATCAGCAGGGAGAAATGCCACGTCTCACGCGCACTTTAGAAACAGCTGCTCCACTACTTTAACAAGAGAAGTGTGCTCATGTAAATAACATCATATAAGCTTGTAATGTAGGTGCCATAATGGGAAAAGGCTTCCTTCCCAAACACAGAGTCTCTCAACACACATCATAGTTATGAAATGAAAACTGCTCATATGGGCCTTCTGAAACTGAGAGCTCTTACTGTTACACTTGTAACATTTATTGGAATGGGTATCTTTTGACCTATTCCTTTTTAATGTGTGTGTAATTCACTGGATTAAACAGGTAAATAAATCCTTTATATTACCCAGCGAATTTTAGTAATGATATGTCCGTTTTATAATATAGGTAAAAATATGATACTGGAGAGATTTTTTAAAGTGATTTTCATTTGTTTACCAAAGTGTCTTGTCTTTACTTTATGGGAAAGTTTTTTGAAGTATGTGGTACTTCATATAGCCATGTAATACATAACATAAACTCATGGGCCAGACTTTCTTGAACTGTTGTAAATTTTCGATTTTTACCCATTAATAGGACACAAAATTTATACATTTTCGTGTCCTATTTTGTGTCCTATTAATGGGTAAAAATCGAAAATTTACAACAGTTCAAGAAAGTCTGGCCCATGAGTTTATGTTATGCATTACATGGCTATATAAAGTACCACATACAAGTAAAACTTTCCCATAAAGTAAACACAAGACACTTTGGTAAACAAATGAAAATCACTTAATAAAATCATTTAAAAAATCTCTCCAGTATCATATTTTTACCTATATATATTAATTAATCTAAATAAATGAAGATTTTTTCTTTCTGTTTTTTATGTTTTTCATTTATGATTGTTTTGCAGCTGAAATGTCCTGAAATAAATAAAAAGATAAAAAAACAAGCAAGTGTGTGAACAACAGTTTGACTAGACTTTTGATGCGCCGTTAATTTGTGCCATGGTGCATCGTGATTGGTTTAATTACTGCACAAGCACATCTGTTTGAAGCTCCTCATTTTCTCATGCATAATTTTAAGATATCTGAATAGTTCCCCCATAAGCATGCAACGTCATGCAACAATGTGCCTGATTAAAAATATTCATTAAGTCGACGACAACAGCAGTCTTGTCAGCAGACTCCAGAATGATAATAGGCCTAAACTAATATTCTGTCTTTTGCATTTTAATTTTAAGCGATGAACAATTTTGAGACTTTTAATATCGATTATTTCAGACTTGCCTATCTCAGATATTTTTGGCAAGTATTTGAGTGGAAGTGAGATGATTACATGGCTATGACTGAGGTTTGAATGTAATCTGTATGATAATATAATTTCCAAAAATGTTGGGCTTTGAATTCTGTCATTATTTTTTCCACGTCTTGTTTTCTTAAATGCCTTAGGGTAGGGGGCTGGGTGGCTCCTCGTGTTAACATATTGTTCTAGTGCATGGCATCAAATCCAGACCTTGCCAGTGCCTACTGTGGTCAGTGGCTCTGCAGGGGGGACTCGTGTCTCTGTGAGCTCGACTTGTGAACCGTGGTGTGATAAGAAGCACCGACTGACACCATGTTCTTCGGAGGAGAGAACATGTTTATATTTATCTGTGCCGTCCCAAATTGATAGTGTTGGCTGCAGGAATGAGGGCTGATATACTGTGTAGGTTTTGGCTTTCCAAATTAGGGGAGAACAAAGGCTAGTTTTAAGGTAACTGAAATTAATCATTTTCTTGGAGGAAATGCAGTTTAGGGCTTGTATGAGACAGACAAGTTGAGGCTATTATTTTCTGTTTTCTGAATAATTATGCTTTTTGAAGTCACTTGAATGGTTTATTTTGAGTAATGCGCGCGATATGATTAATTGGGGAGGACAGTATGAGACCGATGCCATCTACCGCTTCTGAACCCAAGGGCGCAATAGCCTATTTGAAAACAAATCAGCACATTCAAAGAGAGAGGGAGGTAATAGAGATGGGGTCTGCCCAGATCAGATTAGCATGGGTGGTTAACTGTATTTCCACCCGCAGGACTTGATACGCAGAGACATCCTGTACTACAAGGGCCGCATCGACATGGACCGGTACGAGGTCGTTGATGCAGACGAGGGCCGGGATGAGGACTTCAACGTCAGCGTGAAAAATGCATTCAAGCTGCAAAACAAGGACACGGAGGAGGTGCACATCTTCATGGCCAAGAAGCTTGAGGAGAAGATCAGGTGGCTCAGGGCTTTTCACGAAGAACGCAAGATGGTGCAAGAAGATGAAAAAATAGGTACCCACGGCCTGCCTGCTCTGTGTGGTTGCACTTTACGTAGCGTCATGAACCAAAAACTGAGCAGTGCTACCATGCTATCAGTGACTCACTGATTTGAACCAAACATTGTGTTTTGTTTTTGAGAGCAAAATCCTTTCAATTTATCTCTACCCATTGTGGGCTTTGTGAAACCTCCCTCATAATTACAGTAACTAATAGACGGTGTGGGAAGGCATTTGAGAAAAATAAACATTTTTCTCTTACAAAGTGTCTTGAAAGTGTATTTCACAAAGTGTCTTGAAAGTCTAAATGCAGTGAAAAATGCATTTTGTTTATGTAGCTACCTACATTAATAGATTAATTCTTCCAGTGGTTTGTGTAGGAAATGCCTTGTTTTTTTTCAATGTGGAGATACAGGGTATGCCTTCAAAGTTTTTCGCCGACAATTTTTTTTCTTTTCAGGCTTTGAAATATCTGAGTACCAGAAGCGGCAGGCTGCCATGACTGTACGGAAAGTAACCAAACAGAAAGGTGAGGCAACAAAGAGACACCAGGTGATCCCCAAAAACTTTCTCTCTGATCTGACTTAAATGATCATCTTCAGGTCTCATCACTGCTGTTTCTGTGGCAGGAAAAGGGGGAGATGAGCTACTTTTTTTTCTGCCATCTAATCGGGAATACAAGTGTCTTTAGAGGCATCCAATAACTGTTTTGAATCACAAATTCCTTTTTGTTTTTTTGCTGATAACCTTTATTTAAAAAGGATCCAGGGAGAATATCCACCAGGGTTGTTCCCAGCATCTCTTAAGGCATGTATTTTTATTTTTGTTCTCTGAAGGAAGAAAACTCTGTGTATCTGTGAGCTTGGAAATGCTGTAACAAGCCCTTTAAAGGTTGTGTTATGAAGATGGTTTACTGCACTGTACATGCTTGCTCTGTACAACCAAACACACTCCCTGGGCTATATAAGCTTATACTTACTAACGTTTTAAAAATTAGTTAAAGTACACCCCAATCCCCAAATGGTTAGACATGTTAAATTACATTGCAAACTTACTTCTAGAATGGAACTTTATCTATTATTATTTCGTTTTAGAGAATTACTTAAAATTATGAGAATTTTAAAAAGGGTGCCATTCTCCTCTTCATGCAGTTCAGCAATCAAATGACATTCCTGCCAATAAACAGTCTGCTTTTCATCTTAACACTTAAATCAACGAAACAGCAATGACAAGACTGAGAGATCCTCGTGGACCTGTTTATTTGTAAAGAACGCAGTGTCGGCCTGCAGCATGTTCTGTTTCAGTGACGTTTATAAAAAGAGACTTGTAACAGGGCGGAAGGGCCTTGCTCCCATCTGTGGTATTTTATCTTGTGTTTTCCATTTTCTTTCATCGTATATTATTAATGGAAAACAAGGTGTAATAATAGTAATTAATAGCAATGCTAAAACAGTGAATCTAGGAACCTTGTGTTGTTTGCTTCGTGAATGCTGATGTAGTGTCTTTGATTCCTCTGTGCTGGGGTGTCTGTTAGGGCAGTTTGTTATTATTATTAAATATGTGTTTAATTATTTGTATATGGGCAACTCAAGGTGAAGTATTCTTTTAAATTTTCAGATTCATTTGTAGATATCATCTTGAGAAAGATGGACAATTTATATGGACATGGTATGAAAATTATAAAGGTATATTTCTTAGAGCATTAAGTAGAGTATAAACTACTCTATAAGATGCCATGGCAGCTGTTGAAAGGGCAATTTTCATTGCCGAAGTAGAGCATGCTCTTAATCAGTGATTTCTGTCTGAAAGAATAAACCCATGGATACTGTATGTGTAGCTCAGAGAAAAAAAAAGCCAAAACATCACTTGAGTGTTTTTGGTGCAATCATTATAACATTTAAGTTAATGTACTTTTATGTGACTTGTGCACATGTGTAATAAAAAATCTAAATGGAAAAATGGAGGAATTATGGAAACAATGTGGAAATCATATGATCAAGATATGTAATTAAAAAATAAAATAAAAGAAGAACACTGTATTTACCAAGATGCCATGGCAACTTTTGTCATATATATTTTTTTATTCCAATTTTTAAATGATCTAAATTTCTGTTGTTCTTAACTGATATTGGCTTTAGTGTAGTGTTTATTTCCAAGCAATCTAGGAATGCAGTAATTTATCACAAAAATCTGGAGTCTTAAAATCTGCCCTCTTGTGCCATTACTGTATCTAAGGGGGTGATTCAATCCAGCCGCAAAGCATTTGGCCATATCTGTATGACTTGATGCAATTTGCTGGGACCTCGTTGCGCATTGCATGTATCAGTGCAATTCAGTCTTAAGGTTTCCAAGCCTCCATGCACCGGTATCTCACCATGCCTGCAGCCAAATGCAAGTTGGCTGCACCCCAACTTGACTAATGACATGCAAAATCCTTACCCACTGGTCATCATCCTAAAACCCTACCTTTGTGTTACTTTTAAAATGCTCATCTTTCAATGGCTTCAACAAGTATACGACTGTTCTTGCTTCAAAAAAATAAATAAAAATTTACGTGGGGCAGTATTTTACACCTACAGTATTTTTCAGTTAGCCACCAGTTAATGTAAAATAGCTGAATCAAATTGAGGCTATTTAGATATATAATTTTTTGATTATCTATAGCATTTACCGTGATCCTGAATGGACTTCTGAACTTGTGCACTTGCAGAGTGTCTGATTATCAATCAAAGCTGGTTCACTTACGGTTCATAATTAGGTTATATTGATCCTGTTTCCACTGGGAATGATACCTATAATGATACTATGCAATGTTTCTCGTTCAAATGAATGAAAGTGTATTCAAATGAATGAGGTAAGTTATGCACAATTATATTGCTCTCATTTAGTTTATAACATCATTGTGGCTTATAGCAAACTACTTATTGATTAACGCAACTCGCTAGCTTGTCACCACAAAGATCGGATGAGTTGGGAGGAGTTGTTTGAAATTCAACAGGAGGCATTATCTGAAGTAATGAAAGAAAGCAACACTTATAGTGACGCAATGTCAGTAAAACGTTTTTGATCAATTAATGGTCTGCAGTATTACTTTTGCAATTTAGTGGTTTATGGTAGGTTTGTGTGGCACCTATCCAATAGCCTAAATCTATCTCCAGGAACTAGCTAGTGTGTTCTGTTGCTAGTTGCTAATTGTGATTTTAAAAGAAGCTGCAATCTCTGTTTTGGGATATGGTATGGTACAGAGCACCAGTAGAAAGTACTATTTGTGTTTCACCTCAGCGGTGTGAATTAGCTAGCAATGGCAGGTTTGTACAACAGAGAGCTACAGAAGGTCATACATGATTCTTTTCTGCTGGGTCTATTCCCTTGCATGTAGATTGACAGGTTTGTACAATGATTATTTATTCTCCAGTATGGACTTTGGCAAAAGATTTATGGAAAAAAGTGTAGTTATCTTTCCAGGTGGAAACAGCCATTAACGCAGTTCTCAGTAAGCTCATATGCAGTACATTTACCTTTTGCTGTCAGTTGAATGTCCCATCCCGTAATTGTAAGTCTGCACTTTTAATGGAGATTCAAAGAGACGGCTGTTCCTAACTAATTTCCCCAAATTTGACACTACCTCTGCAGTTCTTGATTGACTTAAGAGCTTGAGTTTTTGCAAGCTCAGATGACTGAATTGCATTGCGTCCTTCATTTAAGCACTGTAGCTATCCATGTCCTAATTCACGCAATGAAGGAGGATAAAATCACCCCTTCAGAAGTCATTTTTTTCTATGGTTTAAAAAACTGTTGACATTTAAATGTAGCGATGTGCGCATCGTACCTCCGGCGTCCAATGAAAACCATGACATGTGGCCCCGGTGGATACGATGACGATGGGTGTCGTATCAGTTTTTCTGTTTGTCCATTTCTTGTGGCATGGGTGGTTTCGTTATTCTCATCTTGCACTGAACTAACGGCAGCATTCGTTTGGTCTATCCGCCTTCCCCTTCCCTCCTTCTCTCTCTTCCCCTGCCTCTGGCTGGTTTCTATGTGTTCACATTTCTTCTGCCCAGGTGTAGGCCAAAGCAGATCCATGCCCCCTTCATATCCACCTCCCCAGGACCCCATGAACCCAGGACAGTACATGGTACCGGACGGCTCCTCACAAGCCCAGGTCTTTGAATTTCACGAGCCCAGGAGGAGCCAGTCTCCCTTCTGGCAGAACTTCAGCAGGTTAACACCTTTTAAAAAATAGAGGAACTCTAGAGGACATTTTTAGAAGGACTACCTTATTTTTTTGAGAAGCACTATATGACAAATGATCTATTAAGACACAAAGAAAAAACTAACACAAACAGGAAAAAAGGACCAATGACGTTTGGAATGCTGTCGATTTGCAAAATTCCATCTTGCCTGACGGCCAACAATTACTACCACTGTTACTTGTACTACTGCTTCTACAGCAATTACTACTGTATTACTACTACTAGTACTACTATTACTACTACTACTACTACTACTACTACTCCTACTACTGCTACTACTACAACTACAGCACCAGATCATTTGATCCTGTACAAAAAAGAAAGAAATGAAACATTTGACCAAATCACATGCAAATCTCCTGCTTTGTAAAGATTGTATTATTTTATAGTTTTGGCTTTGCCCTCAAACTGGAGGTTAACACTGGGCACCATTTTCTTGAGCACAAACTGAGTAAACAAATGCTCTTCAGTGGAAGAAGAAGAAGAAAAAAAAACTAAAAGTAACTACCATTGGTTGTGCCATAACAGGATCCGCCCTGTTGTTCACTGTGATGTCAGTGGGCGTGTCAGGTGGTCTCTCTCATCATTGTCCCAGTCTGCCAGCGTTACCCTCTGTAAACGAAAGCCTGATTATCCGGTCAGTGATTCAGCAGGGTTTCTTCTGGTAATATTTATAATCCTGTGTTCTCCTGATTGCTGCATGTTTAAGTCTGTTCACCTGCAGTTACACAACATGCCAAGGTATTCTTGTGGGTTAGTGGAAGAAATCAGAATCGGTAACTCCAGTTTAATGCTGTTGACAGGGTACTTATTTCTTGTGGACCAGAGTAATTTTTTCATGCATGTGTTAAAAGTAATTTAATTTTGAGAAACAATTTAAACTCTTCTGAATATTATTTGTAATAGTTTTCGAATCATATAGCCCAGATGGGCCGTGAGTGACAGGGTTTATAACCGCATTAATTTCAGCTGGCATCAGTTATTAAATAGTTGTATTTCTTTTCTGGACTTCTGTGTCATAAAACAATCATTGTTATGAAAAGGCAGTTACATTAATGGTGCTCACCAAATGTCATCTTTTTTATAAATTTGGGAAAAAAAACACTAAACAGTACACTATGGGCCTGATTTACCAAAACCTTTAGGGGGAGAAAAAACGTTTAGCACACGCAAAGCTAAGAACATAACCAAAGATTGATGCAAAACAAATACCATGGCCAATCATTTGTCATGTTATTGGTTTTGCGTGTGCTAAAAGGTTTTGCACATGCTAAAGGTCTTAGTAAACCAGGCCCTATATATACAGAATAATATAACTGAGATATGCACAGGTATCCAGATATGAAAGTCCTTGAGCAAAATTTGATGAGAGAAGACCACAATGCTGCTGGTCCATTGGCTAATAGGGACTTGAAATTAAACTGAATTGATATGCTGAAGTTGTTCTGTGCTTTCGGTGCACAAAAGCCAGTATCCCCTTGGGGTCAGTTGTCTCTTCTTCCTTATAGCTTTCCTTCATTGGCATTGCTACCCCCTTGTCCACATACTCCATAAACAACACCCCACAACAAATGGCAAGGAGAAATCTGTCCATAGATTTTTTTTTGTGTCAATACAGTTCAGATTATCACGTACTTCACCTGACAATGCTGCAGGCAAAGATCATAACACATGATACCAATTAAAGTGTACATCTGTGGTATTTCTTTTTGATATATAACATACTGCAGCATACATAATCAGTACATACCTGAACTGACAAAGAAACAGTATACCTCATAAACTAATGAGGACCATTAAAAAATATTTTCAGTGTTTACAGGGTCTCCCGCATAGAATAATGTAAAATGGTTGATATGAAGTGATGTCCCTGTAGAGGTTATCAAAATTTGAAAAGTGCAGTGTGACATGGTTTATTTAAACCCATTCTCCCTCGTCATTTATACCAGTGTGATGCAACATGATAACAGGACTAATTCATAAGTATAGCATTGCTAGAGGTTGTACTTACTACACTGTACTGAAAAATCTCCGCAACATTTCAAAAAGGTAGAAAACATACTAAAACATACTAAAACATACTAAGGTTTGCGAGTGTTTAATCATCGCTCCCTCCCTCCCTGCCACAAGAGAAGTTTTTTTTCAATCTTGATGCTCTTGAAAACATTCTCAAAGCAGGGTGTGTCAGATGTGATCACGTTGGGTTTTGCTCGTAGTGAATGAAAACCTCAGGTTTAGATTTGAATATTGCTGCATGTCAGATTCCAAATTGAAAGACATAGATGCCATCTAACAGTGCCTTCTAGCATTTTACTAGTGATGTTTGATTGAATTATCTAGACAGTAATAAACAAATCCCACATTCACTTTCTGCACATTGACTATTTATACACACATCTTCCTGTATCACAATCATAATTTCGACCAGTTGGAGAAGACTAGATGAAACTATTCATATTTTAGTTCAAGATATGAAATCAGATGTGGAGCATTGAAAAGTTGTACTTGGATGGCATAATTCTGGCCATCTATTGTTGAAATAATGCCACACGCTACCGTCAAGGATAAATGGGTGACCATTGTGAGACCTGTGCAGTGGGCTTTGTCTTTAACTTTATGCTACAAATTTCCTAAATTATGGGTATTTGTTTTTCTATATTAACATTTTGGTTGTTTTGAGCAGCTGGCAAACTCATACTGCTGTTTAAGGAAGGACTTGTTTTCTCACTGTAGGGAATGATATAGGTATTAATGGTAAGAGTTTCTGAAATGTATTTATTTATCTAAAATGTTAGTTTCTGAGAAACTTGCAGACCCCAACACAATGGAATTTTGTGAAAATTGCCATGACAGTACTGTTTCATTGATCCTACATAGCATCCATTTGAGTTTACATCCAGCAGACAGAACAGTACACTACAGACATACAGACTCCTGCCAGAACATAGGAAGTGGGGAAACTGTATCGACAACCATTTACCTTACAACTAGCAGCTAAACCATGTACATATTGTAAATATGACAGATCATATATTTAAATATTGGTATTTTAAGTATGAGACAGATATAATTTAAGTTATATGCTAGGTTTTGTTTTCAAGTGGACGCATGTTAATGGCATCAAAGTTTCTGCATGACACAAGATCAGATTTTATCTATCAGATTATGTTTATGTGTTTTTCGTTTTATTATTTGAGAAAAAAAAACATGTTCCTGCAAAATGGGTTCCTTAGCTGTTTCCATATGACTTAAATAAGGGCATGTTGCTCGTTCCTTTGCACAAAGTGCACATCGCTGTCTTTTGATTAGTCTGCTGGCCTCTTGTCATGACCAATCATAGATAAGTGCTTGTCATGTGCAGAGGAAAACACACCCCTTTTCTGTAGCTATGTTTCCACCAGCATGAATTTTTGTATTTTAGAATGTTGTTGTCAACTTCATGAAAACAATCAACCTCAGCATTTTCATTAAGTTGACAGTTAAGGAAAATACAAAATTACAGCTTTTATTACACATTAAGGCAAATGGAAACAGTTGTAATTTGCACAAAACCCACACTGCACCTTGGCTGCATCAAACAACCAATCATTTGGAAAAAAATAACTTTTTTTTAAAGCTCTCCAAAGTAAATTTATTTATATTCAAATGTAGCTTTTAAACTCATGCAACTCATGTTGCAGTTGTCTTATAGTAGTCACACCCCTCAGATTGATGGCTCCACCCAGAATAAAAAAATACATTACTTTTTTTATCTCAAATCAAAATACAATCTATAAAGAAAAATATATTCCAGATTTTTCTTTTCGTAACACTAAACTGCACCCTCCAAATAGACACAAAATACCCTGCCATGTGTCAGGCACAGGTAGTTACCAGTATGTAACAGCTGAAACTAATGTTATCCTTTACAAATGGGGAGGCAACCGGTCTATGTAAATGTGTTGTTGTATTCAGAAGCACTGGGAAAATGTTGTGTATCAGTGTAAAAAGTGCATTTTATTTGATAAACATCAATTGTAATTAACTGTAATTACCATTGTAATTAAGAGCACTGTATTCTGAATTGTGGTGTCAGTTGGAACATTATAACACAGTCTTCTGTAACACGTACTTATACTTTATACTTATACCGTGCCACTTACCAGCTGCATAGCTGCTTTTGCAATGTAACCATACATTGCAGAGGTACACACATACAGAAAATAAATGAAATAGTAGGTTTTATTGGGAAGCAGACACATCTAGTATGAAGTCATTCATATTTGTGTATCACTGTTCCTTTCTTTAATATACAGAATATGTCTTCTGAGTTGTTTGGTTTATCTTCAGACCTCAGGAGAGCTGACAGTTCATTCTATGTTTGAAGTCCCTCCCCCTGTCTCTTTCTTCGTTGAGACCCTATTAAATGCACTTTGAATCCGGTGAATGAAATGTGTATTTCTGTTGAAATGTGAACTGTGTAGTTTGACCACCCTGGGGTTTTGTGTTCATGTCCAATTTTGTAATTCTCCGCTGGATGCTTTATCTCACCACTCACTGTTTCTGAAGAGGGGAAAGTCCAATTAAAATGTTTGTCTTAATGTGACTTTTAGCAGTAGTTGTAATGTGATTATAAAGCCTGGCTGCATTGCCATTCTCTCCTTCATACAATTTTCTCCTAATTATAGTCACACAGTTGCACAACAAAATAATAATTATCACAAATGCCCAGAACCTAAGACTCATGTCCCCTAGGTTTAATTATAAAAAGCAAGGTTTTCATTCCAGTTTGCACACAGACACAATCGGCCATCTTCAATATGTTAACCAGCTATACTGGTCAAAGCATGTCTGACTTCGTTTCTGACAAAACGGACATTAAATACCTTTAAATGGCCACAGGTGATGCAATAAGAAAAAAGTGTATTGTGAAATTAAAATCAAATGTTACTACTCTGTCGATAAATTTGTTCACTGTAATACAAGAATCATACGCAGAATATGGAGACAGCCTAAGTTAAAATCGACGGTGATGACAAGGACATCACTCCTTTCTTGCCAATCGCATGATTCTTTGTATTTTTCTTAGTACTGTACATTCAAATGGTTTCTCCACAAAACCTTGATATATATTGAAGAAATAGATATTAGTTAGCTTATTTATACCTATGAAAGAATAGCTAATGTCATATTTAAGTCATTATCTGTCTACTGGTTTTAGAGCAAACATACATTAAATTATTATTAATAATAATGAAAAGAGAGACCTGTGCAGTGGGCTTTGTCTTTAACTTTATGCTACAAATAATACCAAACATCAGAGATTTGTACGCAATACACAATAGCTTTGAAAACAAATAATACATAATATAGGTAGCATTGTACTTGTAATTTCATGTAATTTATTATGAAGTACTTATTGTTAATAGCATATAATTTCATAACGATTTGCACATTTTTTGACAGCACCCCCTCTAAATGAGCCTATACAGTCATAAAGTCGATTTCCACGATTTCGAGAGCCATTTGTAAGCTTTGGTACTTTGTACATGACCGCACATTAAACCCCTATGTCTGCTTGGTGCTGTAATGTTACAGGAAAAAAAATGTTCTCTATTTTTTCGTTTTTGAATTTTAGATATAGAAATTTTGTAACTTGGTGAAATGTTATCAGTGTTGTATACATACAGTTATCTATATGAAAGGCAATCACCAAGCTGACTGAATAAATTCTACTTAATTACGTTGGCTATTTTTCTTTTTTTTGTTTCACGATCATTAGGCAGCTTCTCACAAGACAAAATGTTACAATCAAAAGGACACAAATAATCTTTGAATAAATAAAGAATGAAAGTAATTGATCAACATCACTGTAGATGTAACTGTAAACTAATTATTTCATTAAACACCCTGGTCTACACATTCTCACTCCCGACTCGTCAACATATGGACGCTTGGTCAGGACCCCTTGTCGTCACTTTTCAACGCACTGGGTACCCCTATAGCGTCATTTTTCTACGTGCAGGGTAGTCCGATAGACGTTCGTGGAAGGTTGATGCTAGATTGGATAGCCCGGAGGAACCTGGGCGGGACCCTGGGACACTATCTTAACAGTTCGGGCATGAGCCCGAGTTACGTGAACTCCTGTGAGGTTATGTTTAGGGGTTGGGAAAAGGTTGATGCTAGATTAACAACCAATCACAGCAGAGCGTCCCTCCCAGGGTCCCGCCCAACCTTCCATAAAAGTCTATCGGACTACCCTGCACGTAGAAAAATGACGCTATAGGAGTACCCAGTGCGTTGAAAAGTGACGACAAGGGGTCCTGACCAAGCATCCATATGTTGACGAGTTGGGAGTGAGAACGTGTTCCCCTGGTATGTATGCTTGTTAATACTAAGCAGCAAGTTTTACTAAGTTATGTCAGTACCACATTGCATGAAGTGGCCATATTAATCGCATAATTGTACTGGGATACAATGAACTGAATCATGGGAATTTTCAGTTAGTGTTGTCACAATCTAAACAAAATTTGGCCTGAGCAATTGTGCAATGATAGGGAAATATTATCATGATGTGAATTCCAGTTTCTTAAAGTAAAATAATGAATTTCTTATAATTAAATAGAAAATTGTCTTGTCTGTACAGTGATTAGATTAGATTGCTCCATAGAACCAGCCAGAATCAGTATTCAATATTCTGTTTAAATGTTTGTTGTTCTCTCTGTCTGCATCATATTTGAACAAATAATTTCCATACCTGCACATATGGAATACTTATTGTATATTGGAGACAGATATTCTGCCTGAACATGTGCCACACTGAATTTCAAAAATGTTTCCCACTAAGATGTATGCCATTTGATATCACTTTATTCAATATTCATTTTATTAGATCAGGATTATGCGAGGTAGTATTCTTAATAGCCATGTATTTCCCTAATTATAATGGTGTTAAAAATACTACACCCTTCAGTCAAAAACAGATCATAGTCCTCTCATGTCATAGCTCAGTGTAGTTCAGTTTGACACGCAGTTAACTGAGAAAAACAGTAATTAATTTTAACTATGGATACAGTGCCTTATGTACGTATCACTATGTATTTATTTACACCAAAACCATCAGTTATCTAAAGCTGCGGTGTAATTGTGTTCTCCTACCCAATTGTGATATCCATGACAACACATCATATCAACAGTATTTTGAAAAAGCTGTGCTGGTTAATCCTCCTTTGATATCGCAATAAACTCCATGAACTGCCTGAAGTTTTTTCTTTTTCTTTTAGCTACAAGAGTCAATCTAGGGACATGCAATGACTCACCATTTGTGATGGTCTATTTTAAAACACTCAGAGGGGCTTTCACTGGTAGGAAAATAAATTAAAGCGAGGAGATGGCCATGGAACAAAATGGAGCCAGTCCAGATTGTGTCTCTGAGAAGTAGTGGGGTGTGGGCTGCACATGAGTCTGAAACCCATTCTCCCAGAATCCCCCAGTGCTGGAACCAGCCCCCGTGGAACAGCAGCAGCCCTCCCCCAGGTAAGTACTTGGGGAGCTGGTGAACGGTTTTGAAATCGAGAAGACTAAGCCCTGTGAATGCTGTTCTGTGTCAATCTCTTGCCAGGAGCCAGGTAGCTAAATCTTCTTCAGCTTTTGTGATGACTCGTGCACAACTTGAATCTGCATTATGCAGAGGTAACATAAAATGGAGGGGGAAAGGAAAATATATTTTGAGAAGTATTATTTGGGGAATCCTGCTGTGTGTGTGTGTGTGTGTGTGTGTGTGTGTGTGTGTGTGTGTGTGTGTGTGTGTGTGTGTGTGTCCTCGCGTCTATTCACATGGCATTTTGCAAACAGAATAGCATGCAGGATGTCCTATTTTATTTACATATCTGAAACACCTAGGAGCTACAGGTCACAATCACTCACAACCGGTGTTGCTTAGGTGAGGATCGACTTAGAGTGCTGTTGGTAAAGATTATATTTTGCAGAAATTGTGCCTTAACTATCCAGAATCCAGTGCAATGTTTATTTTAAAACTCAAACACTTTGAAATGGAAATGATTGATTGGGCCATAGCATCCCTTTGCTAGCAAACCTCTGTCTCCTTAAATAATTGGCCCAGTCTTATCCCACCAACCAAAATCTGCCTGTATCCCTGTCCATGACCAAGAAAAAACTTAAAGAACTGGAAAAAATTAAGTATTTCATGTTTTCTTTTTTAAATTGTCCACATAAGACTTATATAATCTCAAAAGTATTGAATATATCCCGTGAAATTGTAGCAAGTAAAATTGTGCCAATAATATCTGAAATATGCTAATTTTGAATGTAGTCTTGAACATGATTTTCTAAATGATGTATAAAACACAATACACTTCAATTGACTTTGATGTTTTCTAAGCAATCACTTTAAATAGCTACAAACAAACTACAAACCCTGCTGTAATGCAGCATGCAAAAAAAAACTGTGCTATGGGACTCTTAGCTGTTATTGTAATTATGTAGTAATTTACTCATGTTTCTCCTTTGAGACTCGCAATATAATCAAAGTAAAAGAAAACTCATAGCTTTGTAGTTCATGTTTAAACATACTTTTAATCAATTTGCCCTTGTTGCACATTGAATGGCGACCACACGTGTGTATGTGTGTGTGTGTGTGTATATATATATATATATATATATATATATATATATATATATTCGCAAAGCCTTAAATCATATACTGTAGGACAAATTTACCCTTTTAACAGCATTGTACAGCATTATTAGAAAAACAAACAACAAAAAGAAGACATAGCATGGCTGTCTCTGGCAGTACTTAGGCCTTGACACAGTGATTGAACTTCACAAAAATAATGACTTTTAAAAAGTCTTCCCTTTTGAAATCTATATGACAGTGTTGTCACAGTGCATATTATTGACACCCTGATAAAGTACTTACAATTATGTTTCAGACCAGCAACTATCTAACATGATGTGTAGCCCTGTTGTCTTAAAATTATACTAATTTTTGTTTCCATATTTCATGTCAGGTAGTTTATAATAATAATAACTTTATTATTATTATTATTATTATTATTATTATTATTATTATTATTATCGTTTAGTTAATTTTTGTTCCCCCTCGGCCAGCACTACATAATGACTTAGCAGTTGCCAGGGGATAAAGCACACACAACATTTATGGTCAAGGCAATAAAAGGCAACAAATGCATCTACATATTTGGTGTTGAGACTTGGTGGATCACAGTGCATTGAAATGATTATATAACGCACACAACACATAACCAAGTTATTTCATGGTGGTGTCAGTGAAAGGGTAACTATATGAAGTGAACAAGCGTTATATTTATTTTTATTGCAAAACCGACAGGATAATTATCTAGGATTACTCAATGAATACAACAAACATTTGATGTATACATTTAAAAAAGGGGTTATGCTAATGAGATAGAATAATGAAAATAGAAATGAGGATAGGACAATGGTCCTGAGAGAATTGACGAGACAATGATAATACAGTGTCCATTAAGACACGTGGCGATTGGTGATTGCCTTTGATATACCCGACAAGTTCCCACCAAGTTTCTCAATGTCCTACTGAAGCTGAGAAAACTGCCCAGTAGAAGATATAGAGGAACACTAAATACAAAGAAGTCAGTCAGCAGTCTCCAAGCATGTCTTGACATTGACACACAACAATGTCCTGAGTGTGAGATTTTCTGATAATTATTAATGATTAGATTTATGAATAGATTATGATCATTTATGAAAAAGTTACCCCCAGATGACCTCTTCCTGAAAAACCAAGCCGGCCGCTGAATCCGTGTAGTCACGATGTGTCTGACTAAACTGTCACATATGAGGGCTACAGTGAGGAGAACGCCATATGCACATATGGTGGGGTATGATGAATGAGCAGTGCAGTGGTCAGTCCTAGCTGATTAGGCAGCTATAGCATTGTGCTTCCTGCATAAATCTTTGTTTTGACCACCTAGATTCTATCTGGCTATTCAGAAATAGGTAGCTACTGTGACTAACTTCTGAAATTCAGACAGTGTTTCATTACATCGTGCACACTGTCAATTACCATTGCTAGTTTAACAGTGCTACTATAACAAGTCTTTCTATGAGCAAATAGACTACTTGCCATTGGGATGAGTTGAGCATGGAGGAAATTGTTTGGCAGTTTACAGCACATGCCACAATATAATCCCTCACTGAAAACCATTGTTTCTGGTTTATTTTGTCTGATTTGTTCGGAACCTGTCTCTAGGCTCCCTTACATTCTCAAAGCGTACGTGCGACAAAGTATAGATTCAAACCCGAAATCTCAAAAAGCCGCAGCACAGACCCCGAACGAAAATGTATTTACCTCTCGGTACAAAAAGGATTCTCAGAACAGGGAGCCGGTGAAGTTGTTATCGTGACCGCAGTGGGGGTGTAATCGCTGCCTCGTCCACAGAACCCACTTCACAGTGCTAACGTCATAGTGTTAAAATGGAGTTTGGGTTTTCAAATGTTAAAAAAATAAAAAGTGAGATTAGAACACCTGCCCATTGTATCCTCCACACTCCTTATATTAGGAAAGAAAAAGAATAAACCTAAAGCTTTGGAATAAACAATAAACCACATTTCAAGCTGATGGAAGGCAGGTCTCACCAATGGCTTTTCACTCTGAAGGATGTATGCGCAGTTTAAGATTTGAAAAAAAAGGCCACATTTGTGTATAAACTTGCCAACCTTGCACATGAATGTAGCTACTAAAATAATAAGAATTTTCTTAAATTGGCAGGAGTGTCCATTTTTAATCATGAAATATATATTTTTCCTTCCCTTGTGTGAGAGGGAAAATTACCTAAAACTACCTGGCTTGTTTATCCGTTTAAATATCTCCTTACCAACAGAAACAGCATATTTTGAGCTGGGTCATGCATTGAGATCACATGACTCCATGCTAGCTGCATTCGGAACCAGTTGATACTGGCGATTGCTGCTATAACTTCAGGATCAGGAAGAATGTGGCAGATTGCACACAGAAAGCTTTGAACGTCGTTAGACAGAATCATCAAATGTAATAAATATTTTTTCTAGTTTTGATAAACATTTTTTTATCATATGGTACCTCGTGAAACTTATGAAACAAACTTTAAAATGACAAAAAGCTAAATGACACACATGGCAACAACGTTTCTTGCGAACACGTCACGCTGTTTCTATCTTATTTTTCAGTAAACCTTTGTTGAAAGCAAAGTACCATGGGCATTCGGTAACACTCATTAGACCTGAAATGTGCGTCAGCACGCCCATCCTATGAGGTCCATTATGTAGTCATAAATTAAGGTTAACTGAGAGCACTGCGATGTAACTTTACTACCACTCATATTGAAAATGAACACTGCAATATCATCATTATCTGTATTAAAAAAACAAGTTTATGCACGAGTCTTAACACATAATGGCACCTCATTTAAAATGACCCTCTCGTGAAAAATCACAAATACATATCCTCAGATTCTGTTCTATAACAAGGTGATTTTTTTTGGCCTTTCTGTACAGGGTCTGTTGCCTTTTTATTTATTTATTTATTTATTTGCATCCCTTTCATTTCTGCCTTCCCACCCTGCTTCACACTTTGGACTGCCGGACATCCTTCCACTCCATCTTAGTGTTCTGCAGGGCCTGGGTCTTCTTTTCATCTACCTGTACGTAGTCTACTCGGTGCTCATCAGCAAGCAGAGCCTTCTGGGAAATAAAACGTTTAAATCAGAGACTTTCAAACAACCTGCTGAACATTTGCAGAAGGGCTGTCGCTCGGTTTATAACCACAACTGACTTTTGTGCTTAACTGTGAGTAATGACTGAAGTTAATGACTGCTGTCTTCATCTGGTCTTAGATAAACATAGCAAATTCACAAGCCTGCGCAGTTAAGAATACTATTAAAGTGGATATCAGTTTGGTAGACTAAAGATTTTATTCACGAATGTAAGAAAACGTGGAGATAGTTATGTAATTATGTAGTAATGTGCTTATTGTGATTTCTGTCCCCTGTTTTGGTCTGTTCAGGTAAATGAAAAAATCATATTTCAGTTAATATTTAATATTTGAAATAACAGGTAAGTGCAGGATTTTCCATTGTGCATGATAACAGATGTTAATTGCAGACCTGTGTGTGTGCAGTATGCGGTGTCAGTGCTTCAGTGCTGAAAATGTGTTTGTATTGCTGCCAGTCCATCTGTCTCCTGCAGAGCTGATGCAGGTAGTCACTCCCACGCAAAGCTGTCAGTAGGGCTGGTGCACAGGCTGTACTGCTAAACCTTTTGTTTAATCCATGATATGGGTTATTATTATATATTATGATATGTGGGTAATGACCACTCCCTGACTAAAACAGGTTTCCTTACAACTCTCAGGCAGAAAGTGAATTTTAACCTAAAATTCAAGGGAATTTGAATTTTATCACACAAAACTAATTCCCAGAATAACCAATTCCTTGCAAACAAATGGCATAATGTAGTCACACTAGAAGTTTGAAGAATGCTTTGTCAACTGAAAAATCCGTTTTGTATAGATGGGTTATTGCAGTTATTAAAAACAAACAGACCCATGTATATATTTTGTAACTGGAAATACATTTGGAAATGCAATCTACAGTATATGTCATGTCTGTAATTACTGCATAGCAAGTTAAGGCAAGTTAATGTTAAAGTGCATGTCTTACCCACATGTTACGAGTAAATTATTCTTATATTGCTATGGTTACCATCATCACCTGAGCTGACCTATGCATGAAATATCTTTGAAATAAAATGTTAATTACTTACTATTAATGAATATATTGAATATATGTTAATTACATATATTCACAGAATGTATCACTTATTCCTATGGTCATATGTTATTCATGTTTTCTAAAACAAGACAAAAAGCAAATATGTTTTAAAGACATGAAAATGAATGCATAATGTGTACCCCATGTGAGTCACCAATGAGGTCCACGCTTAAAAACTATAAGATGTGTAAAATATATGCTTTGTGCTTTGTAAGATAAACATGTTTTCAATGGTTTAACGGCAAGGTTTCTTCTGTGGGAGGGATGAAGGGATGAAAAATAAACACAATACATAAATATAACAAAAGACAAGTTCAGTGCTCAGTGTTGCTTAGTACTGTTACACAAAAGCCACATTTCCCAATATCACAGTGTTAACAACGTGTTACCAGCTTTTTTGCTACCTAATGCATAAGCCCTGTCTTCACACAAAAAACTCACAGGAATAAGGTTCAATACCATTGTGCGGGATGCACTGTAGTATGATAATCAATTTAACATGTGGATACCATTTAAGGAGGCTTTAAAGTAGCCTCCCCAGGGGACTGTGTATAGGGTGTGCCCATGTGTAATACTCACATATACTGTGTATAGGGTGTGCATGTGTGTAACACTCAAACATACTGTGTATAGGGTGTGCATGTGTGTAACACTCACACATACTGTGTATAGGGTGTGTCTGTGTGTATGTAACACTCACACATAATGTGTATAGGGTGTGCCTGTGTGTAACACTCACACATACTGTGTATAGGGTGTGCCTGTGTGTAACACTCACACATACTGTGTATAGGGTGTGCCTGTGTGTAACACTCACACATACTGTGTATAGGGTGTGCCTGTGTGTATGTAACACTCACACATACTGTGTATAGGGTGTGCCTGTGTGTATGTAACACTCACACATACTGTGTATAGGGTGTGTCTGTGTGTAACACTCACATATACTGTGTATAGGGTGTGTCTGTGTGTAACACTCACACATGCTGTGTATAGAGTGTGCATGTGTGTATGTAACACTCACACATACTGTGTATAGGGTGTGCCTGTGTGTATGTAACACTCACATATACTGTGTATAGGGTGTGCCTGTGTGTATGTAACACTCACACATACTGTATATAGGGTGTGTCTGTGTGTATGTAACACTCACACATACTGTGTATAGGGTGTGCCTGTGTGTAACACTCACACATACTGTATATAGGGTGTGCCTGTGTGTATGTAACACTCACACATACTGTATATAGGGTGTGTCTGTATGTGTGTAACACTCACACATACTGTATATAGGGTGTGCCTGTGTGTAACACTCACACATACTGTGTATAGGGTGTGTCTGTGTGTATGTAACACTCACACATACTGTGTATAGGGTGTGCCTGTGTGTATGTAACACTCACACATACTGTGTATAGGGTGTGCATGTGTGTAACACTCACATATACTGTGTATAGGGTGTGTCTGTGTGTAACACTCACATATACTGTGTATAGGGTGTGCCTGTGTGTAACACTCACACATACTGTGTATGGGGTGTGTCTGTGTGTAACACTCACATATACTGTGTATAGGGTGTGTCTGTGTGTAACACTCGCATATACTGTGTATAGGGTGTGTCTGTGTGTATGTAACACTCACACATACTGTGTATAGGGTGTGCCTGTGTGTAACACTCACATATACTGTGTATAGGGTGTGCCTGTGTGTATGTAACACTCACACATACTGTGTATAGGGTGTACCTGTGTGTAACATTCACACATACTGTGTATAGGGTGTGCCTGTATGTAACACTCACACATACTGTGTATAGGGTGTGCCTGTGTGTAACACTCACACATACTGTGTATAGGGTGTGCCTGTGTGTAACACTCACACATACTGTGTATAGGGTGTGCCTGTGTGTATGTAACACTCACACATACTGTGTATAGGGTGTGCCTGTGTGTAACACTCACACATACTGTGTATAGGGTGTGCCTGTGTGTATGTAACACTCACACATACTGTGTATAGGGTGTGCCTGTATGTAACACTCACACATACTGTGTATAGGGTGTGCCTGTGTGTAACACTCACACATACTGTGTATAGGGTGTGTCTGTGTGTAACACTCACACATACTGTGTATAGGGTGTGTCTGTGTGTAACACTCACATATACTGTGTATAGGGTGTGTCTGTGTGTAACACTCACACATACTGTGTATAGGGTGTGCCTGTGTGTAACACTCACATATACTGTGTATAGGGTGTGCCTGTGTGTATGTAACACTCACACATACTGTGTATAGGGTGTGTCTGTGTGTAACACTCACACATACTGTGTATAGGGTGTGTCTGTGTGTAACACTCACACATACTGTGTATAGGATGTGCCTGTGTATATGTAACACTCACACATACTGTGTATAGGGTGTGCCTGTGTGTAACACTCACATATACTGTGTATAGGGTGTGCCTGTGTGTAACACTCACATATACTGTGTATAGGGTGTGCCTGTGTGTAACACTCACATATACTGTGTATAGGGTGTGCCTGTATGTAACACTCACACATACTGTGTATAGGATGTGCCTGTGTGTATGTAACACTCACACATACTGTGTATAGGATGTGCCTGTGTGTATGTAACACTCACACATACTGTGTATAGGGTGTGTCTGTGTGTAACACTCACATATACTGTGTATAGGGTGTGCCTGTATGTAACACTCACACATACTGTGTATAGGGTGTGCCTGTATGTAACACTCACACATACTGTGTATAGGGTGTGCCTGTGTGTATGTAACACTCACACATACTGTGTATAGGATGTGCCTGTGTGTATGTAACACTCACACATACTGTGTATAGGATGTGCCTGTGTGTATGTAACACTCACACATACTGTGTATAGGGTGTGTCTGTGTGTAACACTCACATATACTGTGTATAGGGTGTGCCTGTATGTAACACTCACACATACTGTGTATAGGGTGTGCCTGTGTGTATGTAACACTCACACATACTGTGTATAGGGTGTGCCTGTGTGTAACACTCACACATACTGTGTATAGGGTGTGCCTGTGTGTATGTAACACTCACACATACTGTGTATAGGGTGTGCCCGTGTGTAACACTCACACATACTGTGTATAGGGTGTGCCCGTGTGGATGTAACACTCACACATACTGTGTATAGGGTGTGCCTGTGTGTAACACTCACACATACTGTGTATAGGGTGTGCATGTGTGTAACACTAACACATATTGTGTATAGGGTGTGCCTGTGTGTAACACTCACACATACTGTGTATAGGGTGTGTCTGTGTGTAACACTCACACATACTGTGTATAGGGTGTGCCTGTGTGTAACACTCACACATACTGTGTATAGGGTGTGTCTGTGTGTAACACTCACACATACTGTGTATAGGGTGTGCCTGTGCCTGTGTGTAACACTCACATATACTGTGTATAGGGTGTGTCTGTGTGTAACACTCACACATACTGTGTATAGGGTGTGTCTGTGTGTAACACTCACACATACTGTGTATAGGGTGTGCCTGTGTGTAACACTAACACATACTGTGTATAGGGTGTGTCTGTGTGTAACACTCACACATACTGTGTATAGGGTGTGCCTGTGTGTAACACTCACATATACTGTGTATAGGGTGTGTCTGTGTGTAACACTCACACATACTGTGTATAGGGTGTGCCTGTGTGTATGTAACACTAACACATACTGTGTATAGGGTGTGTCTGTGTGTAAAACTCACACATACTGTGTATAGGGTGTGCATGTGTGTAACACTAACACATACTGTGTATAAGGTGTGTCTGTGTGTAACACTCACACATACTGTGTATAGGGTGTGTCTGTGTGTAACACTCACACATACTGTGTATATGGTGTGTCTGTGTGTAACACTCACACATACTGTGTATAGGGTGTGCCTGTGTGTATGTAACACTCACACATACTGTGTATAGGGTGTGCCTGTGTGTAACACTCACACATACTGTCTATAGGGTGTGCATGTGTGTAACACTAACACATACTGTGTATAGGGTGTGCCTGTGTGTAACACTCACGCATACTGTGTATAGGGTGTGCATGTGTGTAACACTCACACATACTGTGTATAGGGTGTGCATGTGTGTAACACTAACACATACTGTGTATAGGGTGTGCATGTGTGTAACACTAACACATACTGTGTATAGGGTGTGCCTGTGTGTAACACTCACACATACTGTGTATAGGGTGTGTCTGTGTGTAACACTCACACATACTGTGTATAGGGTGTGCCTGTGTGCATGTAACACTCACACATACTGTGTATAGGGTGTGCCTGTGTGCATGTAACACTCACACATACTGTGTATAGGGTGTGCCTGTGTGCATGTAACACTCACACATACTGTGTATAGGGTGTGCATGTGTGTAACACTAACACATACTGTGTATAGGGTGTGCATGTGTGTAACACTAACACATACTGTGTATAGGGTGTGCCTGTGTGTAACACTCACACATACTGTGTATAGGGTGTGCCTGTGTGTAACACTCGCGCATACTGTGGAGGCGATTGTGTAAGGGCTCCTGCAGGATAATATCAGACAGACAATCTGCCTCAGCCCTCAAGGAGCAGTTGCCTGGATACAGCCGTGATGCACATGAGAACAGGCTGATCCACAAAAGTAAATGGAGCTGCAGAGGGATGAGGAATATCACATAAAGTGCTCTGACCTATGGTCTAACATGGGGCCAAAGGTGAGATTCTGTAAGAGGGGGATATCCAGGGAGATGAAGCCAGTGCAGAGAAAAGTTCATTCAGAGAACTTAACAGATATAGGTACTGTACAATCTGCATTCAAATGCTCTTATGTTAGGACTCAGTGAATGTGAAAGGTAAGTGAATTAGAGGCATTGATATATAGATTGGTAAATCAATCTTGGCTGGAAAGTTCTGTTTCCCGCAAATACAACTCGTCACCCACTTGTGGCAGGTGACAAGTAACATTTGAGATCCCCCAATGTGCACACTTGGAAGAATAGACATAATTAACCGCACTCCTGTGTTTCCACATTACCTGATGCTGTTAAAATGTGTTTTCTGTCAGAGAAAATGGTAATTGCTAAGCCCTTTGCTGATTTACTGTGTTGTATTATATGCAGAATGTTTTATTGAATATAAAATAACATGTTAGTTTAAATTAAAAAAAATTCAAATCAAATTTTCATTTTTTGTTTATCTGTTTAGTTTTTTTAAACATTTTTGTTGTCTTGCTTGAACTTTTCTGACACTGGTGAAAATTCACCAACTCTACATATAAGTAGAATAGATTTGCTTGAACCTTTGATATTTCATAATTGGACATGAACTAGCTTATAGATACGGACAATTTTGGTGGCCTCATACTTCATCATGGAATGAAATAACCAGAAATGGCTGCTACAAATACCAAATAAAATACTACATATTAAATGGGTTATTTAAACACCATAGGAACTGGATTGAAGCTCACCCCCCCCCCCCCCCCCCCCCCTTCTCTTTCTCTTTGTGAAAAAATCTTATGGAATGTTACTCACTGTAAACCAACGCCTCCTAATTCCTGGTATATGAACATCCCCTAATTGTATTTGCTAAATACCATGCATTGCACATCTGGATTATTGAAGAATATTTGTAATGCCTCCGAAATCTATGGTGCCAGTAAACACTTGCAGGCATATTGTTGAAATGCAAATGTAAGTGCAAATGGTCAAGTCCTGTTTGCTGCTCACCTTCTGTACTGGTGAAGGTGATGCTGACTTGAAGTCCAGTGACAGGTAGTCCAGATTTGATTTCCTGGGAATAAGGAGTGCTGTGCTACCATTAGCAAGTAACAAATGCCTGGATTCCTGCGATTAAGGAAAACAACAGACCATATTAGCTTCTCCCATACAGTAAGTGACCCCAAGCAAAGCTCTGATGTGTCAGTCTGTGATTGGCTGCCCTTTGCAGGGTGGGTGAATCTAATTTCCCCAAGGCTGGACTATCCCAGGCTCTGCCTAGATCAGTGAGGCACACACTGTTCTCATTTCAGAAGAAGGTGACTGCCAGCATACTTAATCATTCATGAGGGCCCTCAGGAAATCATTCCAAATTGGCTGTACTATTTAGCATGAATTTTGCTTTGGTGTCGTATTCAGTCTAATAGACTTTCCCTTCCTTTCCTTCCTCCTACTCTTCTTTGAAAATGACTCGGTTTTCTGAGCAGGGTAGAAAAAAAAAACGTTCAGTGAAGGAGACAGGGCACTTCTGCACAAGTTTCTCAGAAGCCAATTAAGAGGTCAACTGAGAAGCAGCATAGAGATGTGCAAAATAAAAAAATTCAGGGACGTTCCGCGAAAGCTAAAGCTCTGGCTATGTAAGCAGGGTTCTGCGGCACACCTTGACTCTGCACATTCATCAGTGCACATGAGCGGCAGTCTCATTCGGAAGTCTCATACAGAAACTGCACTATTGAAAATCACTAATGACATCCTTCTCTCTGCTGACTCCGGCTCTTTAACCATCCTTATCCTCCTCGACCTCACCGCCGCCTTTGACACCATCAACCACTCCATCCTCCTCTCACGCCTTCACTCCCTTGGCATTTCCGGTACTGTCCTCTCCTGGTTCACCTCCTACCTCTCCAACAGACACCAATACATCTCCATAAACCACTGCCAATCCTCCACCGCCCCAGTCACTCATGGTGTCCCCCAAGGATCAGTGCTCGGCCCCCCCCCTCTTCATCCTGTATATACTTCCCCTGGGTCAAATTCTCCGCCGCCATGGCCTCCGCTTCCATTGCTATGCAGACGACACACAACTCTACCTCTCCTCCAAAACCATCACCTCAACCACCCACTCCACCCTCACCACCTGCCTTGCTGATATAAAAACTTGGATGCAACAGAACTTTCTCCAACTCAACTGCAATAAATCGGAAATACTCATCATCGGCCCAAACTCCCTCATCCGCTCCGCCCAGACCTTCTCTCTCACCATTGACGGTTCCATCGTCACCCCCTCCACCCATGTCCGCAACCTCGGCATCATCCTCGACCCCACCCTCTCATTCCTACCGCACGTCAACCACATCACCAAAACTGCCTTCTTTCACCTCCGGAACATTGCCCGCCTCCGCCCCTCCCTGTCCCTTTCCGCTGCTGAAACCCTCATCCATGCCCTCATAACCTCCAGACTCGATTACTGCAATAGCATCCTCTATGGTTCACCCAACAAAATCCTCAATAAACTACAATACGTTCAGAACTCTGCTGCCCGTCTGCTCACCTCCACCCGTCGCCGAGATCACATCACCCCTGTCCTCCACAACCTCCACTGGCTCCCGGTTAAACACAGGATTGACTACAAAATACTGCTCATCACCTACAAAGCCCTAAATAACCTGGCCCCTCCCTACCTCTCTGACCTCCTCCCCCGTCACACTCCTTCCCGTCGCCTCAGGTCCGCTGACACGAACAATCTGACAATCCCCAGGACCAAGCTCCGGACCTGGGGCGACAGGGCCTTTTCAGTTGCTGCACCCTCCCTCTGGAATGCCCTCCCCATCCACATCCGTCTGGCAACCACCCTACCATCCTTCAAACAGGCTCTCAAAACCCACCTCTTCAAACTGGCTTTCCCCTGTTAAACATCCTCCCCTCTATCCCATGACTGAAATTTTAAATTATACTCCTTCTTTTTATCTGTCTTAATTATTTTATTTTATTTTATTTTATTTATTTATTTATTTATTTATTTTTATTTTTTATTATTATTTTTTATTAACTACTTATTAAATAATTTTACTGTGTGTAATTTTAAACTGTAAAGCACTTTGAGTACCTAGAAAAGCGCTATAGAAATTGAATGCATTATTATTATTATTATTACCTGTGTTCCGCAGCCTGGCTGGTATAACCACTTCTGGCTGCCTTTCAGAAGCCAAACTTCTGTTTCCATGCCCCTCTGCCCCCTAATGTTTCTTTTTACCCTTTTTACCTCTTTAGGTACTACTGCACACCCTTTCCACTGCAGCAGAAGCTTTTGCACTCCTCTGACGCACTTGCCTGTAAACCAGTAACAGCTTTTAAAAAGGTCCCGTTATCATGTCATGTACGTATGTCAGTTCTAGTAATGGCCAGTGTCATACTGTTTGAAATATTGAAGCTGCCTTATTAGAGAAGCTTCCTTGGAAATTAACATCTTTGGAAAAGAACGTCTCGATGCCAGCCAGACTTTCCTATTGAAATAAAGGGTAAAATGTTCCACTTGCCTAATTTATTATTGTAAGGCATGTAGAAAGCATGTGCATTGTCACTAGTGAATAGGCTTTCATTCTGGACTAGCTTTGCAATTTGTCAGTGTTAACAAGCTCTGTTCTATTAAGACAAAATAAGCATGTTCATTGTCATGCCCGTCCTCAGCAGTTCTCAGTGCATGTTGAACGTTCGGCTGCTTTTGCTATTAATGATTCTGACAGCATGACAGCTGCATCCTTTGCTGATGTAATAGCTGTTGAATTTGTTTCACTTTTATTTCTCCCCTGGTAAGCTTTCAATGAAAACACAAGCCACTTTGTGAATGATTTCTGTGGTCCAGTTACCCCCGAAAGACAGCTGTCTTCTTGATCCCCCAAGGTCCCTGCTATCACAGGTCTTCTATCCATTGGGAACCAATGAGCTGAGTTTCTGAGACAAAAAAAAAAGAATCCACAGAGCTATATTAATATGCAGGTTTTACATTTAAAATTGTATTAGATGAGAAAAGGTCCTTATAACCTTACAACATGTAAGTACCATTAAATTCCTCAGCACCAGCGACTGAATTAAACTAAGTAGGTTATTTAATGCTAGTTGGAATCCAAACCCCAAGCAGTCAGTATAGATGATTAAATGAAATAGCAAGATCAATTGCAGGTGTCTTTGAAGATACCCTTGTAACTTGTATTAAGCCTATGTCTGTACAAAGAATATCATATCATATAGCATCTTCATGTACATCATTAGATTTAATGACTATAGATTTTTTTTTAAAGATTGTACTAGGTGTGATTAAGCATATTAATTTTGATGCTCACAGTTTTTGTCGTCGGAACATAGCTTTATGTCAGCCATTGTGAACCGTACCAATAAAACAGATGCGAGTCAGGAGGTCGATGCATTTGGCCCTACAAGGACGCCCATCGCCGTTCATTTTCAGAGCATCTCTCACAGACAGAGCAACCTGAGCTGGACTGGCTGTGCTACCCCTTGACTGCAGATTCAATATGGACAGAGAGTCACATCTGAAAACCTCATGCTCACCCAGGCTCAGTCAGCGTCCGTGTCAGAGACAGATGGAGTGGACATTCGTTTATGGTGGATAAGGCCCGAAGGTCTAATGGTGGAGGCCTTGCTGCAAACCAGGAAACAGAGGGCAATTACCACTGTAATGTGTATGCAAAAACCCAAAGTGCATATCACAATCTACATTGTTGATATATAGTTAATCGTGCCGAGTAAATTATGGTAGAGCGATGGTAGAAGTATGTGGAAGAGGGATTGGTGAAATATTTCTGCTGCAGAGAAGCACAGTGGACGACCGCTCGCAGAGTGAAGGTGTGCTTGAGCAGGGGAGATGGTCCATTGCTCCTCATTGTTGGGACGGTTTTCATTTTCCCCATGGGGTTTTCCAGTGCTTTTTCATTTACCGCTGCACAGAATTAGCCTGAATTCCCTGCACGCCTCCCAATTTCATGGGCCCCGCAGCGCTGTCTTTCCTACACCGAACTTCCTTGACACACAATCCTGATGAGGAAATATTTGCAGGAGTTTGGATTGGGTACATACTGTAAGTATTTCCCAGGCATTGTGCTGTTTGTAGAGCTAAGTGCTAGTTTTCCTTCCAGCTGAGCTCAACCATGCTTGACTGAGCAGCTAATTGGGTGCATTTCTCGATTTGACATGAAGTTATCAAATTCTGGCTGAAAGCATGATTGTTCTTTCAGGTTTCAAGGGAATATGTTTCTGCAAGTTATTTTTACCCTTCCTACATAAGAACAACAACTGCATATCAGTCTCATAGGAACTATATCAGAATTAATAAACACATAGGACAAATGCCACCTGGCTTATCGTGGCATCCACTACTCTGTTTGTTTCCATGTTATAAATGACATTGGTATGGCATGTCACGTGAGCATGTCATAGTATAGAAAACATTGGTATTCATAAATGGTTATGCAGAGGTTATAAAAACTGTCATTAAGTAATACACTAGCCAATAAAGCCAAAGACAAAACTAAGTAATACAGGCCTTGAATATGTGGGCAAAGAAGGGGTGGATGCTCTTTGAAAAACTTTTGTAGCAGGTTAACGGTTGAGATGGAAAAAAATCTGATAAAATCAGAAAACAATTCAGCCAAACCCAACCAATTAGGAACTGACCTGGAAATAAAACTTGCGCACGTAGGGCTATATCTTAGACCCAAAAGAAAGTGTTGATCATAATATTGATCCATATAGACTATTCCTTGCTCGCACGCTTTGACTACGCGTATGACTGTTTCGCCAGCTGTAAATCGCTGTTTTCAGTCTCACTATCCACCATCATATTAGCAATCCGCCAAGGTGCCAACTCAGGTGGCTTTTAAAGGGAATGGGAGATGACACTCTGATTGGTTTATTGCATGTTACGCCCAAGACACACCTATAATTAATGAAGAGGCTAAGTTCAACCCAACCTTGCGCCTTACGTTGCGCTCAAAATATGCGCCCTCTAACTAGCAGAAGTGGAGTTGGACAGGCCCTAAATGCCCTTGCACCATGTGTTTTAGACCGTGCGCTAAGAACGTCAAGATAGAGCCCGTATTGTGCTCCAAGACTCAAACACATGTGCCATTACTCATAGCCATCTTCATGGAAGTGTTAGATACTAATATAAATAAAATAGGCCAAAAAAAGGATTCATAAGTGCATCTGCTGACTATGTCCTTGACAGGATGTGTTCAGAGTTGTTTTTTTTCTTTTATGTTCTGGAAATTGCTTGTGTTTCTCAGCTCGTTTTCCAGGTCAGATTCTGGCAGGTTGTTAAAACAAAAACCATCAGAAACCCCAAAAAGCACACACACACACACACACACACCATTTGTGCGCCGTTGAGCGGTTGTGCGCCGCTGTTCTGTGTGTTTGCTTTCGCGCCACCCCTGTCCCCGCATACGTGTGAGGGACAGAGCGAAACCTTTCTGTGCAAATGCTAAGAGACTACCTGTTTCCATAAAAAAAATTAAATAATTTAAATGTCATATTGGAAATGTCATGTTTGCTCTGTAGCAGGAAAGGAAAAGCAGACAAGGGAGGACCTATTTCTGGCTGAATCTGCATAGCGTCGGTTCGTGCCCTTACCTCTTCTCCTCGGCTTCAAATCGCGGTTCACAGGGGGCGGTTCCAGATCACTAGGCAACCCTTGCAAGGGGGCGGCAGGCGGAGGGGTCTCGGGGTTCCCGTTGGACATGAGGAACTGAACTGATGTTGGACTCATGGGGACGTAGCCATCTGACTCGTTGTCTGAAGTGGGTACTGTGGGGGAAGCCCCAGAGTTCATGGGGATATAGGAGTCTTCGTAACAGTCCACCGAACTTGGGGCGCATACCGGGGTCAGTTGAGGCTGAAACAGAAGCAGGGAACGGTGACAACGCACGTAACTTCTTGTGAAATTTTTTGTTGATACTGTGTTTGAACCTCAATTAACTTCCTGTCCATGAAGCAGACGTGGAAATAACTCCTACGGAATAGAGGTCTGGGCCTTTTCAGATTTTACCGTAAGCAAGTTTGAATACCAACAAGAAATGGGTCCCACTAAGTGCATTAACCTACCTATAGTAAAGCTTGGATTGGCTGAGGAGGAATGTCTCTGTTACGTCTCTGACTAAGACATTTGAAGAGAGTTGAAAAACAAATGATTGTGTCTCAAAAGGGCTATTAAATGGCTACTGTGTCTCAAAAGGGCTATAACGTTTAAATAAAATAATGAGGGTTAAAATAAGCGGTTCACATAGTTGTGTGCCTTTGATCATTTCTTAATATTTTTCATCAAATCTTTCTTGTAACCGCTTGAATAAATCAAATTAATTGGATGAGCACAGAGATGTACATGGTTCCTTACCAAATTAAGACTGAGCCTTTTGTTCCAACTTCTCACAGAGCTGTTGTCAAACTCTCCTGAAAGTAAAGAAGATTCATTTTCCTTTTTCTCCCCAATATGGAATGCCAAATCATGTACATATATCAGCCATCTTTGCTGCAACCTCCACTATCAATTTGGGAGAATGCAGCAAGCACATTAAATTGAAAGCTACTCAAACCTGTATGACATAACATATGTGAACTAAAGAATACCAAATCAAAATAAAAGCTTCCTTCAAAGCTTTGCATTCACAGAAACAAAGTGGTGTTTAAAGTGTTACTTTAAAATTAATAACTACCACAATAGAAAAACATATTCACAGTTAGAGATATAACATTTCTCCTGCCTGTGATTCTAGTAGTAAGCCTGTACAATATTATCAATTCCATCACTAAATCATTTGCTATTATTGATAGTAGTATGAAAATGTCTGTCTGTTGTGACATCCTTTTAACATGATGTCATGACACTGTCATGGCGACATTAACAGTGGGGTATCCTGAAGTTGCCCCTGGGAAAAATAAAGTTTAATTATATTCTATTCTATAGTTTCTATCAATAATGTGTAAGTGGACCACAAGAATTGAATTTTTTTTTGCCACCAAGGCAACCATATTTAACCAAGCATTTACAGGCTAAGCAGTTTACCTTTTTTTCTGTTCAACTTAGGTCAGTCTGTCATGGATAAACTATTCCCTGAATATAATGGTACTGTATGTGATCTTGAAATATTTTAATCTGTAACATCTTCAATTAAACCATATTATACAGAAGTATTATATTGGATACATAAGCAGTGGCGGACTCAGGCTGTTTGAAGGGCAGGGGCGAAAAGAATAAAAGGGCACCTACTGCACGACATGGGGCCCCATCAGCGCCCAAAAAGCATCGCTATGATGCGTTATGTGTGCTGAAATAGTCTTCGTCCTTGATTAACATTATGTAGGCAATCCAGAAAGGGCACCCTTTGGGACACTGTTATGTAGTGGCAGCATAGAGGGCACTTTATCACGGCACTGTTTACCTTTGGAAGGGCATCCATAGGGATTGTCAAGTTTAGACAATTGGAAGGGCACCAATAGGGCACTGCATCACATTTTATCCACTAATAGAGCACTCATTAAGCACTCATGTATTTTCTTGCTATGTTTTCCTATGTGAAGGGCAGCCAATAGGGCACATACTCTCGTTTTCGCCACTCAAGAATGCACTTAAGCGCGACGTTTTCAACCACCCCCCCCCCCCCTCCCCCCCCCCCCCAAGTCCGCCAGTGTACATAAGTGCTTTCTGTGTGTGCTAACAACTTATTATTTAATCGCATACTCTCATAGATATGTATCCTTTTATACAGCTACATATTTTACAGAAGAACTTTGAAGTAATGGAAAGAACAGCATTGCAGTAGTAAACAAGAGCAGTGTACAACCCTACCTGGGATTCAAACCTGAATACGTCTGGTTATAAGCTCGAGCTATCCAAGCTCAGGCGAATCACACCGTACCTCTCCGAACGTGATCCAGTCCTGCCAATGAGATTCTCCGGGGAATGGGGGCAGGCTGAAGCGCAAAGAGTCCCTCGCCGCTCCGAAGGGTCATGTGATGAGGCCCAACGTCCGCACATCTCTCATAGAAGCGAATGGGTTTAGGGGGCCGGGGCGGGGGCGTTTGACCATCCACGACGTCCTCCGGAGACAAGGGCGCGGCCGGTTTGTCAAACTGGAAAAAGTCTGGGGCTGGATGGAGTGTCTGTGTGGGGGACATTGAGGAGCAGGAGGAGGAGAATTCTGACAGCCTCTCCAAAGGTGTGGAGGAAGAAGGGGTGCCGAGGGGTGGCTCTGATGGCCCGACTGAGAGGAAAGGGGACAGTGCCTGATTGGTGCAGAGAGGGGACAGGAAAACGTCCTCAAACGTGTTGTCAGATGAACTCTGCTCCAGGGACCTCTCTGAGTTTGAACAGCTGTTACGCCAAAAAAACAAACAAACAAAAAAACATTAATGTCTTATTTTAATGACTCTGTGACATTAATTAAAAATGAATGTCTCTGTGTATGAAAGGTGCTATATAAATAAAACTTATTATTATTATTATTTAATTATAACCAAAGTCTTTACTGAATCACAGAGAAAGCACAGACAGAGAATAGTAATTCTGCAATGATAAAAAAACAAAAACACTTTAACTATATATATTAGCAGCTTAGCTTACAAACCATTTTCAGGTTCTTGGCTGTCGGATTAATTAAATCTAAAGGACCTGAATGCACTAGTGCATGGGATTCTGTCATCCGCTAGGAGAAAACGGGACAGTAAAAGTAAGGATATGCTACTAAAGGGGTGTGCCCTATGACCTATGCCCCATGCCCAGGTTTCCATGGCAACTTGCCTGGTGACGCTGACCCTCCCAGTCTCACACTGCGAGAGGATGAGGTAGTCGGGGGGCAGGCTGGACTCTGACTCACTGCGGCTGCGGCTACCCTCTGTGGTGTTGGCATCTGTGCTGAGGTCATGACTTGTGATGCGGGATGTGTGGGTGGAGCTGGCGGGCGAGGGCTGCTGGGAGAAGCTGTCTGACTCTGTGTGTGTGTGAGAGAGAGACAGAGAGAGGGAGAGAGAGATATGTTTTTCAATGTTTTCCTTGTTAATTGTAAAAACTATCAACCTGTGATTGGATGCTAACCTTTAACATTCATAAACCAAGCTGAAGTTGAAGGTCTGTATTCTGTTTAGGGATCCTGTCATCCTGTCCTAACTGAATAATTGTAATGTACATGCCTTTATTATTATTATTATAAACTTCTTATGAACCTTCTGTCATACAAAAGCCATTCAGATCATGGTAGCTTTAAATCTTGCATCCATCCATTTTGAATTCCAGGGTACAGAGTATCCAGCAGAGGGTGTAGAACCGATGGCTATAAATACATTCATTATGTGTCATTGAAATCTAAAGGCTGGGTGTCGCTACAGGTTGGGTTTACGTGCCAAATTATGATTCAGATTAACAATTTTTTTTTTAAAAACACTAAAGCCCTCCTTTTTTTTTATCACAGGTGATAACAGTTGAAGGCGCTACATTTCTTGTTCTTCTGTCAGGAGCTACTGTTCGTGTCACAGGCACAATTGTGACACGCGCAGAAGTAAACATCATCAGACACTTCAGAAACAATCCCCACAAACACAGGGAGTGCTGGTACCCTGCCAGTGACCCGCTCTTTCTCTGCACTGATTAAAACTTGAGATCTGAAGCAGGAGGAAACCACAACGCTGCCTTCCCTTTCAAGTAGCTCACAGAGCAAAACAGTGAACAACACAGCGCCACTTTTCTCTTTGGTCCAAAAACATGTTGTTTGGTGAGACACACAGGAGCAGATGATGCAGGAACATTGCTTCAAACAGTTAATGAATTGTGTTTGAATCAATGCAAATCAACGTTGGGGGAAAGGCCGATACAAGTAACAGTTTAGGCATGAATACATGCAGATTTTCACCTGACAACATAAAAAAGCTATGTTATACACTGAACTCTAGTGTAGTAAGATTTCTGAAAAAAGAATGAACATTCACAAGGATAGTGGACTACATACATACATATACATGCATACATACATACAGTACATACATAAACATTGAAACTACTGACATACTGGGACTTGTATAATAATAGTAATAATAATTGCCCGTATGTATGAGTGTGCAAGTGAATGGCGTGCATGCCCCACGATCGATTGGCGACCTGTCCAGAGCGTATTCCTGCCTCACGCCCAATGCATGCTGGGATAGGCTCCAGCCCCCCCGCGACCCTGACCAGGAATAAGCGGGTTAGATAATGGATGGATGGATGGATGTATGGATATTAAACTCTTATTTTTCATATTATTATCTCACCACATCCCCAGGTTGCAGGGCAGAGAAGCAGAAGGATGACAGCAGAAGCCCATTGGACAGGTTTAATGTCCCTGACCAGTCACAGCTCGTCCCTTGGTCAGCAGGGACCTGAACCGTGATGTTATTTCACATTTGCCGCTCGGGGTGTTTCTAGTGGCGTTAGCCATATGGCGCACTGGGATGGAAACTCAGATGTGATGGAGCGTGAGATCCTATGGGGCGAGGTGCTGGCGGTGCAGACAGGAGGAGGGGGTAGTCCAAGCTGATCCCTTCTGCAGTGCCAGTCTGCTCCTCCTTCTGCCAATTTGGACTGCCCACCTTCACGCAGCACAGCTAATCATTGCAGCTTGGCACTGCTCCCTAATGTAGTAAGATTTTCCATGCCAGTTTGTTCTAAATTTGTTTAGTTTTCAGTGCATTATTGCAGTCGGAGCCGGCCTCTGGCACAGGCAGTACAGGCAAGCGCTAAGGACGCCAGAGCCTGTCGTGGGGGCGCACAAGAGCTGAAAAAAGATTTGCGGCTCTTTGATGTGCAGTGGTGTAGCATTATACTTGGCTAGCCTATCGATATACTTGCTGAGAGCGCTGTTAACACATTTAATATTTGGAAAAACACGTCAAAAAGACCAAAACCGTGTGGGGGGCATAGTGGAGGAAAAGACGGAAAGGATAAGAGGAAAAATGTGCAAAAGATAAAATTACATTTGTTTGGCCATCTACATTTTATTTGTTAGCTAAGATGGCTCCTGTAAAGCTTGCTAGATAGTGATGGTGAAGGCTTGCGGGGTCAGGTCAAGCCAGGCTTCGCCTGTGTTTGATACACAATAATTAATAACAACAATAGTTATTTACGTTATTAAGCTGTAGCTAGTTATTTATCTCAGTTTGACCCTAGTCATTTAAAAGTCTTGTCAAAAGATTATATTTTCTATATATTTTGTGGTGAATACAATGCCTCTGCATTGCTACACACAGCAAACAATGTGCGTTTACTGTACATAGAAGTAATCTCTGCACAATAGCAACCCCCTTCCGGCATATTCACTTCTGCTCTATGTATTAGGGTGTATTTTTGATCATATCTGGATATTTATCACAAAAAATTGTTGCATACGCAATACAAGTAGTCCTATTAATTATAATAGCTTCTATATTATTTTCACTGGCACTGTTATTTCTCTCAATGACAGTGCCAGTGGAAAATTAGAATAGCAACTTCCAAACAAACGATTAGGTCCTAATGACCTTTTTCCCCCTTATAAATGTGTGAATATAATGTTCTCTTAAACAGCCTCTTTTATTTTTCTGTATCATTCATTAAGGTGATAATAAACACTGGATTCGAGAATGCCTTCCATCAAAATTAAACAAAATTCTTACCTAATATAGACAATATAGACAACAGTTAGTTCAACAACATTATAATTAAGACAATTAACATGACATGGCTCCGGATATGTTCTATCACTGTTCAATTCAGTAAAGTACTAGTTTTCCTTAAGTATAGGAGAAAGCGAGATTATGCTATATTTTATATGCTGGGGGGGGCGAGGCACTACAGGAAATCAAGCCTAGGGCACCCCAACCCAGCAAGGGCTGGCCCTGATTGCATCGCATGCAATGGGATCATATTGGTAAAAATTCCAGAGCAAATTTACACGTTTAATTACAGAAATTAAAACTGAAATTAATTACTTATCTGGCAACTCTGACGTTTAGTTGCTTAAAGCTGTGATGGCCCAACATGGCCTGAATTGACAGAGAACATTGCCCCGTACGGGTTAGACTTGTCCTCCGACATACTGTATATAAAAATGCTAACAAAACAAACAAAAAACAAACAATGAAAGCGCTGAACAGACGAGGGAAATAAAAAGAGCAAATACTGAACAGCACAGACTAGAAATACAACAGGAAACTGTAGTCATGCTGGAGGGAAACACCTCAGTTCACTGGTCAGCTGGATGGCTCAGGCAACGATAACAAGTCCAAAGCGCGCTGGCTAAAAGGCAAACCAGGGCAATCCTATTTACGTGTTCACGTGTACAGGATTAAAAGGAACCTACTGTTAACAACATAAAGCAGCTCGCCAATTGAAGTGAAAATGATAGACATCCGTGAAAATGTTTGTCAGAGAATAACCAGCGGTAGGTGGTAATTTCTTTCCCCACGGAGAAGGAGAATAACATGACCAGCATGCTGACATAAAAAGTCAGAGAGAGACAGAGAAAGAGAAGGAGAGAGAGAGAGAGGGGGGAGAAAGCGCTCATCAATGTTTCATGGCTAGCTCGTAAAGCTACTGTTAATGCACACTGACTGGGTTACGGGTTTGTTCTCTCGCCGCAGCGATAGAGGCCTGTGGGGGCTTTCTCAAATGCAGGTTAGTAAAAGGGTCATGCCAGCTAGGCTATTCCCTCCTACTGGGCAGCACTAGTGCTCTACCGTTTCTTGTTCTCATTTGGGCTGTCACACATGGGTCTAGTGGGTCAGCCGCATGCTGTCATTAAACACGCAAAATGCAGTGTAGTTACTAGTTCCAGCGCGTGCGTTCCAGCAGCTAATTGGCTGCCCGCTCCCTATTAGAGTGATTCAGCAGTCGTAAAACGGGTGGGCAGGTTCCAGGTGAGGTCGTCGACGGAGAGGGAGGCAATGACGGGGGCTCTCTCTCAGGGCTTCCTACACACATCAGGTGACTCATACATCTGCCTCCGACTCTTCATAGGCGTCGCGGTGGTATTGTAAAATCTCCCTTTGTCTTCACAGCAGAACTGCTACTTTTATTTTTACAACGCAGGAGTGACGTGAATACTACCGAGACTCAAACTTCTTTTTTTAGGCTTTTAGGTTTTTTCCCACCATTGCAACTTAGGTTTCATTTAATTTTATAATCAAGTAGTAGACGTACCCTATAGTTTGGCAAAACCGGGGATAGGAGAGTGAGAGTCGTCATGCCTGAAATACTGTAAAAATCCCCAAACTGTTTTTTTTTGTTAATAATTTGAGGTAAATGCACATCCACGGTTAGTATTCACGTCATCGAAAATTCAGCTTGTTTCACATTTCGTTTTAGTAATTCACATTTATTCAGAAAAAATAAGTAACTCATATGGAAAATAAGAAAAATAAAAGCCAGGTTGAGCATTCATCAATGTGGTGTGTTCAGATTCATTGTGATATCTGTCACGGCTCCGCAACTCAGCTGCAATCTGTCAGTGTCAGTGCTGCTTACTCCAGGGGAGAGATGCTAGCATAAGCCAAGACTCGAAAAAGGAACCTTCCATGCTGACATAGCGCAAATCTGTGAGATGCTGGGTTTTGCTGCTAAGCTCTGAAAAAAGGCCAGACTTAATCACAAGGCCTATAATAATTCAAGAATGAAAATCAAAAAATGTGCACCAGCATCTAATAGACTACGTGGGTTACCTTTTATGTGCATCTATCAAAGAGTTCACTGTTATTCGCTCCAATAGCAGCATACAGGAATTTCTATGTGTTTTAGTCTTCATTCAAAAATGACAGAGAGGGTGTAGGGTACTGTTAGGGGTCTGTCATAGCAGAGATTTACTATGGTGTTTCTACTGAAATTTGTACTTCGAAAATAGTATTACCTATTTTTTAAAACACATTTTTAATAAATGTCCTGACTATGATATATATTCATTGTCATGATATACAGTTAAATGTATTGGGACAATGACACAATTACTGTTGTTTTGGCTCTGTACTCAGGCATTGGATTTGAAATGAAATAATGAACATGAGGTTAAAACAACAAAACAGGCGTCACTGTCCCAATACTTTTTACATTTTACTGTAGTATCAGTCCCACTATTTAAGTTTTTTTAATTGTAGCAAATTGTAGTTTGCAGATATGAAATTAGCATTTCTATCATATGATGAGTATAGTGCTTGTGTAGCATTCACAACACCTTAATGTGTGAAGAAAATTACATTACCATTGAAAGCGATGCAGCATTTACAGTCAGGTCCATAAGTATTTGGACAGTGAAACAATTTGTGTTGTTTTGGTTCTGTATTCCAGCACATTTTAAATGGAACAGTGACAATGAGGTTAAAGTGCAGACTTTCATCTTTAATTTGAGGGTTTTTATGTCCATATCGGGTGAACGGTGTAGCAATTGTAACCATTTTATACATAGTGCCCCCATTTTATGGGACCAAAAGTAATTGGACAAATTGACATAAACTTAAATAAAGTTATCATATTTAATATTTGGTTGCATATCCTTTGCATGTCATGACTTCTTGATGTCTGTGAACCAACAACATAAAAAGACTCTTGACTAAACTGTAAATTGCACGGGAATAGTATGGAACCCATGGTTGGCTAAATGGCTGTAAGTCATCAAGGGTCTGAGGTATCAAACAAGCCTCAAACCATCACTCTGCTGCCAGATATGCAGTAGATATGGATAGATCACTTTATGCATGGTTTCTCCTGACTTATTTTTCCATAGAGTTCAATATTAAACCCTCAAATTAAAGCTGAAAGTCTGCACTTTAACTTCATAGTCACTGTTCCATTTAAAATACCAAATACTTATGGACCTGACTGTATATTATAACCAACTAATAGGAAATGGTTTTCAGAGAACACGTGCCATATGGTGTCATGTAACAAATTCCGTTATGCTCATCATTATATGCGCCATAACCTCATATCAATTGTCATAAGCTGGTCACAAGAGTTATGCATCCTCATGACAGGGTTTTTCTTTAAGCTAACAGAGGTATTATGAATGAAGTAAAATGTTAATAAACTCATTCAATGTATAACCTTTCCTACCCCTCTCAGAATTCAGACACCCAATCAGGCACAAAGAAATGCATCACGTGTCCCCTTACCTGCCGCCTCCTCGTCCAGTGGGCCGAAGTGGCAGATCTGGCTAATATTGCGCACCCAGCTGTTCATCTCCTCCTCGGTCTTGGCGACCAGGTAGAAGACGCGCGAGGACGTCTTTACTACAAACAGGTGCTGGTTCTGTAACTCCCTCTTGAGAAGCCGCATCTCAGTGCGCATCTGGACTTGGCACTCTTTCAGGTCTATGGTGCGGATGGGCTTCTTCGAGCTCTTGCCCCTGTAGTATTCCAGCACATCTGGGTTCCCGCTCATCCGACCCCGCCGGAGTACAAACCACCGTTTTCTCCAGGCCTGGGGAAGAGAGGGACAGGTAGCGATGGGGGACATGGGTCAGTCAACCACAGTGAGTGGACAAATTCAGTCTTCTATCACATGTGTACAATATGGTAACATTTAGCACGTGCATTTCTCCATAATTAAACAGTCTCACGTTTCTCACTCACACAGAAATATCTGAGAGCTCACACTCACTTGCATCAATTAAGTACACAAATCAAAATGTTTGGTGAAATATTTCATCTGTATGAGAGCTAATTTGTACCCTACCCTACTCTGTCTTTTGACACGTAGAAAGGATATATACATTTTTTTTAAATGTACAGTCACCTAACACTAACCTCCCTTTACCTCAGGTTCAGGTTCCGAATGTAGCATTTACTTTTGGTAACCTTGTTGAGGGGAACTGTGTCTCATTTCCCAGAAGGGTTTAAAAGAGGAAGTACATTCTGCACAACTGAGACTTTCCCAGAAACGAACAAAAAATGGACCATTTGGTAGTTCTGAAAAAAAAATCTTTGAAAATGTGAGAAATAATAAAAAGAAGTGCTTTCCATAGGCCTAATACCAGCTAAAGAAATCAGTGCTGCACTTCAATTTTGCAACTGAATGACAAATCACCATGTGATTAATGTATCTGAAAAAGCAATCTTATATTCTGATAGCAAATACATTTTTAACTAAATCTAACAATTCTCATTAAATATGTTACTCGTGACATAGATAGAAGTTAAACTTTTTATATTGTCAATCCTCTAATTTCTTCTCCCCCAAATAGGAAAGCTCATCGCATTGTCTTTGGTCACTTCAGGAGAGCGCAGACAAGTCTGTATGATCTCCAGGGCTTGCACTGCCAACCTTTTCACTGCAAACCACTTCAAGTGCGGCTGGCTCAGGCATACTGCCGGTCCCCAATCAACCACAAGAGTAACGTATGTACAATGGCATGAGGAATACCACACTGCACTTTGAGTGCCACTACAGCAAGTTACACGCTGCCCATGAAGGCCTGCTGGCCACAGTCACTATTCAATATCAGACTGCCACACCACTGGGAAAAGCCACCTTTCTCTGGAGTAATGATTTCCTCTTGAATGTATTATTTGGCTTCAGCAGTGGTTCAACAGAATGAACTGGATATGCCTTTGTTAATAACTTAAATTAATTGTATTTTATTGTATTTCTTTTTTAAACTACCTTCTCAAAGTTGTCTGATACAATTAAATGGTTTTCTGTAATTGTCTTCAACACCACAAGGAAAGCTTTCTGATCACGCTACCACACGTTGGCTGTCAGTGGTCATGCAGTCTTTGTATTGCGCAACAGGTTGATGGCACAGATAACAGTTCCTCTTTTGATTTTCAAAGCAATATGGTCCTGCTTTATTTGAATTATATTTGCACTAACAGTTACTTCAAATAAGTTAAAAGTAGCACGTTACACACCATAAGTTAACTGGCATGTTACACAACATGATGTTTTGACCCGTGTTGTCATTTATTGATAAAGGTCAGTTTAATGCTGTTCTCTATAACCTCTCTACAGCATTTATCTTCCACAAAAATAAAAGGTCATTTGGAAAGTCATTTATGCTGTCTATAGCATATTTAAACAGTTTCTTGTGTAGGGTAAGTTATGTGTAGCGCCTATAGCAAGTGTTTGCTAAGTGTCTGTGTACAAGGGGAACTGACACATTACAGGCTGGGACATTTACCAAGGTAATTCCGGTTATTCAAGGGTACAGGATCCAGAATTGGATCCCAGAACAACGTGGGTGCAAAACAATGCAGCCCCACAAACACAGCCCTTATGGTGATTCCAAGAGAACAGGCAACTCCTGACTATGGTGGGGACAGGATTGATGAAAGCTGCTGCCTGATCAGTGCCCAACTCCCCCCTCCCCGTAGTGTCACTTTCAGTAAAGCACACGGCCTTTGTTCTCTGTCGTTTCTCCCCTCTAATGCACCCACCTCCTGTCCCATATGACCTCTTCCAGATTTTGGGGTCACATGTTAGCACATGACCCAAGGGGAACCATCTGCCACAGAACAACTGCTGATGCTGTAATGCTTCAGCAGTCAAAAGCCATTATCTGTACTAGCTTTTCCCTGATTGCTTTAGCGCTTTAGCAGTCAATTGGCAGTGTTTGCAGTATCTCTTCTTCAATTACAGGCACACAAATAAGTGTTGTGTTGTTTTTGTGGCAGAAGGGTTACTTTGCGCAACAACCTATAAGAAGTTCCAAAATATGGGAATCCTAAAATCCAGGATTATAAAATGGGTTTGTATGAGGCAACAACATAATTTGATATCACTTCTTTGATATTCACAATTCTGAGAATGTATTCATTACTTTTGGTGAATCTTGTATTATTTCTGAGTTTGTCCTTGACAGCTTGATCTCAGGTAACCTCTGACACAGAACCACTCTGCTCTAGAGAGAGGGACCATTGTACGAGGCACAATGTCTTCATGCTATTGTGACATTCATGAGATTCATGTATCATGATTATCTAGATTGAATTAATTTTAGCTTAACCCATCAATGCTACTAGCACTGTCCTCAGCTCAAATGGATTGCATCATTATCAAACTGGCAAAACTGCTTTGTCTTTCACGCTACCATAGTGAATATGGAAGAGGTTTAGCTATGCAAAAAATGCAGTGTCCCACTTAATTTACAAAGCCTGAAGTCACATGAACTGTATGTAACCCACACTATAAAGCTTTTGAGAAAGTCAGTGAAACTAAATGTGAGACAAAGAAATCACTCCTGAGGGAAAAAGAGTTTCATCCACAGAAAAACGTCTTTCACATCAGATGTTACAGCTGAATTTGCAGTTTTTTGTTTGGAGCTTTACTGTTCCAATCACTCAGTGTACTCAGTGAAAAATACAGCAAATTTGGCTGTGAAATATGAAATGCAGGTGCGAACAGCTCAATAACTGAACCAAAAAGCCACACATTCCCCCCATAATTCAACTGGTTTAATAGAGCATAGCAGCAATTTATCATTTTGTTTTGCCAGTAAACCTTTATAAACATTACGCTCCGCGGATATAATGCAATCGACATTAACTTTGCCTTAGAAATTTCTGCAGTGTCATACTTTCTTCACACAAACAGTTACTTTTGGCTGTTGCTGGCCTTGTTTCTGAACTGAATTTAAAGTAATAAGGATTCATTGTTTTTAATCAGTCTATGTTTGGGAATAGCTATTTCCAACTTCCTGTTTCAGGGCAGGTGTTGAATATCTTAACAACAGGAAGAAAGAAACAAGTTCCTCTGACAGCAGTTGAAAGCGTTCCTATTCATTTCACTGCATACTGTACAGTAATATGTTTTATTATCAGATGGCTATACTATTTCATACTAATGAGTGTCTGGAAGGAGGAAATTACACACACGCACGCACGCACGCATGCACGCACGCGCACGCACACACACACACACACACACACACACACACACACACACACACACACACACACACTCCTGTACATGCTTGTACACTTGTATCATGCATACATGCATACATGCAACATGATGTTCTAAAGTCACATTTCAGGTTTAATAAGACCACAATAAGTGTAAAAAAAGACTCTTTGCATTTGAAAGATTTGTTTGAATGTGGCTGCCCTCTGAAAAAAGGCTCTGTTCTTGTTTGATTCTGTCAACTGATGTCTTTTCATACTGCAGGAAACCATAGAGTGAGGCCTTCCTGATAAGCAAGCTAGATGCGCATCCCAATATCTTACTCCCCAACAACAGCGCAAAAACAGCTGAAATGTGCAATATATACCCTTATTAAGACTGTGCAACTCTATCGGCATGCCATATTGCTTGGAGCGATATGCCTACATAATTATCTGTTTGCAAAGCTTCACTCAGAGCATGTTATTTTATCATGGCGAATAATTACACCAAATTAAAAAGGGAAAGTTAGAAACTGAATTTAATTTCCAATATTACTTTTAAAGGCTAAGCGGGTGGCACTGTACGATTCCGAGGTGTCCTGAGGTGGTGATACTTGTTACAACTCCCTGACATATGCGTATGTACATACAAGCACACTTAGACGCACATATACAGTAATATCAGAGTAGGTGAATAAACTATTTTGTGGCCCTTTAAAACCAAAATAAAACTGAAGATGTTCCAGTAGAAAAAAAGTATGCTTTTGAAATATGTATTACTTTAGTCCCACTTCAAGCCACATAAGCATACCAGGAGGTGACTTTCAACTTAAGGTAGAGACAAAGGACAAATAGAGAACAAGTCATAGTTCTCATTTGTATTCAGTTCCTGCGTTGTCTTGTATAATTGGTCGAAGCATTATACTCAGTTATTAAAGGTAAGAGGAGGTGTGGATGGGTTAAAGGTAAGAGGAGGGGTGGATGGGATATGTAGTATGACGCTTGGGGCCGAAGGGGATAGAAAGGAAAAACTACAAATAATGGACTATTTACAGCAAGATACGTATATCGACAGCCTCATAACAAAAGTGCCTAAGTAATTTTTTGGACATTTTGAGATTTTCTGCCTAAATCACTTGATTTATCATTCGTCAACAGTGTAAAAATGCTCAAGTCACTGCAGGTCGCTGTGCACTTCCTGAACCACTTTATGCTATTCTGCCTAAATCCTCATTGACGTAGAATTGCAGCAGTTTTTTGCCTTTTTCTCAAAACTACAAAAAATGACGTAGGCACTTTTGTTATGAGGCTGTCGATGTCATAAAAGTAAAAAAAATTGAAAAAATAAAAGTTGTATTATAATAATAATAATCATCATCTTCGTACAAGCACTAAAACACTGACTCAGTGATCCATTATTATTACTGCACAGCACACAAGACACAATATACAGAAATAGCCCTCCATGCCGAATGGCCCGGGCTTTCACGGAAAGCTGAGAAAAACATGCAGCTGACTTAATCAGCTCATTCCACTGAATTCAGCAATAACTGTGAAATTTGCCTCAGTTCAAGATACTCTACTAAAGAACTTAGGTCACATGGCCAGTGTTGATAAACAGCTTCGCAATACCAAGAATCTTCAGATAACAAATGAAATAGCTATAAAAAAAATTTCACCCATGCTCCTAATGCTATTTATTTCTTGGGAAGATATACATAGTTTGAATTCTTAACATTGCCCATTTGTACATCTCGACTCGCCGAACATGATCAGGTACAGTGCGCAGCTCAAGGGGACAGGAGCTGTGTCACATCTGGGATTCAAACCCACAACCTTCTGCTCAGTCTCCTACCTAGCACACCACACTACCAGGAAAAATAACGTGCTGCTGACCTATGCAAGAAGATCGGGCTTTCGCAGATGCAAAACTTGTTTCAACGGCAAACATTTTTCAGAACCTCGTCGTGCAAGCTCATAATGCAACACTTCCAGCACCTGCAAACTCAAATGCGCTTCCTGGCCAATCCAGCAGCCTTCATGAATGCATACAGATGGCCTGCTTGGTTTGGCCATGAATGGGTCCTTAATGTTTACAGAAGTCTTCCAAATTTATACAGCACACCTTGGGTTATTCCCAAGTCCCATGTACTCAAACTCCTTAAAGGGTAAATCAAACCCTTTATACAGGCCCAGCTGCTCTGAAGACACATGGCCAAATAAAAAATCCAAACAGGGACAAGCCCCTTTTCTTTCATTTTCTTTTCCAAGAGACAGATATGCATCATGTTTCTGTTCAAGCAATTGAATACGTGCTCTCAGTCTGTGTGGCTCATCTTACACTAAGTTGTTGAGTAGTGAGATTTTTGTAAAATATAAATAGTAACATATATATATATATATATATATATATATATATATATATATATATATATATATATATATATATATATATATATATATATATATATACACTCAAATAAACCAATACAACACTCTCTCTCTGTCTCTCTCGCTCTCTGTCTCTCTCTCATTGCCTGTTTGAAAGGCTTATTAGTGTCGTAGGCTTTGGCCTGTGGGCAATTGACCTCTTCTCTGTGTCGCCGATGACCAGTGTGCTTGTGACTGAGCTGGTCAGTGTCTCCTTGCGGGAGAAAGTGCCCCCAGCCTCAGGGTCGGACACGGTGTCCAACAACTGCCCGCAGGGAAAACCCCGTCCTTCCTGTTGTCTGGGACATCCTCCTTCATACCACAAAGGGAACTTGAACTGCGGGCCCCAACCCACCCCCTTCCCGCCCATGCTCCACCAAAAATAATTCCAAATGGAATTTCCCATGCAACCCTCAAGTACACAATCGTCAGATACGCCAACCCCTCCACCCACACACACACACACACACACACACCCACAGCAGCCCACCCCCACAGCAACCCAACCCCCACCCCCCCCCCCCCCCCCCCCCCCACACACCCCCCCGCACCCACCCTGTCACACTCAGTGGTTTTCCTCTCACTCTCTGCTCTCACTATCTAGAGACAATACCAACGGTCACAGACGCGTACGATCGTTTACAGCAGTTTGCCTGTGATAGGGCTTCCTATGTTTTGCAACACGCCCAAATTTCACAGAATAACAGTCGGTTACAGAGCACAGGGGGCACCCTCCCTCTCCTTCAACACAATACAGACAGTCTGTGCACATACAGTTACACCCGCCAATTTATTCTGAATGTGCTGGTCTTTACAATGCATACTGGACTGACTAACACACTGGTACCTCTGTGTTTTGAGTATATTTCTAGATTATATATAAAAGTACAGTATATTAAAGAAATATATGTTCTACTGTTGAGAGCTACGTGCTTTTAATGCACAGCATAAAGCTGAACACGTATGTCCACAATACGATGGATTTGATGGCATTCAAACAGTGCAGTTCAAACCAGGTCCATCCAGGCAGGATGGACATGCTGCAGGCTAGTACCGTTATATTCTGCATCAGGGATCACAGCAATGTGCTAGCAGTGTGCCCAGCAATACAGTACGTTACAACAACATCCCCATCTGCCACAAGAGGAAAGGCTGCCTGCATACCACTGTGTGCACAGAAAGAAAAAACAGCAAATGCATAAATGTCAGATCCAGCACAACCCTGTGTATTTTATTCAAAGACAGAAATGATTTCCTCTGTGTAAGGGATCAGCAGCTCTGAAGCTCAGTTGGCTGAAAGCTGTGTTTCCTTACAGTGTAGGAACTACAACCTCCTCTATAGTAGCCTGGTCAGAATGCAACACAAGAACACATTACTGATTGTCATGCCCCCCACCCTCCTCCACCACCACCACCACCACCACCACCAACCCTCCTTGCCCGTTATGAGTACTGTACTCACATATCTCTTTAATTTCTTCTCAGGCGGAGATTTTACGAGCCAGCCGGTGCAGACCACATCTCCTGCACTCATCCTGACAGCTGAATGCTGGGACGCAGAGACTCCAGTGTGTGCGTGAGTGTGTGTGCGCGTGCGTGCGCGCGCGCGTGTGTGTGTAAGCGTGTGCGAATGTGTAAGCGCCTGTTTTGCTTTATTATTTCTGATGCTGCTGCTGCCGCTCCCGTGAAACTGAGCAGCAGTCAATCGCTGCGTGCTGCCGCACAGCCGTACCAAAGGAGGAAGTCAAGCCATTGATCACAATGACAGAAAAACAGGGAGGGAGGGAGGGAGGGGAAGGAGGGAGGCAGGCAGGCAGGGAGTGAGTGAGGGAGGGGGCCAGAGAGAAGGATGTCCCCGCCCACTAATCAAGAGACAATGCACTTGCTCAGCAAGCACATGACTGGGATGTTTTCATAAACACAGTAGCCAGCGTGCTGGCGAACCGCAGATTGAAAAAAGTGCAGCTGAAGGGACTTTCTCGAAACCATCTGCCATTTAGGCCGTTGCGTTCATGACGTCCGGCAACCACATGCTGACCGCTCCCATTGAGGGGAGAGTTCATAGTTTGGAAGTAACTTCATTTCATGCAAAAACGAAAGAGCAATGGCCGCCTGCTGAGTCTGTCTTGGGTGACACTGTAAAAAGGTCAAAAGGCAGAGACAGAGAGAGAGAAAGGAAAGAACATGAAGGTTGGAAAGAAGATGTGACTACAGGTCAATTGGGTCGGGGGAGGATTGGGAGTGAAATCACAAGATGCATTACATGAGAAAGGACCTTTTCATATAACATCAAAATGACACTTAAAACAGTTTTTCTCTAGTTTCAATAGACGCTGCATTTGGTAAATTGACAGATGAGATGAAGTGATATGGCAGAGCATATAATGCTTAAAATAAAATAATAAAACAAGGTAATTCTTACTAATGCTACGTCTATGTCAACATGACAGTAATTTAATGCATTTTTTCATTGTCCCCTGGCTAATCAAGAACTAAAAAATTTCTAGCTTAAAGTAGAAATTAAGGTGTCCAAGCTCAATAAAGCAATATGAAAGAAACAGGCATCCAGTGAACTATTTCACACGTATATGTATAATTGCAAGTTTAAAGTTTAATTGATTATACAGTTAAACAAAGCTAAAGTAAGCTTATGGTCCCTGGCTGGAGTTCGCAACGCTCAGTGAAGGTTGGTAATTTGGCCTATGCCCCTTGACAAAGAAGAGGTAGGCTACAGAGTGTAGAGAAATAGACGACTAAGCAATAACTTAATTATTTCATAGTTATATATTATATTGAAATTTTATATTTATATATAATATAATATTTTATATTTTCTTACAGTATCATCATTAATATTGGAGGAATGATTTAGATGTGTACAAAGATTTGTGCCAGTATTCCATTCCAAACTGGTTTCATAACTTTGTGGCTACACGTAGCGGAGATATGGTTGATATCTGAAGGGCACATCAAGATCAGTGTATCAAAACCTACAAAATATGTGATGAAGTATTCATGGTATACAAACAATGGGCCTCATTCATGAAACGTGAGCAGAATGAATTTGTAGGTAAACCGTTCGTATTAGCAATTTTGTCCATATTTTGGCATTCATCAATGTTTTCGTATCTGAGGTTTGTTTGTGTACAAACTAACTTTACACCTGCTCAGGACCACACATAAATTCAAAATTCCACTAAATGTAGCTTCTGAATATCAATTCAAACATGAATTGATTTTTATTTACTGTTAAATTCACGACAAAATGTAGCCTCTGAAATGCACAATGCAAACGTAGATTGTAAAAATGACGATTGATGCCTATTAATCAATTGTAGGCTATGAACTTAATTAGATTGAATTAGATAGTTTAATTAGACTCATAAAATAATGAATGCTCCCAGTAGGCTACTATTATTCTAATTAGATCAAATTTAAATGCTAGCCTATATGACATTAAATATGCTATTTAAAACACACATTTGACGTGTTTAGTAGCCTGATCTGAAAATTACGATTTTGTTATTCATTTTTCCAGGCTGCGAGAAACACCGTATGCTTGGCAGATGGAGGCAATGCGCTCGTCCGATGCAGACTTGAATAACCTTGGCCACCTCCTGTAGCTGTAGTGCTCTTGTGGGTGTCTTGTGGAGGCTATGTGTTTCTTCGCTGCCAATTTAACGTCAATACATTTATTTTTTTATTTTTACTACTTTAACAGTTTGTGTGACGGGAGATCCTGCATAGATGGTACATGATATCTTCTGCTCGGTCTTTATCAGTTCATATGACACCGGTACTGACAATAGCATACTACTAAATCTATCCACCCTCTCCTGCAGACGAGAGGTCCAAGATGCCATTTCCTGTACCATCCGGCAGAACTTTTTTCGGTTATTTTCTTTCTAAATTTTTATCTCGGCTGTAGTTCGTAATTCAGAGGAAGCATTTTAGTCCTGTTTATCCTCTGCCACATAACGGCTTTTGAGCTAGACTGCACACCACTACTAACGCTCCAAATAAGCACACATTTATTTTCATGTTCATTCATAAGCGTGAAGCTCAGAAAACTGCGTTGGCATGTGCGTTTTAAAGGAGGTGGCCTTGCCAAATATAGATAATAAAATGGGCATGTGAGCATGGTAATTCATACTGATGTGAACGCACTTCCTAATATATGATCACGTCTGATTTATCATACATTTACGCTCAGATCAGTAATCTACACAAGTTTGATGAATCACACGTGAGAATTTCGTACGAAAGTTGGATCCGTCAAATATACGCTCTTTTTTGCGACCATATTGATAAATGAGGCCCTATGTCTTTTACGTTTTAAGTTCCGGGTTACTTACTGAAATTGTCGGATGAGTGCACAGTTCTGCAGATGAGTGTGCTCGGGTGCGTCCCAATACTCGAAAAATGCACCCTCCCTTCCTCCACTACCACCTCCTCTACTTCGTGCCCCGGAAACGGATCTTTGTGTTTTAATCTCATGTTGCTGATTACATCTTAATTACGTATAAATGGTTACATATTAATTAATGTCTCAACGCAAACCGCAATGTCAGGTACATTGTATATTGTACATGTAAATACTTGAACTGAAAACGTTCAGGCAGTTTTGCATATTTCGGGGTAGGAGAGGAGTGGTAGTGGGCGAGTGGAGGAAAGGAGGTGGGGAGTGAAGAATATTGGGACTCCTGAATTCCCTCAACAAAACCCCGGAAATAAGGGGCTTAAATAGGGACTTAAAGAACCACTGCAATACGGATATTTTGCTTTGTATTGGGATAAATGTGAGTCCCCTCATCATGAAATTGGAAAAAAATTACTGATTGAAAATTAAAGCCAATTTTTGCACATTTTAAATGACTTTCGCACCTAACTACGCCCCGCCCCCTAAAAAAATCGAGGTTGTCAAGCTGTAGATCACATGACCATCTGACGTCAACTGGCCTTTCACTACTTTCTATAGCTTTTACACGCGTGGTTTCCTATTGTTAGCTTGTATTGTATAAAAGTTTTTGGAGGTTTTAAAAGTTTGTTGCTTGGGATAACTACAATGCCAACAAGATGCGTTGTAGCTGGTTTTAGCAATACAACAAAGGATGAAGTAAGCCTCCATTTGTTTCCCAAAGACACGAATCTTCGCAAATTATGGAAGACAAAAGTGAAGCTGCGCCTTCAAACACGGCCTGTAGCCTATTACCAGTTTGGAATGAAAAAATTGAAGCGTCTAAAGCCTGATGCCATTCCAGTGCCGATAAACAGCACAGTTCAGACAGGTGATGAGATGGCTAGGAAGAAAACTAGGAGAACAGCTGCTGAAAAGTGGAACAAAATGAGGGTAGCCTAAGTCCTATTGTTTTAACTACGTAGGCCCCAGTTGTGGCTTAGGGCTGTTAGGCTGATACGGTACGTTGTTTAATCACCCTTTTCCACCATTTAACATCACTTTCTGACGATGCAGACATGGGTCTAAACTAGATCAATTTGGCTGCGTATACTTGGGGACTCAACTCACCATATGTTTATTATCTGTGTTTATTATCTAGATCACCGCCAATATTAGGAATTCATTTTGCTGAGTTTTTTCTTTGGTTCTGCTGTATGGGATGAAATGCAAATTAAGAAAAATACCTCATAAACAGTGGTTGTGTGTGTTTCCTTTCCCACTTTTGCGTAGTTATGCCTTAGAAAAAAATGGTTTTTAATTGTGGATTCTGGTTTTTAACTACTGGATTGTGATCAGAGGATTCTGAATCAGAAAATAGATCACTCCCAGAGCCCTCAGATGAGTCATTAACGTAATCATCTGCCATATTTCGTGTCGAGTAGAATATTTGCGTGTGCAGATATGGCGGTCGATCGGACGGCCGGACGCAGCTAGACGTTCGTTCTTGAGATGACGTCACATGGATTACGTAGTCGAGTCAGGCTTTTGTTCAGAATTTTTAGGGGCGTTCCCATCCAAGATGATTTTTTCAATATAACTTGTAAGAAATTTACGTAACTGAAATCTATCATTGATAGATTTGGATTTATCATACAAAACTCCCTTAGAACGCATACATTCCATTTTTTAAAGATTTTATGTGGCAGTGGTCCTTTAAGATGGCTGCCGTACAGGGCAGGCCTGGCCGAGCATCACCAGGGAAGAAACCCAGAGTCTGGTGATGTCTATGGGTTGGCAGACTTCAGGCAGTCATTGAATAAAAAGGATGTGCAACCAAGTGCTAAATATGATGACTTTATATAAGACTGTTAATCTTATATACATTTATGTCCCTTAAAATGGAGGGACTATGTATAAAAAAGGCTCTAATTCCTACATGGATCACTGCATATGTATGTAAATACCCTTAAATTAGAGCTGGCAGTCTGCATTTTAACCATTTTCATTATTTAATTTCAAATCCAATGTGCTGGAGTACGGAGCCAAAACAACAAATATTGTGTCACTGTCCAAATACTTACAGACTGACTGCACTGTATGCAAAGTCTCTACACAAAGTCAGATTCTACAAAGATTTCCAAGGAAAGACTACCTTTGTTTTCTTTAAGAATAAGAAAAATGTTTTCTTTAAGAATCTCCCATAATCAGTTTAGAAACTATATTTTACAAGACAGTAATAAGCTCTTTTTAAAACGGTCAATATTTTTTTTCATGCAACAGTAAGAAGATGACTGTAGAAAATATAAAAAAGCGATGTGGTTTAGGGTCTAATGAGAGCTCAAGGGATGGGGAAGCTCCATTTTTTATTGCCCCGAGCTTAAGGAAGAGCTGATCAGGATGAAAACAGTGTTGCTAGACGAGTCTTCTGAAGGCTCTGAGTGCGAACTTGGGCCCTATTTATTTTTTTGGATATTATTTAATAGTGATGAGTCATCATTCTGCTGTGAAGTATATGTTCTTGCTTTCGACCACAAACCTCCAAATGTCCCAATACCAGCCATTGAAAAACCCCCAGAAAGCGAACTCCCTTTTGTATTTTCAACAATTTGGCATACTTCCACTTATGGGTCAACTGGTGCCATATTGATGTGGCGTGGATATACCATGACCCTCTATAAACCTGCTCAAGGTGAGTTTTTGAATATCCGTGTGAATTTAAACACACACATTAAATGTATCAAAATGTGGCGTGATACATCTCTCTGCATAAGGAGAAGAAATTTTACCTCATCTGAATCTTGCCTTGTTATACTCTCTTAGTCTACTGTAGTTGTCAAACAGCACAGCAGAATCACTGTTACTATCCGGAATAATACCAGCCACTAGCATTTCCCTAATAATAGGCCACTACTACACTTCTAGTGTGTGTTCCTTTTACTGTATGATACTTTTATGTGCGGTAACCCTGTTGTTTTTAATCACCCAGCTATAGACCACTTCTACTTCCCCTCAGTAATTAGCAACCTGTAGCATTGTTGATATCATTGTTGATTGATATTATTTTAACCAAGCTGAAATTGTTGCAGGATATGCTCCCCAGCTTCCTTTTCAACCTGTAAAATTACAACCGCATTTTTGTGGCAGTATCACAATCCATAGCTATGTGTAAGTTGCATCACAATAGGCTTCCACGCACAACAAAAATGCCAGTGTAAATTCAACACTGCTGGCGTACATTTAATACTCTTGGTTGTTTATATGAGACCACAGACCAAAGGTTGTTAAATGTACACCACCATTTTTGCTGTGCCAACTGCAACTTTTAATAATGCACACTTCAATTTTTGATTGACACAGAGCACCTTGTTAGGATAAGGCATGTGCCCAGTTCTGACAACAAACAGGCCTGTGTCACCAGATACACCAAAAATAGTGTATTCCCTGAACGTAGGTTGGAGTTTGAAAAGACCTCCATTTCTTATGTATTTGCATGTTGCAGATAATGCAACATTATTAATAATAATAATTTAATTATAACATGGTCCACTTAAATATTATCAGTCCACAAATATATTAGAATATCAAAACGTACGTATTTGTTTACCTATTTATTAACCTTTATTTATACAGGGTAGGTTCTATAGGATCTCTATAGCACCACCACGTGGCTGGATTGGGTTGAAACTGCAGAGATCACGTTGACATGACTGTTAAAAGCCGCACCAAGTTTCATAACTTTCTGTCAAATGGTTTTGAATTATTGGCATTTTTGTGATAAGCCACACCCACTGAAAATTCATTGGCTCGTAATTTGGCCATTTCTTGACCTAAGCCTTAGAAAAGTAATGCATTAATGAAGGCCCATGACTTGAGTGCACACACCAAGTTACGTGCAAATTAGTCAAATGTTCTAGGAGCAGTAGCATTTTAAGTGTTTTACAAAAAGTGCTAATTAGTGGAAAATCCAATATGGCTGACTTTATGGTTCCTTGAGACAAATTTGCTCATCATGAGGAGAGTGACCGGTATCCCAAATTTTGTGACTCTAGGTGAAACGGGGCGTCAGCAGTGGGCGTGTCAATGTCAAAGTTTTGTCACGTGCACTACAGTGCCAGCAGGTGTTCAATCTTCATCATAATGCAGAGGATCCAAGAGTTTGGCAATCGCAACAAGCCTGCCAGGTTTGGTGATTCTAGGTCAAACCAGCTCACAGGAATTTTAGGTGAAAGGGGAGAAAAATAAAAAAAGTATCCGAACAAAAGCAAAAGGGTACCAGCAGGTGCGCTGCTCATCCCCTAATTATCTATCTTGCTAACTGGCAAATGCTCTGGTAAGATATACAATTTTACAAACTTCACAGCGTGAATCATTGAACTTTTAAAAAGCGATTCAAAATTGTAAAGGAAAGTAAACATTACATTCTAAAAGCACATTTACAAAGGGGAATTCCCATTTTCACTTTTATTTTTTAGTTAAAATACACACAACAATCAAGATACCACAATAACTGACATTACATACAAAACAACAAACTCCAATAGGAGAAAAAAGGATTCGAAAGACGTTGAAGTGAGAGTTAAAACGTCATTCCCGGTTTGTCGGGTGGGGCATTATGTTCATTGCGGGCTTCTGTCTCTTTCTTTTGGAGGAAAATAAAAACATTCTCTTCATAAGGCAAGATAAAGTTACACAGGGACATCCATCCATCCATCCATCCATTTTCTAACCTGCTTATTCCTGGTCAGGGTCGTGGGGGGGGGGGGGGTGGGGTGGGGGGGGGGCTGGAGCCTATCCCAGCATGCATTGGGTGAGAGGCAGGAATACACAGGGACAGTTTTATGTTAATAATTTAGTGGGCAGATAAAATGGTACATGGAGTAGATCTACATTTATTTGTGGGTTTCAGTAGTCAAGATGCACGAGGCAAAAATGTAATGTGTCACATATATAATTTATCTTTCTTCCACTGTGACCAGCTTGTGTCTATTTGTGATTCCCAAAAATATAAATACTGTATATATTTAAAAACAAACAAACAATCAAACAAACAAACAGAAAGCAAACTAAAACCATCGTCAGGTAGCTGTGTTCTCATTTCTCATCCAGTAGTCTCCAGATGTACACAATATGACAAATAGAGTAGTGGCAGCTCATAAACTAGACGAGGTTTAAATAATTTTGACATTTAATTTAAATAAGGCGATCAGTTTGCAACTGAACACCAAGGCAGAGTTACCACAGTAGATGTTAGAAGGTGCTAATGGGTGATCCATATGTCAAATGGCATGAAGGCTAGTCCTGCAATAAAAACAATATGATATTAATAGTAATAATACTAACAGACTTTGGATAATTGCAACACATTCTCGACCTCATCTGTTTAAAGTTCACCAGCCAACATTGAAGCAATCGAACCTGGTCACTGTAAACTCAAAGTGTAAATTATTATTCGGGGACCGAGCAGTGAAGCCGCTGATACCCTATTGTTTTTGTTTGGATCCTTTTTTTTTTCTTAAAAGATGGCCGAATAAAGAGCCAATGAATTTTCAGTAGGCGTGGCACATCACAAACATTCTAATAATTCCAAAAGAGTAGGACTGCCTCCGACCAAAGATTTGTTTAGTCGACCTGTAGTCGTCAGTTCAAACCCATAGTCGACTGAAGGTAGGTTCTCACCAAATCCGGCGAGGTGCATCGGTTGGACGCATTCTATTAATTTTCTGTGGAGAGAATGCGATGCGATCACGTGGTGTATGATGGATGTGGCGCGGCGACTGTGTGGTAGACTACGTTCGCCGGTTCTGCATTTGAATAGGATAGATTCCAAACTTAGGCAAATGAATGCATCCGCCGTTGCTTGCGAAACTCGGATCAAACCGGACCAAACGGTGAAAGTAGACGTTTTATATGAATATGAATGAAGATTTAGCAACTGCATAGACAATTTCTTGTCTCAAATGTTTTCAGAAACGTATTTTAGTGGACTGTTATGGTGTGATAAAAGAAAGTTTATTAACAGGCCGCCATATTGTTCCGGTTTGAAAACGGAGGCAAAATACGTCTAACCAATCAGGTGATAATGTTCCCTGAACCCGTCTAATAGCACCACCCATCAATCGCACAGTTTGGTTTGGTGTTCCTGCGCGTCCCCATGCGTCGTCACCGGATTTGGTGAGAATCCACCTTAACTGTCGCACATTTATGATATTAATTTAATTATTTAAATATGTATTTTTGAGGATTAGAAAATGGTTTGACTTCCATCTGATCTAGGGCTCTATTTTAATAAACCAAACGCAATGGTGAACGCAAGAGTAAGCGCTTGGCGGTATCGCTCTGAGGGCGTGTCGGCGAGAAATTAGGTAATTTCATGACGGCAATCTTGGCGCACCTTATGGCGGTATTGCTAAAAGGCTGGGTTTAAATGTCCAAGGTGTGTCTCTATGGTAGCCAATCAAATTGTTGTTCACATGCTTTAAAAAAAAGCCAGTTGGAACACAATCGCTCCATGCAATTTCATAATGAGCAACCCAAACGCACTGGACCGTCAACTTGGATGTGTGTATGATTCTACGTGGGAACATGCATTGAAATATTCATTTTAAAAGCTGATCCGATACTTACCATTTATCTAGCCCTATTAAACCGCTCAGCCAGTTGATTTCTCTTTGCTCTGGCTGTGATGGGGACCGCGACCACTGGTGCAGGTGGGGCAAGCTAATTTTGTCGCATGTCACCTGGACATTGATGGAATGTGTTCCTTTGCGATTGACGAAAACTATTGCATGCTCGGGTGGTGCGCGGATTTGTATGTGCGTGCAGTCGATAGCACCAAGCACCCCGGGGAACCCACACTTGAGAAAAAATGCGAGTTTTGACTTTTTACTGCATTCATTGTCCGTATAGTTGAGGAAGGACACCCGCTGAAAGTATATCCTTTCTGTGTATTGTGTAGTGGTAGGCTTATGATTCAACTGTGCCAATGTGTAATTTATATATTATAGGCTATTGGCCTACATGATCGCAAGTTTCTTGTAAGCTGTCCTGTTTTATTCTAGTAGTTTAAATTAAAATAAATTAATAATAATAATTATAGGCTATTTGTTCATTAAATGGAAGTGTAATGTTGGCATCACCTATAGACACTACATAGAACTACATGACTAATAAGTTGCCAAATTGCCAGAGTCTATTGCGTTGCCGCTAAGAGGTGGTTCCAGCTGATCATAACGCAATGGGTTTTCATTGGTTCAAATTGTCACTGCGCCAAAAGTATTTTAGAACACGCCCCAGACAGCGCCACCCATCCCACTGCAGCGCAAGCGAAAGGATGTTATGTTGAGAATTTGTTGATCCTAGCGGTATTGCTGAGAAACGCCATAGCGCCAGTTTTAAGACGTTGATGCTGTCAACAAGCTTGCGTTTGACTATACCGTCCCCTTGCGCTGGTTTGCGCCGGTTTGAAAATTGAGCCCCTATAGTAACTTATATTACAGAGCAATACAAAACTGTCATTATGAGCATTTAAAATATCAGTTATAGCTACAAGCACAGGCTGCCATTTGCTGGCCTGCACTGCTTATTAACGGCATCGGTACAACACACAACTTAAAAATAGTGAATAACTAAATAAAAAAGCTGCCTTTTGTCCGGTGATACGAAAGAGCAAAACAATGTAGCTAATTTGAACAACTTAGATGGAAAAACAGAATCTTTTATTTTCTTTTTAAAATGCAAATAAATAGGCGATAAATTATACAAACAAATGAATAAATAACAAACACAGCAAACTGAAACACTTAAAAGAGAAATACCAACAACAGGCCAAATGAAAGATTAATTATAATCTATATTATCAACGTAAAAGTGTTTTAGCCTACTTGTGACCAGCAAACCTTGTCACATTAGGCCTACTCACTGTTGTTTTTCCTCCGATCGCAGTCTTCTCATATTATGCGTGAGGAACGCATGTTTGTTGACGTTGCTCGGGAGAAGTGAGCTCCGCGTTTTGCTGACAATGAAGCTGGCCTTTGAGAAGATGCACTGAATGATAGGCGAATTGTTTCTTGCAAAGTTTACATTTAACTTTTTTGGGGTCATCCTTTAGACGCTCAAAATGCTCGCATAGCTACTTTTTTTCTCTCAGACATTCTATACAACTGATCTATTCCTTAATTAATAGACACCAATTGTTACAAGGCACACATCTGGAATGAATAGTTCCACTCTCGCGTTTTTTCACACTGCGACGATTCGACCAATTAAAATTTTGGTCGACCAAGTTCTTTTGATCAACTAATGGTTTAGTCGATTATTTGGGGGCAGCCCTACAAAAGGATTTGACAAAAAGTTATTTAACTTTGTAGGTCTATTAAGAATCACATTAAGACTTCAGCACTTGCAGTTTTAACCCAATCGAGCCACGTGGTGGCGTTATAGAAATAAAAAAAAATATTTAAAAATTCACTAAAAATCACTTTAAACTTGCTTTGGTGACAAAATCCCTCATTAGGAACTTAGATCTGTACGACATGGGTTGGCGCCATCTTGAATTGGCTGCCATTTTGTTGTAAATTTACTCATCTATTACTTTTCTGCGTTTTTTTCCTTAAACGTTTGGCTGATTCTTATCAAGCTCGGCATATCCTTAGAAGGTATCATCCCAAAAACACTCACCAAATGTGGTGGTGATAGGCAACTTGGTGGCGCTTTGGTGCACGTGACACAGTTTTGACATTGACACGCCCACTGCCAACGCCCCATTTGACCTAGAGCCCTATCTTACACCTGGCGCTAAGCGGCGCTAACCCAAACGCAAGTGTCTTTGCTATCTTACACCCGGCGCTAGGTTCATAATAACGCCTAGCGCTTACGTCCTTTAACTAGCATGTATTCTTGCGCCCATTACAAGTGAACTGGGCGTGTTGGTCTTAAGATGAGGAGTGGCCAGGATTATTTTTGGCGTATTGCTATCTTGAGCCAGCAGAAAGCACTTGCGCTAGAACCACCACAAACCTGGTCTAAAGTCATGTCGCAGTTGTTTACATGTTATTTTAACGGCGCATATAAGTGCGTCTACATAGGCGTGTGCACAACGCGCATAGCCTCCTGTCTGTTATACACAGGGGCGCGCACAAGCATGACTAAAATATCTAGATCAGAATGTAAAATATTATTATTGTGTAGGCTATATCAAAAATGCATAATAATAAAAGGTTCCATAGGTCCACATACCTTTCCCTCAGAGAAGGGAAACGATGCCACATTACATTGCTCTCAGCACACTCCATCAACATCCAGGCGATGTGCAATGGTACGGGACAATGGCTATAGGCTACATTAAAAAGGAGCTGATAACACCTATATCAAGCCTAATGCGCGAATTGTCATTTACACCTAATGCGTGAATTGCCATTCAATGGAAAACTCGCGCACTGCAATAGACGGACATTTGCGTTCTGAAAATGCGCTTCAGACGTCATTACAATACAGCTCTGTTTATCTATGAATACACCCTGTAAGTAAATAGAATGGTTTGTGGCTGAAAAAAGTTAAAAACCTTGCCCAGTGAATATTGCTTTTATTGTTTTTCAAATAGCCTAGGCTACAGCGGATTCGCTGTGCATAAGGTTTTTTTCGATAGCCTATGGTTAAAAAACGGAGATAAATGTCATGTTAACTGAATTGTAACCTTAACTATTCTTCGTCCTTCATATTTTTTTAATTACAGTGACAAGGTTTCCATACCATCAGCTTATTAAAACACAGCTGACACACATCGCATGAAAAAAAGACAAAAGCCCGACACAACAAAATACATTCAAATTAACAAACTCAAACACGAGAGACAGCTGCTTATGTTGCTCGGTCCCCGGGAATCGCTGCTGGCAGCTGCTGGCAGATATATTTATTATTATTATTATTTATTATTATTAATATTATTATTATTTATTATTGCTATTGTGCTTGTTACACACCGTCATTACATGACAAGTGGCATTTGAAGCTTTATTATTTGGGTTACAGTCCATATCTCTAAACAGTGATATGATCATACAACCAAATGGAGTTGTCAAATACTGGCCCACATATTGTCCTTCTTGTACCCTTCATCTTAATTTTCTAATCATTGTCTAGAGCCAATGGACAAGCTACATGCACATTTAGAAACAATTTTAGGGGGCTCTAGATTATATGCCACAACCATAAAGAAGCATGGTAGCTGACTTAGAAATATGATATGATCCACATGTCTGGCTATGACGCTCTGATCTAATTAGGGATATTGCACAGATGGCACTGAGGGACATGGGACATATGCTCAACCTCACATGGGCCCCCCTGGCACCTGCTCAGGCACGTGGCACAGATTCACTCAAATCTGAGAAACATCTCTGGCATTGCTAAACTAGTCTCAAAAGAAAACCTGTGCACACATGCATAAAAGGTTACTATGGGAACTGTGACTTCATCGGCAACGCAGCTGCTGCAACATCTTAGGAAATGTTCATCCCTGGAGTACGTGCTTCACTGGGTTTTTTTTTTTGTTGATAACTTGGTCCAACTGTGTTTATGACATATCTAATCCGTTCTTTCAATTTATCATTCCTAAAAAGATCAAGGTCTCTTCATGTACATAACTGTTTATGTGTGAAATGAACATTTTAAACATTTATAGAGTAGCTAAATTAATCTCCTTCTGAGGTCACTATTTGGCAAGAAATAATTAGCAGAATTAGCCTCTTGCTTTATCTTCAGATATACAATGGACAGGAACATGGATAGACTGCTTTATAAACTAAACATTCGTGTCATATGTTTTCAAATAATGATTATATGCACTGTTCAATCCACTCCTCTACTTACAGCTGAACATACTCATTTGTGCTCATTCAGAAATAGGGAATATGATTTATTACCTTCTAAATTTTATAAACCTGGATACATATAACATTATTTCTGAGGACATACTAAAGCAGTAAGTTTTTTGTGACAGATTTGTTTATGTGAAAGATATGTTTTCCTCATTTAAATTATAAATGAAAGAACTATTAAAAATATTTCATGGGCAATTATCTTAACACATGCATTAATGAATATTCAAATTGATTCTGAGTTTTGGAAAATATAGCCTGATCAGATCAAAAATAACTATATATTAAGTTATGTACTCACATATGAATAAGGCTAATACAATATTCAAATGTGTATAGCAGCACTCACAAATGCCTCATATTACAAATGAAGCAATCTCTTACACAACACTGCCATCTTGTGGCAATGCTTATGTACGGTGTCAGATATATTGCCTTGTTTTTTTTCTCAAATACGGTACATCAGAACATATCATAGAAACGTGATCCATCAATAAATATATATGCATATATATATATTTGTAATAAATATATTACACAACACAAAGTGCCATTTTTGTGATTATCTGCAGTTGTTATGGTTTTCAGCTTCTTTCGATTTATGAATTATTTGCTAAACATGGTCTTGCTACGTCATGGTAAGCACCTAACATAACTGTCTGCCCCAAGTCAACAACAATAATAATAATAATAATAATAATAATAAATGTATTTAGCGATTCCCGGGGACCGAACAGCATAAGCAGCATTTGTCAAACACAGACACTCCAAAGTGGTGGACAATTCAAGACAGAGTTGACCCAAAAAGAAAATATCTATGTTTCTAATCAGGACTTTTGTCATTGTTGCACGCTTGAAAACACTGCAAGGGAACAGTGAAATTTTGGATCTCTATAGTGCCACCATGTGGTTTGAATGGGAGCCTTTGTAACTGGAGTCTTGATCTTCAAAATTTCTGAAAATTCTATATATTGATCCATGTTTACTTGAGGGACATTTGTTCAGTGTGAGGAGGGACATCTAATGACATTAGTTATAACTCTCTAGGTCAAACAGTGCAGGAGCTATGATTGTTTAATTGCAAATTCAACTGACTATTATAGCACCAGTGGCTTTTCACCACCAGATTTGGTGATCGTCTAACTATATGTCAAGTTTCATAAGAATTAGCCAAATAGTTAAGGGGGTACACAGAAAAGTAATAGATGAGTAAATTTAAAACAAAATGGCGGCCAATCTATGTCTCTAATGAGGGCTTTTGTCACTGAAGCGAGTTTGAAATCTCTGTTGAATTTTTAAATATTGTTTTTATATTTGCATCTCTATAGCACCACCACATGGCTCAATTGGGTTAAAACTATAAGGCTGAAGTCTTGATGGAACTTAATACAGCTACCAAGTTTCATATCTTTCTGTCAAACGGTTTTGGAATTATTAGCATTTTTGTGAGAAGCCACACCCACTGAAAATTAATTGGCTCGTGATTTGGCCATATTTTAACATATGAAAAGTCTATATATTTTATGAAGCATGGTCTAAGGAGCATGTATACCAAAGTTTGTGCAAATTTGTCAAGTTTTGTAGGAGGAGTAGCATTTTAAGGGGCAGATTTATTAAAGGATGCTTTTCCGTCGCAACATCTACATCGGATTTACTACACGGTCACAATGGGTAAACATCGCTATTAGGATGTAATCTGCAGGGGTAACGTCACACAGGGACTTTCCTTTTGATGCATAGTTAAATGTGTTCATGCATATACACTGCCTGGCCAAAAAAAAAGTCGCCGTTGCGCCCGTTATGCATAGTGCCCACTGTACAAGCCACTGGAGGCAGTGTTATGATCTGGGGTTGCTTCAATTGGTCAGGTCTAGGCTCAGCAACATTATGCATAAATAAAATGAAGTGAGCTGAGTACCTGAATGTACTGAATGACCAGGTTATCCCATCAATGGGCATATTCCAGGACGACAATGCCAAGATTCATCGGGCTCAAATTGTGAAAGAGTGGTTCAGGGAGCATGAGGAATTATTTTCACACATGAATTGGCCACCAGAGTCCTGACCTTAACCCCATTGAAAGTCTTTGGGATGTGCTGGAGAAGACTACGGAGTGGTTCGACTCTCCCGTCGTCAATACAAGATCTCGGCCAAAAATGAATGCAACTGTGGACGGAAATAAATGTTGTGACTTGCATAAGGTTGTCGAAACAATGCCACGACGAATGCGCGCCATAATCAAAGCTAAAGGCGGTCCTGACTTTTTTTTTGGCCAGGCAGTGTATATACCTGGAGTGAAAGCACTATAACAGGGTGGAGATTACGTAAATTAGGCCAATTAAGTATTCCATCTGATTTACTAAAACAGGCATTAATAGCGACTGTCCTCTGCGTGAGAATTTTTAGATCTCCTGAAAGCAGGTGTAATTTGTCTGCAGTGATATAGCCTATAGCTCACACACAGGATGCATGAGAAGGGTGTCGGGCTGTAGGACGAATGCATCCTCTAATGCATAGCACTCGAAAGGAGAGGGCATTTAAAACATGTTTCACAGATGTTTCTACTAATCACTTTCGGATATAGCCTAATATGACATATTTCGTATATTGAAAGGACACAAGACTTATATTGAAGTCATCAGCTCGCAGTTAGTATAAAAAAGCAGTTCTGAATTTAAAAAATTGTTGTGCCTATATGTGTTCCATAGGGCTTACAGTATAATGAATTGTGAATACAGTTACCTTCCGACGCTCTGTGGTCTTCCATCACAAGTTCACCCATGTCTATTCCTCCCACTCCCATGACTTTCTCATTTTGCATACCTTCTACCTTTTGTTCTATCTGGGTTAATAGGCTATCATTTCTTTAGTTGGGCCACCAGCTGCGTCATTTCCCTGCATTATGTTGTAGGAAAGTTTTTTCTAAAATCACGCCATCTTTTCTTTATATCCTCTACTGTTCATAAATACATTTTTTATGTGATGTCATTCCAAAATGTTCTCCTCTCCGTTATTGTTGTATATGCTGTAACACAGCGTTGTGTACCAGGTAAATTGAAGTTTTATTTTTCTTGTACCTGCATGGTTTCTCTGTATCCATTTATTAGCGCATTGGTCTCCTACCTCATATTTATAGGTGTCTCCTACTGCAAAAGTTGCGAATGGGGGTGTTTAATTTCTTTGATTGCGTAATTAGGACCAGTGAGAGTAAATCGATCATTAATGTGCCGGTATCTGCGACCGCAAAAAAGTCGCAATATAGGTTATAGTTTTGCGCTGCGACTGTGTCCTTAGTAAATCTGGCCCTAAGTGTTTTACAAAAAATGTGAATTAGTGGAAAATCCAATATGGCAGACTTAATGGGTCCTTGAGGCAAATTTGTTCCTCATTAGCAGAGGGACCTGTACACCAAATTTTGTGACTCTAGGTCAAACGGGGCGTTGGCAGTGGGCGTGTCAATGTCAAAATTCTGTCACGTGCATGGTGCACTACAGCGTCACTAGGTGTTCAATCTATGTCATAATTTACAGGATCCAAGAATTTGGCCATCCCAACACGCCTACCAAGTTTAGTGATTCTAGCCAAACCAGCTCACGGGACTTTTGAAAGGGGGAGGAAAAAAAAGGATCTGAACAGAAACAATAGGGTACCAGCAGCTTCGCTGCTCAGTCCCCTAATAATAAACAAGCACTACTGATACCTGTTGCTGTTTTTAGTAGTCTAGCATAGGATGGATTGCCAAGGTATTTGGCATAAAGGCTGAATTCCACAGTGTCTTATGCAAATTGCATTTAAATTGCTTTAAAAAGAGCAGTTTGTGTCCATTGGTGATGGAATGTTACAGTACAAATTAAAATTAAAATTAAAATGAAAAACGAAAAAGTAAAACGACAAAAAAACATGGAAAATGAGGTTGTCTATTTTTGGACTTTGTTTTATGAGTCAGAACACCAACACACAAGTTGAAAAACACATAATCAAATGACTGTGGGGAAATTATGTCAATTTGCCCAAGAGTGTAGTAACCTGTGAGCAAGCCTCTTGCACTGGTTATTCTTGAAAAGATAATGAATAACACATACAATTCCTGTCATGAATTGCATGGTTGAGATGGCGAGGGAGGCATTTACTTACTTACCAACTGGGGAATGATTTAGAGAGCAAAATTGGAAATCTGGCCCAGACACCAGACTATGATACAACAAACCCATAGACCAAACGTGTGTTCATTGGTTTGCGTTTGACTTTTAATTACTTTCCCCAGAATAAGATCTTATTTACTAACCTCAGAGGGTTTCAGTGATTATTTTATGAAGAATTTCCTTTATAAACAGTACTTTGTTATTACTGTCTTCCAAGAATTTCAAACGACCATCAGGTCCCTGTTGACTGGAGTCTGGGTGTAGAACAAGCTGCATATAGTGTGGTCACTCCTTCGTTCTCTCTAACAAAACATTTATGTATTCCCACCCCCTTTTTCTTTTCTCTCCAATTTAGAATAAGATAAAAATTATGCCTCGAGTTACCACTGTGCCACCTGCACCTACAGTCCACAAGGGGCACTGTAGCTGAAGCGAATGTAGTCCTCTAATACAATCGTCTATGAGACAGTGATTAATTTACACACTGCAGGCAAGCACTACGAAAGAGAGCTGGACCAGGTGTATCCCTCACTGAAGACAAGCGGTAACCTGTAGATGGCATGTTTTTTGGAGGAGATAATAATGTTAACCTAAGGAACCCTGGCTGAAAAACTCACCACACAACTGATCGGACAATTAAAAAATTGTCCCACTAATGTAAACTCCCGGGCCCAACCGATAATAAAATAATCAAGGCTCAGGTCTGTCATTACAGGGCTCAGCCTGCACTATTGGTGAGTGCTTCACTAAATGAGCCATTATGTATATTGCAAGTTCAAAACCTGTTAATGCCACGCTACCACCTCAACTGATGTTGGCTCCTTTAATGAAATAAGACGAAACTTATTTAAAAAATGTATAATTTATGAACTTACAAAAGCTCTTCCCCTTGGCAAAAAGATCAGTAGTCCTCTGAAGATTTGATTGAACCCCCCCCCGTAACGGACTTCCAGTCTTGCTTTGACGGCATTTTTGTGAGTGTGCCCCCAGGTGATGCTTTCTGGTCTTAAGTTTCCTTATTATCTAAATGCCAGCCTAAAAGTGACAACTCTCCCCTCTGTTTGATTTGCCTTCAGGTGAAAAAAAAAAACAAAGGATCTTCCCTTTCCCCGGACCAGCGTTGATCACGATAGAAGCTGCATATGCCACTGAAATGCTCAAGGAGACTTTTTTTTTTTGCCGTGACAGGATCCTCCTCAGAAAGCAGCGTGGGGGCTTTACTAACCCCCTCACAAATCACGGCACTTAAAAAAGCACACAGAGACAAAAGAACAGTCGCTCATTAAACATGCATGATGTTTTGTTTCTCTCTTAGCATGCCGAGGTGTGGTTTGACACAAACGACAGTCCAGGGAATTGGAAACTGGCGCTGCGAATGCTTGTGGAATATTTACCAGCCGTTCAAACGGCTCCACCTGACCGTTCCCAAAATAATTAAGAGCGATAAATCAAAGGATTTCTGAAATAGCTCAAAAGAAAAAAATGCCTGCCACAACAAAACATAGAAACTTGCATATTGTAAAGGGGGGGAAAAAAGTAGTTGAACATCCTATGCAGATTGAGCAAGTGCTGGAACCAGCTTTGACTGTGTAGCAGCATTTATAGTCATATTATGTTCACTATCTGGTTTGAAAAGGTTATGCTATTGGAGTTGACCTCCTCTGCCTGAGGAAAAGTAGCAATCAAATAAATAATTTCACGCACTTTTATTCATAGGCTGGGAATTTCATATCACCTCACTGTGCCTTGCTGCATATACAATGCATGCCAGGAGCATGTGACCCTCTCAAGCCAGTTTTCCTTTAGGCTAATAATGTCCAGTTTATTTCTTTGGATCACTGTAGTTGCTTTTGTTGTCTTTGTGTGGGTCTATAATAAACATACAATTGTTTTAGGATGAGTAGGCCATTCAACTGATCTAGGCTTGTCATTTTGATTACTGCAAGTCTTGGTAAGCTATCCTATGCGATATGAAGTCTGAAACAGCTTCTTTTATCCACTTAATTAATCCCTGAATTCAACTGATCAACTGATTAGGGAGCTGTGGGATCGTCATGGATCAATGTCCGGACAGATGCTCTTTCTTAATTATATAAATGACCTCTTGATTAACATAATATTGCATAACAATATTTGAATGGTCATTATTAGAGCTATGCACTATACATCCTTCAGAAACAGTACATATCGCCTCCATATTGGTGTGACATTAATGCTTTATAAATGTAGATCACAGGTGACAGCTACTTTTTTTTTGGCTGGGCAGTGTATAATCCAATTTGACATGGTATGCCATGCAAGTGTCACTTGCTGCATCTGTGGTGACATAACACACCATAATACATACATGCTGTTACTGGCAAAAACACTTATTGATGTTTATGTAATGCTTTTGCAGGTGTATCACACTGCTTATAAAGAAATGAAATAGGAGTGACCATATAAATAGTCTTACCAAATATTATTATTATTTGTATCCTACCCTGTGATACCTTTAAATGTCCTGAGTATTGTGTGTAATTATGGTACATGTCTAACTGTGATCATTTTATCTGTCGCTGCATGACAAGTAGCTAGCTATTTTCGTGACCTCTGTTCGGTTTAATTCCCTGGTAGGACGCTGCCATGTACCCTTGAGCAAGGTACTTTACCTGCAACATACTGAATATCCAGCTGTATAAATGTATACTATGCAACAAGCTGTGTAAGATGCTCTGGATAAGAGTGTCTGCTAAATGCCTGTAAGGTAATGTAATTATCCCACTTAATAACATACAATAAACTTACCTGGTTCCACTGCTCCAACTATATAATGGAGAGCAGGAAATTCTCCACATTTAAAACAGTTTCTGTTCAGTTTTTTTATTTACCAGCTTCAGTGCATGTAAATGTTAAATGTCATCACTATTCCCATATAGGGTACTATGCATTGCTAATGTGTAGCTGGTCACTTCTTGGTATTACATGTTGTAATATGAAAATTAAAACTGACAATTTTTGTATTTCATATGTTTCAGAGAGGGCTGGCATGGTTGCGCAATAGATAGCACTGTTGCCTCACAGCAAGAAGGTACAGAGTTCGAATCCTGGCCGAGGGCCTTTCTGAGTTTGCAAACTTCACATACCCCGGTTTCCTCCCACAGTCCAAAGACATGCAGGCTAGGCTAGGCTAATTGGAGACTCTAAATTGCCCATAGGTACTGTATGAGTGTGTGAGTGAATGGTGTGTGTGCCCTGCGATGAATTGGTGACCTGTCCAGGGTGTGCTCCTGCCTCTCGCCCAATGCATGCTGGGATAGGCTCCAGCCCCCTGCGACCTTCACCTGAAATAAGTGAGTTAAATAATGGATGGATGGATGTTTCAGAGAGATTGTGTTTGTTAAAATAGGTTCAAATTTGGCTATAGGTTTTAGTGTTTCTAAGCAATGCCCTTTACCATTTTGTGAGAGAAAGTGTTTTCCGCTCATTCACATCATTGTATGGGTATAGGCTGTATCAGCCAATCTTCAGTAGTCGCTTTGGGAGCGTATTGTCTGACTGTCGTTTGTTTCCCACGTCATGTCACTACACTTGGCTGTAAATAAACAAACTTTTCACTGTATTTGTGAACTACTGTGTGTCCCCTCCTTTGGCCATTTGTGTTCTGTTATGTCTTGGCAATAACCGCTTCCCTGGTTCCGGGATTAAATAATTTTACCCTGATATAAATGTTTTATATGCTGTGCTTAATTGTTATTGTAGTAGTCTGCAACTTCCTGTTAGGCTCCCTGTTTAGCTAACTGTGACTGTAATGCATTTCTTTCTCTTGTGCAGGTGAAAAATATATTTAAGCAATATCAAACGAGAGGGAGTGATGTTATACTGCATATCAGCACGGCTGTGATTATCTTCGGCACTCAGCCGTACCAACCGACCAAACTTCCCTAAGGTCAATTAGAATGTAAACAAAGTGGAGTGATCCCGGTGGGTGATGCGGTTCGAGTGATGTTATATCAGCACTCATGGAATGCATCTCGGGCAATCACAATGTGCGGTCAGAACTAACTGTTGTATAACATTTAATTGATCATTGTCTTTATTGTGTACAACATTGATGCTGTATTTGCAATGGAAATTGCTTAATGTCTTCATTGAGTGTGTATTTGTAATATTGTCTGACTATTTTTCTTTTCCCCAAAATTTTAAATGGAAAGAATGCTTTTTAACCTTGCTACACATTTTACATATATGCTCTCTGAAAAGTTATGTTCATTGTTTTAAACTCCTCAGAACATTTATTTTTCCATTGGGGAGATCATTTTCATTGTGTTCAGAATTCATTTACACAGCATGCTGAGAGTAGTTTCTGGAATTTGCACCACTCCTCATTCACAGACTTGCTGAAGATCAAGTTGCACCCAGAAGCATAATGTTTTTCAGGTGTTGACAGTCTTAATTGATGGCATAACTCTACTGCTCACACACTATCCACTTTGCACTGCAAGTGAAAAAAGGCTATTTACCATATAAATTAATCAACACTTGCATCATAACTTTTCCTAATTACTGAGCATTCTCAGCTCAAGGCTTTAGGTCTGAGTATAGACCAGCCTAATAATGATTGTGAGTGATAATGTACTATTAATTTGTCATATAGATGTAACCAGCGGTACTCAGGAACCAGAGGCAACTTAGCAAACTTGTTTGTACGAGGCAATGCCAATCTACTGCCAGACCAGACCGCGGTATGTTTCAAAGATGTTTTCTGCTTCTAACGTTGGCGCGCTTTTGATTTTAAATTAGCCTTATTTTATGTGTTTAATAGTTGTTTGCTCTCTGTGGTTAAGTTCCTTAAAGCCCCATGGAACAAAGCCTAAAATCATTAAAATGTATGTATGATATCAAACTTGAGTGTGTTATTAAGCATCCACCAAAGTTTGAATGGAAAAAATATATATAAATATGATAAAACACTGCTCAAAAACAGCTGAATTAGCTGATCAGACCTGTATTAGGACGGTCGGGTGTGGTCGTAATATTCTAATGAGCACATTGATTTCTGTTTAAGAAGACACTCGGCATCACACAACAGATGTACAAAATAGCGGAGAGAATCGGGGTTGTAGGCCTACAACCATATGTACGAACCTACCGACACTGAATTTGAGAGTGTAGAAATTCCACAACCAGATAACACGCGTTTCTCTGGCTTCACAGGCGGTGACGGAATGGTGGGTTTCAACATACTAAGTTTCTATGTAATAATACACACTTCTTAACTTTGTTATAACATTTGTTTCTTCCAATAAAGGCATGGGTATTGCTGCTAGTTAGCTAGCTAGTTGACGGTGGGTAGCTCGCATGCTGAATGCCATGGAGTTGTTTGGTTGGTTACCCTGTCAACTAAAGCTCCGCTTCAGTTCTGTGCGTTAAAAAAAATGGACTGCGCTGTACCCGGCACCGGCGAGCGCAGCCATGAGAAGGCATATGTGACTTTATTATCTAACGTTAGTGCTACACATCCACCGTTAGCCAAGATACGCGTAACGTTACTGAAAGTAGTAGCTAAATCCACAGGGCTAGCTAACACACTGGCCGTGTTGGAATCATAGGCTGTATAAAAATAGGTTGGAATAAGGCAAGGGCATTAATGCGGGAACGCATTCGTTTTGACAAATGCTGGTGGGAGGGACAAGTGACATCTGCCTTGTGATTGGTGTGGGATTAGTGACGTCACCATTCCCACTTATAGTACCGCCCAACTTCAATCCAAAAACGAGGGTAAAAGTATCCAGTAGCTCTCTGGAATTCAGAACGTAATTATTTCCAATACAAGAATATACATATTGTATGTCCACAAGACCCAAATTAACCTAATTAGAAGGCAATCATGAATATTTGTTCCCTGGGGCTTTAAATCGTGAGTGAAGACACTTATCCTTAAGTGGCCCAATTGAATCCGAATGTAGGCTATGTATCACTACGGCTTTTAGTTTTTACATTTGGTTAATAAGATTTAATCTATGTGTGGAGCTTCTCATCGTGCGTGGAGTGTAGTATAATGGTTAAGGAACTGGCCTTGTAACCGAAAGGTTGCAGGTTCGATTCCCAGGTAGGACACTGCCGTTGTACCCTTGAGCAAGGTACTTAACCTGAATTGCTTCAGTATATATCCAGCTGTATAAATGTATAATATGTAAAACATGATAAAAAAAAGTTGTGTAAGTCGCTCTGGATAAGAGCGTCTGCTAAATGCCTATAATATAATATATATATAATATAAGACACTGATCCGTAGGCTAATTGGCCCAGTTTAATCCGAATGTAGGTATCACCTGTTTGCCGTTTATCTACTTGATCCAGTTTAATAAATAAGAACTGGAGACCGCTTCCATGCTTACCGGTTCCATGGATTCCTATGATAGCTGCTCATTGGCGCATGAAGCCAATTCATTTAGACACCATGTTAGACTATGGGGCTTTTAGGAACCAGAGCATGCGCACTGGGTACCTAAACATGCGGACCCATGGAACGAAAAAAATCTTATAACTTCTTCTGTGGGGACCAGAAAATTGGTTCTTGGAGAGTAATTATTTCGGTGTGAAGAAATTTTTGAATTTAAAAGTACTGTCCAAATTAGTATAATTTAGCCTGGCTAATTCTGTAGTTTTTAATGGGCTTTAATAGGGAAATTTGCTTTTTGGCACCAGAGGCTGCAATACCTCCGGTGACCACTGGAGTTGGTGAGCTTCAAGGAGAATTTCAATCCCTGGTCCCCTGGGTGGCACAGCCTTTTAGCTAGGTAAGGCCGTTCTTGAGAACATTTACCCATTCATTTTTGTTTACAGCTTATTTCCTATTCTTACTTCGAGGTATATGTTTTTATATAATACAATCTAAAAACTAAAGTCACACCTTCAGTTGGATACCTGGAGCCCTTGAAATTACAGGACAGCACTACATTTAGAGAGGATAATTATTTAGTAGTGCAGTGTTCCGCAACTTCCGCATTGAACAGGAGAGGAACTGAAAAACCTGCTTCATCAAATGTAGGCTACGTCCTCACAAGCCATAACAAATCAAAACCTGGTCCACTCAAGGATGTCTAACAATATTTTTTTATTCTGTCAACAAATTTTAGGAACACCAACCCAGTGTATCTTTCAAGAGATGGAAATCTCTGTAGATTTTCCAGAAGGTAATCATGTTCAGAGGTAAATGAGCAGCCTGTCTTGACCTTGCCCTACCTGTTTAATGGAGGAACAGGGATCTAAGCAATACATATTTATTGTTTCATGATTTTAAAATTCCTCAAAGAATCAAGGAAACAGCCTCAGGATGTGCTACCAGTGAGAGGCCAGGGCTTATTTAATCTCTTATCTGCAGGAACACTGAGGCCCACTCCCCAATTGTTGCTAAAGCCAAGTGATGAACAGGAACATATCGTGCAGAGTAGCTTTGCGTTGCTAAGCCACAAGATGCATCATGAGCCAGGCTCACATCTGTTCACGGTAATCAATTATAGACAGCCAGACCGCACCCATCCACAGCTATCATGGCTTCTGTCCGCAACCTCATATCCTTTTTTGGAAAGTAGCTATGTGCGCACACCCATGTTGTACCATGAAAAACCTTTTTAAGTCTTTTAAGTCCTGTCTTAAGGTCTATAGGTACGGTACTCACATTTTGCAGCAACCAAATAGACCCTTACAAAACTGGATAGTTTGCTGCAAACTTGCAGCTAATATGTAGTGCATTTGCTGCAAACTAAATTGTTTTCCACAAAATGTTGCCAGAGGTTTGTCAGACTTTGCCAGTAGTGGCGAACTAAAAATTTTGCCAGAAGTGAATGGCAGTTTCCACAAAGATAATTTGCATGTGAAAATATGAGCTTGCCGCAAACCTGTGGCAACAATGCCAAAGGTTTGCCGCAAATTTCCTGGAAGGCCTACCTTTTTGTAAGGGGACTTGTTACATACTCATGTATGGTGTTGTTGACTCATTTGTGTGTACAGATCCGCATATAGGTGCTGAAAACTGACATAATTACTCCTGGCTGTTACTTGACCTTGCTCTCTGAGTGTAAAACTGTGATGGAAATGGGAATTGTATCCACATTTTCAAAGATTGGCATGTATAAAGAACAGTCATCTTCCCTTAAATTGCAGAAGACACAATTTCAAAAATATTTTAATGCTTAGTGTGTGCCTTTTTACTTGAAAGTTTTCCCCCCTTTCCTCCAAAGTCCTTTGATGTCAGAGCTATGAATTTGTTGTAATTGTTCATCACAACTTTCAATATGCCTAATACAAGGATAAATACTGAAGTTTCTTTGAGTAACAGATGGAGAGAGGAATCATGTATGCAGTAGACTCTGAACTTTTAGTATCACCCATCATTTCTGGATATAGCTCTGCTTTGGAAATGACTACTAAATAAATAAATAAAATCCAATTCCTTCTGATGTAGCATAGTAGTTTGATCATTTGAATTACTGCTTTAAGTAGGTTTAAATTCTGAATGCAGTATTGTTATGCTCTCCAGCTTGAGCAAGAACTAATATGGATACTGTTTGAATAGGCAAGAGCTTACATGAATCCAACATTTTTAAATAAAACTGTAAACATTTTAAATGTTTTAGAAGTCATAGATGTCCTTAGATGCTCCGATAGGTCACAAGCAGGTGGTCACAAATTACTTGATTTGTAAGTTATTGATTGGGGGTCACTGAGAGATTTGAATGTGCCCAGTTGCAACTGTTTAATTGCCAGGTGCAATTAAACTCCAAGCCAATTCATTTGGCAACAGGGGTGGGAAATGGGTCTTTGTATTGCTTGATCTTAAACGTATTACAACCCCAATTCCAAAAAAGTTGGGACAGTATGTAAAATGCACATAAAAGCAGAAAGCAGTGATTTGTAAATTCTCTTTTACATATATTTAATTGAAAATGGTACAAAGAAAAGATATTGAATGTTTTACCTTATCAACTTTATTGATTTTTTGTAAATATACGCTATTTCCGAATTTGATGCCTGCAACACGTTCCAAACAATTTGGGACAGGGCCAAAAAAAAATACTGGGAAGTTAAAAAAACTCCTGTTTGGAACGGTCCACAGGTAAACAGGTGATGCTATCATGACTGGGTATAAAATGCAAAAGACTAAAGAATAAAATAAAAGATATTTTATTTTCAGCGATACTATAACCTCTCTGCATTTGAATGAATCTCTATGGGAATTGGGGGGTGGGACTAGATTAAGCTGTAAATTACATGGGAATAGTATGGAATCCATGGTTGGCTGAGTGGCTGTAAGTAATCAAGGGTCTGAGGTATCAAACGAGCCTCGAACCATCGCTCTGCTGCCAGATATGCAGTAGATATGGATGGATCACTTGGAGGGTTGTTTCTCCTGGCTTATTTTTCCATAGAGTTCAATAGGAAAATGAGTCAGGAGAAACAACCCTTAAAGTGATCCATCCATGTCTACTGCATATCTGGCAGCAGAGTGATGGTTTGGGGCTCATTTGATACCTCAGACACTTGATGACTTACAGCCATTTAGCCAGCCATGGGTTCCATACTATTCCTGTGTAATTCCCATAGAGATCCATTCAAATGCAGAGAGGTAATAGTATCCTTTCTAAGAGTACCTGAAAATAAAATATAAAGAGTCTTTTGATATCCTTTTATACAGTCATGATAGCAACACCTGTTTACCTGTGGAATGGCAAACAGGTGTTTTTTTGAGCTTCCCAGTCTTTTTTTTTTTGCCCCTGTCCCAACTTGTTACAGGCATCAAATTCAGAATTAGCATATATTTACAAAAATCAATAATGTTGATAAGGTAAAACATTAAATATATTTTCTTTGTACTGTTTTCAATTAAATATATGTAAAAGAGAATTTACAAATCACTGCTTTTTGCTTTTATATGCATTTTACATACTGTCCCAACTTTTTTGGAATTGGGGTTGTACAATACAAAGTCTTTATTTATGTTTATGATGTCAAGATATTGTTATATTGTATATTTTGCAATACTTTGACAAGCTACGTGACAGTGTACCTAATAACAGTCTTAAAGAAAAAATATATTGTTTGCAGTGACTAACTGCAATGTCCTCATGTTTGTTACCCAATGACACGTGTTGTGTGTACGCTTCTCATAAAAGGAGAGTGCCATCCAAAGGTCATATTATCTGAAAAAATCTAATCATTTGGCAACATGTTCAAATTTATTCCACCAATTTAAAGCTTATATCTTGTAACTTGTGATTTCCTTATTTTCAACTGTTATGTTTTTCTTTGCACTTTAAATGCATTCAAATATTTGCTTTTGGATTACCAACCATCAGTCAATAACACAATTTATTGGGTATGTTCTCTATTGACTGGATATCAGGAGCTCTGACTGGCAGATAATAAAACCTCTGATGTACTACAGTCAGCATTCTTTTGAAAATCATTCATGCATCATCGTTTTCTGTAATTACTTATCACTCAATCATCAGCCTATTCTTGTCATAGTTTGATTCAGTCTCTTTGCTTCATGTCAGTTTGCAACAAAACGGAATGTCTCCCCAATCAGCATAATATTTACACATTATCCCATAGACACCAGGGACACCTAGTTATTATTTGAGAGTCCCAGAGATTTGCATAGCTGTATTAGGACAAGTGTGCTGTAATTAGTTTTCTTCAGATTATCAACGGCATTCTCTTTTTTCCCCCAGCACATCAATGCAGTGTCGTGCAACGTCCACATGGCGACGTTGTAACTCCGTAATAAAATGGCGCTGGACACTGGATCTTGATCTACATTTGTTTTGAAGTCGAAAATCAGCTGAAGCCTACTGTTGCCTTCAACACAAAATCGATGAAATACACAAAATGTATACATGCCTTCCGCAGCAAAGGAACAATGAGGAGTTAGACTCAATATGCCCTTTGGTGGGTGACTTCCTTGTGCTGTTGGGAATTATTGTGGAATTAATTAGACTATTTTCCCTGCAAACCAAAAAAAAGAACTTATGAAAACGGCATGGGTAATTTGCATGCTCAGTAGTTACAGTCTAAAATAAGTTGCTCTTGTTTTCGTGTATAACAGACGCTTAAGTATGTATTTGTAGGCTTTGCGTGACTCAAAGACACATTTGTATTACTGGGCCTATGGGAAGAAACAGACTGCAAATATGAGCGTCTCATATTCGGTGAGCTGTTTTTATTCCCCTAACGATATATAGTCATTGCATTTGTTATTCTAAGAAGATAAGTAAAGCTTAGGTTCGTGCTGAAATTGATTAGCCTATGTGGGTTACGATTTAAAACGGATCTGTATCCAGCGAGCGAAATCAAACTATAGGCTAATCTGTGCATTCTCATTGCGTCTCATTCAATTTTACTTACAAGCACCGCCGATTTGTGATATTCTCTTTTCCTTAAATACCTAGTTTTTGCGCTGCTGTGGCTCTGTTAAAGCGTTCTCTTAAAATAAAATAATCGTAGGCCTATGCACTGATAAGAAAACAAATTAAAGTGGGTTGATGGGAACTGTGTGTGGCAGAACCCTGTGTCTCATCACCTATCAGGAGCAGAGCAGAAGAATAGGCCTATCTGTCAGAAGGGTAAACAAAGCATTCAGAAACTAAGCCACTCGCAATTTAAGGCACGGTGACTCAGGCTAGTTTCAGTCCAAATAGGCTGCTAGGCTACGTTGTGTCCATTTTTTTAAAGCTTCCTCCCAGTAGCGGCGCCATAATTCCAATCACGGCCGTACCGGGGAAATTGGTGGGCGTAGGCCAGGACCGGGGGGATTTGGGGCCGCCGGTCATGCTCATCAATCCGCACATAGCCTACTCATCCAATCACCCACCCTACCAATGATTTTATCCAATTCGGAGATCTATACCCTCATAAACCATTATTTCTCAATGGGCTATGAGCTTACATAATACCTATGCTTCAGAAAAGTAAAAAAAAGAAAACGGACATAATGGGCTAGTTTCAAATAAACGTGTTATAAATAAAAGCTCCACAGGCTTATTTCTTCAAACTAATTTGCTAACAATTATTTCCACCAGTTTGTCTAAATTTAATGGGCTAACCTCAAGCCTACCACTTGCTTTAGACCTCCTTGTGAACGTGCAAGTCTTCCAGATATCACTCCAGGATTGCAGACTAGTAGCTATATCTAACGTTAGAGTAAAAAGTAATTGATCAAAAACGTCTCCGACGTAAAATAAAATTTAAAAAAGCCAAGTTACTCACGCATAGCCTATAGAGCGCTGTAAGTCCTTAATTGCAACTTGCAAAAACTAGGCCTGCCTTTAAAAGTATTGATATCAAAATGTGGCCAAGTTAAAACTAACAATATTGCCTATCGTAGCTCACACTAAATAAACTATCTCTATTCCAAAGCAATGCTATCCAAACTTTCCTAAATTATTTAATGCAACTTGGCCCTGTATTTCTTCATCTAACATGTGAAGAGATTGTGCCTCATGGAACAACATATGATTTCAATGAATGTTTTTAACAGTTTATGAATAATTACATTCCAGGACGGATATGGTTATACTTTGTTGGCAAGTTTACTTTAGAAAATGTACATGTTTTAAAATGTTAACTGCTGCTACAGATTTCATTACAATTCACAAACAGACATTTATATCAAGAAACATCATGTACAATAGAGAAAGGGGGGATGAATAAATAAATGCAGATAAAAATGAGTAATATCTTTACCTAGAAAATAGCGTACATATAGAATTTTTACAAACGTATCCAATAGTTATGATATTTGCAAACAGAATTTTGTGAAGGATATCTATGCTCTGTAGGACCACACAGGTTTTGATAGAAATCCAAATAAACAAATCAATAAATACATAATAATAATAATAATACAATTTATTTATTCTGTGCTTTTCATAGACCCAAAGCAGTGGATGCAGACAATTGTTCAGACGTTTTTGATTAGATATCACTTATTTTTAATTGCTAACTAATGATGAATAATGCATGAAGATAATGACATTGAGAGAGACATGCATACAGAATACATGCATTCAAAATAAATGCATGCAGACATTCGCGTAAGCATAACGCCCTGTACTGGCGAGAATGATAATATTTTGTCCTATTACCCATAGCCCACAATTACATTAAAATAATTTGTAGATGAGCTGTATTTAATGTCTAATGAAATACAATGAATAGTTTAGTTTTCTGTAGTGCAATGGATGTATAAGGCATGTTGATTCGCTTCGTAGTAGCCTAGCTTGTACCTGCTTCCTGACTAGCAGCTGACTGACGTTTCTCTGGCAAAACTAATGTTGGTTAACAAGCTTCATTGGACAACACATATTTCCCAGGAATCATAGCCAGAAAGAAAACAATAGATACTACTAAGAAAGTAGCCTACCAGAGATTATTCTTCTTCTCATTATTATAATTAAAAGTGTTTGCAGTAAGCTACATTGTCTGCAGAGTAGTGTAGACTAGAGCAATGTTCGGAGACATTCTAGATGATTCTGGGCTTCCCACTTTGTGGCAACAGTTTGGGGAAGGCCCGTTCCTGTTTCAGAATGACAATGCCACTGTGCACAAATAGAGGTCCATACAGAAATGGTTTGTCGAGGTTGGTATGGAAGAACTTGACTGGCCTGCACAGAGTACTGACCTCAACCCCATCAAACACCATTGGGATCAATTGGAAAGCCGACTGCGAGCCAGGCCTAATAGCCTCACATCAGTGTGACTTTCCCCAGTCAGACTGTGCCTAGCAAAGCATCCATGGCCTTCTGCAGGCATCTTTGGGTTCTCTCCGAGCCCTTGGTTGCCTTTTTTGACAACTGAGTGACTTTGGAGACAAAGGAAAAGACGGTAAATAAAAGTAGTAATGCATAAGATAATTAACAAGTTAACACAAAATGGCAATAATTAAACCAAAATAACACCAAAGACCAGGCACATATAGCCCAACAGCCTCTCCGATGAGCACATTTTGAGGCGTACACCTAAAAAAAAAAAAACCTTGAATTAACTTAACCACTATTAGCCACAATTAACTGCTCTAGGCCTACCTGAAAAGTTTCTGACATCCCAACCTTTTCTGCCTTTAGGCTAATATGCCCGAGGTGTGACTATCTCATGCAGTGCTGGAAACACATTCTGACTGTGCTTGTTTCACAGCTACAGAGATATTTTCAGGCAATGCTGGCCATGTGGGGGAAGCGACCCTCATTGTTTTCCCACCAATCAAGTGGGTCCTCCTCTCTATCAATAACGTTCTCCAGGCTGTGCACTCTGATCGGGCTCTGTCCACTGCATTCGCCGGAGCTGTTTTTTCCCACCTTTCCAAGCAGGCTACCTAAAGTCTTTTTCTTCTTTTGTTTGTGTGGCGCTGGCTCCTAGCTGCTCAACATTATCCTCTTCTCCATCTTCTCGATTTCTGATTTGGATCTTCTGATGCCAGTGTTCTGTCACCTCGGCCACAAGGTCATTTTTGGTCTCCTGCTGTTGATCTTCTGCTTTAACTTTTTATAGATTTTCTTTTTACAAAACAGAACACACAGTAACAGTTATCCCCTCACCAATCCCTCCCGTCCTCAGGTCTTAGCAATCCATCAGTAAACATGATCAGTCTTATCCTTACAGATCAAGAACAACACATACAAATATCATGTAAAAGATATATATATATATATATTAAAACAAGTAATAATCATAATTATCATGATTAGTATGAGTAATAATAACAACAACAATAATAATACATTATTCAGCTCTGTCTTCTATTGAAATAAAGTTAGTCTCAATATTTGTATCTATGGTTGGAATGCAATCAATAATTGCAATCTTTCAGGGGTGCATATATTATCATATTTTTCAATATGATAAAACAATTTTCCCACCATTGTATAATATAAGGTGGCGATTTTGCTTTCCAGTTAATTAATATACACCTTTTTGCTGCAGTCATGGCTAATAAAATCTGTTTCTTTTCATCTTTACAAAAGTCATTCAACATCTGTACATCTCCCATAGAGGATTCACAAGGCTTCTTGTGAATGAATTTTTTTAAAGCTTTTGACACATGCATATATACAGACGGGTGAAAAATTAAAGGAAAAACCAACGTAAAGTGTCTTAGTAAGGTGTTGGGCCACCACGAGCCGCCAGAACGGCTTCAATGCGCCTTGGCATAAATTCTAGTCTCTGGAACTCTACTGGAGGGATGGAGCACCATTCTTCCAAATGATATTCCCTCATTCTGTGTTTTGATGATAGTGGTGGAGAGCGCTGTCTAACACATAGCATAGCAAGGCCATAGCATATGATTGACATCATTTTCATATTCATCAGTTAACCCTCGTGCCCTGTGAATGGGGGGGATTGTCATCTTGGAAGAGACCGCTCCCATCAGGATAGAAATGTTTCATCATAGGATAAAGTTGATCACTCAGAATAACTTTGTATTGATTTACAGTGACCCTTCCCCATAAGGGGACAAGTGGACCCAAACCATGCCTGGAAAATGCCCCCCACAGCATAACAGAGCCATATGCTTTTTGCATATCACATCTAGGATATCTGTATTATGATAAAACTGATGCACTCTACATGGGGGCGATGCAGAATATTTAATTGGATCATTCTGTGTTTTGTATTAGTTAAATATGTTTGTGAATTCTGTAAAAGGCTTTCCCATTCTTTAACTGAATATGTATGCTGAACATCTCTTTCCCATTTATGTTTATTATGCATATGATTGTAGTTAAATCCATTATTTATAGTATTGTATAATTTTGCTATTAGACCTTTTATTGAGAAAGATTTTATCTTTATTTCTTCTGAGATGTTTGGAAAGTTTTTTTTTGGAGTAACAGATTTTATTCCTTATCTGCAAATATTTGTAAAAATGAGTATCGGGGAATTGAAACGTCTTTCTTATATGATTAAAATCTGAAAAAGTGTCATTGCAGCACAAGTCTCCAACTTTTTCAATCCCTTTCGCTCTCCAATATAGGATTACACCATCTATAATGTTACTAGGAGTTAGAGGGTTTCTCCATAATGGAGTTGAGTTATAAAATATGTTTTTAATACCCAGAAATCTATGACAGTCTATCCAACATTTATATGCGTTGCAAATTATTGTTTTTTTTGCAAACTTATGCAAATTCTTCAGTGATCCTATATAGTGCCCAAGAGAGGACCTAGGACTCTGATGGTCTCAGATTCCTTGCTCTGTATTCTCCAACCTTATTGGATGTTATGGGAGAAGACTCAGTGCTGTTTTATTGGCAAAGGGAGGTTGTACAAAGTACTAAATGCAGGGGTGCCAATAATTGTGGCACACGTGGTTTTGTTAAAAATTATTATTTCTTGATTTTTTTCTCAGAATAAATGTACTTCATTAAAGGTTGGATTTTTCAAATTTCTTCAGTGTGAGATTAAGTTAATTCACCAAACAGTGAATTTTTTATAACCCTTTTTACTCATCTTTACCAGGGGTGCCAATAATTGTGGAGGGCACTGTAAATGGAATGGGTTTTAAGAGGGGTCGGTCTAACCATGGACTGTTCAAGATATATCCAAGTATTGATGGTATCACTTTGGTGCCAACACCAGATGGCTTGCAATTGTGATACAAAATAATATAACTTAACAACTTAACTGGTGATCTTCGATGTACATACCCTGTAACGGGGATCTAGCAGGCTGGTTGTATGCAACATTATTATTATTATTATTATTTTGAGTTTAGAATGACCGCCATTGGGGTTGACCTGTAAAGTCTTAAGACCAGAGTTTTAAAATGGTTGCCTTTCTAGTGATATTCTTTCTTTTAATTATTGTGAAAATTGCAACAAGTGTTACGACTACTGAATTGTTGATGGCGATGTTTAGGTTGTGCACAAAGCAATTAAGCCATGCCCACTTCAGGCGGCGTGTGGTAGAAACTATATTTGCTCCATAGTCTGTCGTTATAGACAATATTTTGTCCTCCTTGATTTACCACTAGCGTGCGGCCTCAGTCAGTCCCTCGGCAAAATGGCAAACTGTATGACTCTCGGGTACGAACGTGGTCTCTAAGAACTTTGACTCAGAGCTGCTCGGTCTGTTTTCTTAATACTAACCACTACTTCTGCTCTGGTCCTGTCGTAAGCTTGGGGATTGCAGTTCGCAAGAAATAACTTTTTATTGGGTAGGTCATACTGGTGGTAAAATACCTGGAGTATTTCACAGAATTCCATCTTCTCAACCATATACTGTAAATGGACACCATTCCTTTTGCCAAATAGCGTGTCATTGCCTGTGTACAGTAAGTCCATCGCACACTGTCCTGTTTGTACTTTGTGGCTCTGGCAAAGGTACTAGGAATAGAAGGCTGGCTCATGCCATTTCCAGTTTGTGGCCCAGCTGATGCATGTGGTCCCAAAGCGGACACCACGGAATGCTGCACTTGCAAATGCAATCGAAAAATTGTGGTCTGACCATCTTTTGCTTTAATCTTCTGTTTGCACAGTCTGCAATTAACTTCAGTTGGGTCTTGCAGTTCACCCTTTTCATTGCGTTTAAAACCGAAATACTGCAAAGTAACTACGGTTGTGCCCTTCTTTAATACCAAGTTTTCATAAGCCATATTCTCTTCGCCTCTACTTGCTGACTGGACTTTAATACTTGTGTCAAAATGGGTGGGTTATCAATAGGGCTGAATGGCTATTGGCTAGTGGAAATGTTTTAATGTTTTGTTCTTGAAAAACATTTACATTTGTAAATAAAAAATTTAATTGGCACATTTTTGTGAGAAGGAAATTGCTGTAGGGCTATGGGAAAGTAAATTTCAGTAGAACCTGTATTATACTACTATATGGTATTACTCTTTCTGGAATGCTCTACTTCCTGAAGGCTGAGGGTTTTCTTTTTCTTACTGTGTTCATCAAGTTATCTATGTCATCAGCCCACCTCAAACCTCTCCCACAGACTTACAGGTGGGGGTGAAATAATTAATGATTGTGTAATTTAACCCTCATTATGTTGACATTTTATGATGCCTTTTATGTTTGGGGTCAAATTTTGACACCTTCTGTGTCTTCTTTTGTGTGTCTCCAAATTGACTAGCCTTTTATCCCTAAGTAGTAAACATCTGTGATGAAACATCTAATTTTAGAGCCTGAGGTAAGTGAAGGTTTGTGAAGTTGAAAACAACCCTTATGGGAGTGTCACCCACAAAAAAATCAGAGATAAAAAATTCTAAGTTGTATATTTTTGTACATTTTATACAGCTACCCCACACAACACCTTTGTATATAAGGCTGGTACAGGACCTATGAAAACTTAGCATTATGTTTTTGCTATTTAATGGTCATAGTGTTTCGGGTCAATTTCACCCGCTTCAATGTTCAATGACATCACTTAAAAATTAGTTAACCTTATTTTTTCATCTTGACACTATGGGCTCTATCTTACACTCGGCGCTAAGCAGCTCACTATGATTGGCTGCTTGGCCAGGCGCAGAAGAATAGATTTGTTTAGGTTACGTTACCTCAGGAAAGCGAATAACTAACCTAGCTAATGGTAATCTCATCTTCAGCTAATAAGTGTAGCTTTCCACTGAAAAAGATCTCATCTTCCTTCCATGTAAACGTGAGATCGGGGAGAATGGGGACAGTGGAAGCCGTTCTGATAATACAAGAGTGAGCCAACGCGAATGATAGCCTATAGGTGCAGTGGAGTCTACCGTCGCAACAAACCATGGCTTTATGATTCAATGAAACAAGCCTATGAGTAGCCCATAACTAACTCAGCACTAAAGTATGTGATCTTCGTTAGATAATGAGACTCCTAAATATCCCAATATAGCCACTTTTTTTAACATAACATTAAACTGATTGAATATTTTATCCAGTTTGACCCCAAACATAAAAGGTGTCATAAAATGTCAACATAATATGGGGGTTAATCCCAACAAATTAAGAAAAAACAAGTTTAACTGGTTTTTAAGAGACGTCAAAAACTGAATCGGATCAAATTGACCCAGAACATAATATGAGGTTTACAAAAAATATCTAATAAAAAAATACACCCGGGCGCGCACGATCAAACAACCAGCACTGATCGGGAGTTTTGTAAACAAATACGCCACTAGCCCAACACCGATGTTTGTATGTTGTCATACCTTTATTTTATTCATGTACTGTATTTTTTTTTTTGTTGAAAATAGCAGGTGCTGTTTGGCTAGCAGGTGGGACGTGTTCTACTATCTTCTAATATTTTCCGCTTTCTATAGTAGAGGTTGATTCTGTATGGAGGAATGGTCTCAAATCCCTTGTTGTGTGTTCTCCAACCTCATGAAACATTACAGGAGAAGACTTTTGGCAAAGGGAGAATACACAAAGTACTAAATACAGGGGTGCCAATAATTGTGACATCTTCAAGATAAATACTTATCTGGCATTAAAGATTTGTTTTCTTCTAATCAATAGTATCATAATTGAACTGTATAATTTTCATTGTTTTCTGAGCATAGAACACATTGGATAAACAATAAATTTAATTTAGTAATGCACTTTTTGCTCATATTAATTGGGGTTGCTAATAATTCTGGTGGGCACTGTATGTATGGATAATTGCTTATGATCCCATCACAGATGCCCTTATGTGTGATGGTACATTCAAATCGACTCTGTTATAGAAACTTTTTTATCATAAACTGTAGATTAAGCCAGTGTCATTTTGCAAATTTCCTGAATACTTTCCCCATCTCAGAACAAGAGTTTGAAAATGTAACAGCCTGCTGGACCAGCACTATGTGAGACCAGCTGTAACTCACAGAAAAACTTGTCTGTGAGCTTAGAATTAGCTGTGAGCGAGTCTGGCCCTCTGTGGAGAGAAACAACCTTGGCAGAATTTACTGTTTAAACCTCCTGTTCTCTGGGGTTTTAAAGACCCAATTACTTCTACAGTGGCTCAGTGGTACGGCCACAGTTAAGATGTTTGGTAAATGAACCATGAATCTAATTTTCCAGTGTTGTTTTTCCAACCAAATCGAGGCAGAGGCAAATAGAGCAGCACTCACTGCACCGGTAATATTTACGAGAAGTAAAGCCACACAGCACACCAGACACAAACCAGACAAAGATGGCCGTCTGCCATGGGTGGACAGAGATAATTATTATTATTGCTGAGAGCCACTATGGGAGGACACGTTTATGGCAGGCGCAGTCATGAAAATGGTCCCACATGAAAAGGAAGGTCATGGTTTCAATCCACTCAACTCCATTCAGAGCAGAGAGTGGCTGTGGAGGTTTGTGTGGGCTTAGAACAGAGGCAGGAATGACAAAGGAAAATGAGAACCATATACAGTAACTGCATTCAGCATCATTTGAAAGACTTTGTACTTAAAACACTTATATATTCACTCATGCACCCACACAGTATATAGGGGTTTTATGTTTATTTGTGAAACCTTGGCATGGGAACTACATTTTATTATTTACAAAGGAAAGGAATTATTCTGTACATACAGGCAATGAACAAAAACGTGAAAAACACAAACCATCCCTGACCGTTCCCTTCGTAGTCAAGGTAAATGTCAGAGCATTTTAGATATGCATACGTTGTGTTTCAAGTTGACAGTGAGTGAGGTGTATTGACAATGCCACTGTCCACTGTCCACGAGTAATCACGCCGTAGTTTGAGCAAACTGACACTATTCATATGTCATGACCTTCCTCGTTACAGGATTTGACCCCATTCTGAACCCTAAGCATTTACAACATGAGATATTGTGGATTAGTGCCTGATACAGCATTTTGCACCTTCTTCAACGAAGTGTGAGTTGATTAACTTTCTCTTGGAAAAGTGGTGTGTATTTTATCTGTAGACTTCCAAAAGGTGGTAGACCCTATCCCATGGCACATACTGGCTCAACATCTTATTCTGTAAATAAACACTGATATTTTAAATTATTTTTGTTCAGTACCTGTAGATCCCACAGCCAGTTAGTATATGTAGCCTAGCCTTGACTTCTGAGCTTTCTGATGATCATATGGTTTTAAAGGACATTTCATAAAAGAGGGGTCATGAAAGAACCGCATCTGTTATAAAATAAATGATACAGAAGGAGGATCAAACATCCTGGGGGTGATGTGACCATTTCGGTACCTGCCATGGTGATGCAAATTGTTGTAATGGCTTGGTTCCCAGACACTGCTGATGTCTTTGTGTGGCAGTTGTTTTCTTTTAATGACCTCTAAGCTCATATCCTTTTAAAGAGGGAAGCTGTAACTCAAATTGTGACTTAGTTTAATTTATGAGTTCATATTTTCATAGCAAGCATATTCTTTAGAGAATAGCTATAAATAATTATGTTCAGTGAGTGATCATAAACAGGATTTGTTATACAGTCTATAGTCTGCCAAAGTATTAGTTGAAGTTTCATTTATGGTTTATGTGAGGAATCTGAGGGGAATATTTAATATTTCACTCATTAATATACTTTTTTTTTCCACATGTGAGAGAAAATCCTACTGCAATATTTAGGTTTCTAATTAGAGTGTACAATAGTATATTTGGTTTAATTGGGGTTGCCAATAATTCTGGTGGGCACTGTATGTATGGATAATTGCTTATGATCCCATCACAGATGCCCTTATGTGTGATGGTACATTCAAATCAACTCTGTTATAGAAACGTTTTTATCATAAACTGTGAGAGAAAATCCTACTGCAATATTTAGGTTTCTAATTAGAGTGTACAATAGTACATTTGGTTTACAAATCAAGGAAGCTTGATCACAGTCATATCTTTATCATGCTAATGCTTATTCTCCATTTGCTGCTATATTGGATATAGTCTAATGTAAAAAAAAAAAAGCTATATCTACTGCCACATGTATACATTATATAAAATGCATGACTCTTTGTTAGCTATAGGCTTTATTACTGAGAATTTGTTACTTGTATCAGCTAACAGGCTGATTTCTGATTTAAAAGAAAAAAACTGTTCTGGCAATGATATACTCCATGTTTGTTTGTGTACCTTCCGCATACCTCACAATCTGTTAGCTTTAGGAAACAGAAGATAATGGTTTTAGAAATCCACAATTTTATCATGTTGAGATTTCAGTAGAAGGTATTTCCAAGAAACCACTCACATCTGTCTCTTTAACAAAATAACCTGCCTTTTTTTAACCAAATGTCCATCAGAATGTTCTATTTTCAAAAGCCCCTTCCTAGCACAAACAAGGTCACTTGTTGGAGGTCACAGGCTGTTACATGGATGTTTGCACCACAGTTGGATTGCTGTTCTTTAGCACTTGTCCAGGGTGGATGGAAAGGAGGCTGGGTCTGTCTTGGATGTGTGAATTGGTGAGCGGCTACTCATTATTAGTGGGCTAATATCTATGGTAGGGGAAACACTGCCTCAGCTGAAAACAATTTTCTTATTACTAATATGAGAAATCTTTTTTTGTGCAAGTTAAATGTTATATACATGTAAATGCTCTCTTTTAATGTGGGCATTTCCCACTGCTTCTAACATTTCAAATGAAATCCAGATTAATTTTATTTGTATAGCGCTTTTTACAGAGAACTGTCACAAAGACGCTGTACAGAGAAACAAAAAACAGAAGGACGTAGACTCGGAAAGGCTACAGGGACGGCTGACACTGCTGGCTTGTAATAGCCCACTCAGTAGTGAGTCCAATTAGCTAACTGGCTAGCCGAGTGCTCAGCGGAGGAAAAAGTAGAAAATTCCCTATCTGCCCCCCAAAGGCATCAAAGACCTTCACCAAAGGAGCAAATCCAACAGAGTACAGAGGATGCTCTACAGAGAAATAAAAGGAAAATTGGACCAGAACCAGGCCTGAAATATACTTTAAAATACTGCAGCATGTTGGCGGTAATAAATTATCAAAAAAAATAACAAGACGTGTGTCACTTGTAAACATCGCCGTAAATCATCGTCTGTGCTTAATTAGTGGCAATTACTGCCATGCGACAGATTGGCTACCTGTCCAGGGTGTATTCCTGCCTCTCGTCCAATGCATGCTGGGATAGGCTCCACATTTTCTTTTTAACTAGTTGACCAAGAGCCTCCAAAGCAGTTAATAATATTCCATAGCAAACTTTGTATCTTAGCAACATGAAACATTATTTGGATAAGCATATTGTCTGGGAAAAACATTTGATCTTACTAGACAGTAAATGGGAAGAGAAAGAAACACTCTGGCATTGATGGGCAATACAATTTTACGCTTACTTCAAACAATTAAGACATTTAAAACTGCTGGGACAGTGGTAAACCTGCCTGGTAGAGGGCACAAGAGCATCTTGCCCCAGTGCACAGTGAGTCAGAAAAGCACAGCGAGTCAGAAGATTTGGGAGGCAAAGCAAAAACCAAGGGCCACAGTTGGAGATCTACAGAACTTGGCTCCATCTTAGGGACACAAAGTCTCCAAATCTACAATCAAAGACCACCCCCATGGTCATGCACACCAATGGTGAGTTTGGCATCAGAAGAAGGACACTTATGTTGAAAAGAATGTTTTACCTACCGCAACATGCTTTGGATCTTTGATGTGACGGGGCAGGGGTTGTTTTTCATCTTTTGGTCCTGGAGCTCTTGTTAAGGTCAAAGGAATAATTAACTCCAGCAAGTATCAAGACATTTTGCCAAAAACCTTCCTTCTGTCAGGAAGTTCAAACTTGACCATGAATGGATCTTTCAGCAAGACAATGATCCCATATTCCCAAGAATATATGTACGTATATTCAGGGCAGCCAAAGTCCCGATAAGGCCTTACCCTTGTAAGATCCAGACCTTAAAAAGTGCAGTCTGGTATTTTACATTAATGTCAGAGCTACTCTCATGCTGCTATCATGAGAAAACACAGGATTCAAGAACTCATCTAAAAATAATGTGTTGATATTGTTTCCTGAAATCTGTTATTTTGACTCCAGGCAAGCTGACAAAAGCCATCACAGACTGCCTTGTGCTAAATTTAGCAGTCAAGTGAGAATACTCATTTTGGTTCATTTGTGTCACACGTGATGATACAACACCATTGCTCAACACCTACTTACTCTGAGTCTGGCTTTTAGCCCTAGTCAGTACTGAGAGAGGGTCACCTGGAAAGCAGTTCCACACAATTTCAAGAGTAACCTTGGAACCGTGGTTTACAGTCCTGAAAAAGTATTACATTACATTACATTACAGGCATTTAGCAGACGCTCTTATCCAGAGCGACTTATACAACTTGCATTTTTTACATATTATCCATTTATACAGCTGGATATATACTGAAGCGATTCAGGTTAAGTACCTTGCTCAAGGGTACAATGGCAGTGTCCTACCTGGGAATCCAACCTGCAACCTTTCGGTTACAAGGCCGGTTCCTTAACCATTATACTACATTATACTACACTGCCGTCATTATTAAGAATGCATATTTTACTATGTACATCTTAAATATGTCCAATGGCCCCTGCAGTGCGCAGGAAGAAAACATCTGTTTTTACTATGGTGTTAATGTGATGTTAATTAAGCAGCATGGAAACATAACTTTACAAAATCTAAAGGAAGCACAACACGTGGAGACCCATTGGGTGTGCATGATTGTCGAATGCCAAATTTAGTTTTTTAGTTTATTTATTTATTTGTCAGGGACCATGCACAACACTGTTGAACCGGATTTAGCTATACAGCTCATTTCCTTCCAGAGACCCTTTAGTAACTATCCTGAGTGTATGAATACAGTGAATACTGTAATTGATATCAAGTCCTGTTTCTGCTCAAAGGATGTTTCCTTGTGATGGTCACAGCTGCTTTGTATATGATTACAGTACATCCGCAGACTTGTAAAATGCAATACTTTCTGAACAACATTAGGTTACATATACAATCCTGTACAGTGTGCATGTGTGCATGCATATCCCTGTTACCAATTTGGGGAGGGGGTTGGTCACAAGAGGGTACTGACACTATTGCACTGTCATACATAGGTCTCTAATTTCCATTTGCAGAAAGTGAAGAAAATTCCTGCAGTTTTATAAAATCATTGCTTCTGCCAATATCTTTCCATTACCCACGCCTCACTGCTGCCAATGCCTCCGCAAGCTATCGGGCCCTGCAGCTGTCTGCCATTACTCTGCAGCTAAATATCTTCAGAGGCGCTGGTAATATACCACGCTTTACACTCATTTTACTGTTGCTGCCTCGACTTGGCAGTTGTTCGTTATGCTCGGCTGTGCATTTCACCCCTGTCTGAGAACTGCCAACGGGCACTGTGTAATAATAATGGAACAAATGGAATAGCATTCATTTTCTTATACCCTGCACTACTCAGAATCGAATTAATGATAATGAAGCCATGTGTTTGAGTGAGTTTAAAAAAAAAAAACATTATAAAATATATAAGTAATTATATATAACATGAAGACAAAGATCAGTTACAGTTGAATCATAAAAATTCATACAAGCTCTGAAGGACTGTCCCCCATAGTGGAATGAACTTCTCAAAGTGATCATGGCAGCAGAATCATTGGCTGTGTTCCAATGCCGACTGAAGAACCACATCTTCAGATGGTTCCCCTTCCATACCCACCTTCTAGCATTGCTACATTTTGTATCCAAGTTATGTTATTTATTTCTATTATTTTAGGTTATATTTTTATGGTTCTTTTTCTATTCTTAGAGCTTGTTGTGGATAGTCTGCATGTATTTAGAATTTATACTTCAGTTCTTGCGTATAGTTAATTTGCACTAGTGCTTTAGTGATGTTGCCAGAGATGGAGAATTGATCTTGTGGACTTGGTCTGGATCTTGATCTCAACCCTCAAAGTCTTAGTCTGGGTCTTGGTTTTGGCAAATTAATAGAAAAAAAAACTATGTTTTAAAGGTTGTATCAGCGATTTTGGGTGGAAACATAAATGATCACATTCATCTGATTTTTCCTCACGATCCGCTAGCTGCCCGCCCCATAAGCAGGCCGTCAAAAAACCGCGTCTCTGTAGGCAGCCTATGCTCCGAGATCGTACACAAAAACAATGGTACTACCAACTACTCAAAACCAAAATAAACAGTATTCCAACCAATCACAATGATCTGCACAAACGTGACGTCACTTCTGAAGCGAAATCCCAAACAAACATACTTATGAATAATTATGTTATGTTTTAAAAAATAGTGTTCAAGCATCCAGAATTATAACCACGTTAATAACGTTTGTAAGAAACCAAACCGTTTGTAAATCCGTCAAGATTTCAGCGAGATAAGAGTATTAGCGTTTGTGCAGATCATTGTGATTGGTTGGAATACTGTTTATTTTGGTTTTGAGTGGTTGGTAGTACCATTTGTTTTTGTGTACGATCTCGGAGCATAGGCTGCCTACAGAGACGCGGTTTTTTGACGGCCTGCTTATGGGGCGGGCAGCTAGCGGATCGTGAGGAAAAAAATAATAATTTATGTTTCCACCCAAAATCGCTGATACAACCTTTAAGTGATAAGTTTGTTTTAGTCAAAAGCAGCAAAAGACAGGAATTTCAAATGAGCACCACCAAGCTAAACTTCTCTACACGATCAGGGATTTATCTTTCACAGAAATAATGAATGTGACATCTTTTGGCAAAAAAGGTTGAGTACATCTAACATGCTGGTTTGTCTTATCTACCCCCATTTATAATATATGCATTCTGAAATGGGCACTAGATGAAAAAGTAGATGTTTTTATTACACACTGAATACAAAAAGGCAGTCCATTCCATTTCTAACAGAGTATGGATATTGAGTGGACTTAATAGAGCCCAGTCCAAATAAGAATCAATATTTTGAAATCAAAGGCATGAATTTATCATGAAATATTTTATAGATATGTACCAAGGGGTCGATTTACTAAAGGCTAGCGTTTACAAAAACATGTGAAACTGTTACCACCCACAAAAAAATCATCAGAGGTGATCAACTAACGAGGTGTAAAGAGGATTGCGTGTGTTAAAATGGAAGGATACATAAATTTCTCATTTTTGTAGGTTAGCCTGGATGAATATGCAAAAATGGGCGTACCTACGTTATTTCACAAAATAGTGGGAGGTGATCAGGCAAATAGATTACTTTAGCACATCTAATGTGATTTACTAATCCTGAAAGGAAGTTTGTGAAATGTATTTACGGGTGCATTTTAGTACAAATGGAAATCAGGTATTAAAAGACACGGAATCGATAAAATGACGGTTGTCATTGCAGCAAGATAGTACGGGTGTGTTTGGAATATCCATATCTGAACGTTCTATTTCGTTCCTCTGACCATTAGGGTCGTCAATATGGATGGACCTTCTGCAGCCCGATGCATCAAGACTTTTATACCAAAATTTGTCATGGTACATGACCCCTGCGTAGTGACGTAATTCCTCCCATAAAGGGGGGGAGCGTCACTGCAGAAATCCTCTTAATTTTTCTCCAAATATTTTTTAATTTTTCTTAATTTTTTTCTTTAATTTTTCTTAATTTTCCAATGCATATTGAAACGTGAGACTATGGCAGTGTCTGAATTAAAGACCTATCTACTGCGCCCTGTCTCCTACAAACAGTGCACTGGCAGAAGTGTGCTGTTTAATGTGCACTGTTTAGCAGTCCACGAAAAATATCCACTATACTATTTTCCAAACGTACTGTGGAAGTGTCGTAAGCAGGTCGTAAGACGTCCCACCAGTGTTGCCATGTCTGCGGTTTGACAGCTAAATCGGGAAACTTTCAAAGTGCAGTCACGGGTAAAAATGAAAAGTCGCAAAGAACGTGCTTATTTTAAAAAGTAAAAACATGATGATTTCTATTCAAAATACGTTGGTTTCGGTGAAAAATAGCCTATAATTTGGGCTAGATTTGAGTCGCCATTTGGCTGGAAAGTCTTACAAAATCTGGCAACCCTGTGCCCCACTCTTGCGCTGCCATGTCCCGTGTTGTTTTTGTTGTATTTGAAGGAAAACGTCAGCGAAGCTGCGCCTTATTTTAAAAAAATTAAGCTTCACATCATATTCATGTGACCAAAATGTTCGTGTACTTCTTGAAAAGTGTGCCTCCGAATGTACTCATCGAAACCCCGGAAGTAAGTGTGTCATCCGGGTGTTTGAAGTATACTGCAATTTGAAATTTTTTTGTGTACTCTACGACTTTCTCACCCTATCTACTCACCAAGGCTACTCAACAATGTGGAAGAGTGCTGATTCGGACACGGCCTATTTGTATCCTGTGTGATTCCCACAGCGTCTTGTGACATCCGTCGGGCCTACGATTCTTATCGTACAATACGATTCTTATCGTCCTCCAAAGGCGGTGATAAGCTCTTACGAGCGACATCTGCGGATATCCTTGCTATCTTGCACGGATATCGTTTTCTTGGATACTGTGGCGATAGGCACATGTGCTACTGTGACAAGTTAAAATAATGCTCTCATATGAATCGGTTGTAAAGAATAAAACTGTTCTAGGAACATGTAAATTCATAGTGAATGCGAGTTTAAAACCATAATAGGAAACAATTCATAAGATAACTCGCAAGAGAACCTGGTAAAAGTTCACTTGAGTTCGGTAAAATTGTAAGAATTCATGACGAAACAACGTAACTTATTGCTGGGTTTAGAAAAGTTAAAATCCCCATTTTATTTTCTTATATCGGTAATCTAGCACGAAGCTTAATTTAATTGGGATCGATTGCTTATGCCTTCGCCCATACACTAGAGGGAGGTCTTTTCTCATTCCTGATAAAGATTCTGATGAGGAAACATAACCAGTATCACAACTGTGATCTTTCTCCCCCTTTTTCAGGTATGACGTTTTAATTTAATTATTACTGGAGTTAAAATATAACCGTGAGAATGGGGAAATACTAACGAAGTTCATATGTGATGTTGGTAAAGTTAATTCTAGCTTTTGCCCAGTTTCTACCGAATGGAAAACATGCTAGCTAAATGCTAGCTTAATGAGCCCCAAATGGCTATATTAAGGTTATGGTAGGCTCAAACGAAATGTGCATTGTGGCTTGTTAGCACAGTTGATAAAACGGTATTCATTTCTTTGTGTTTATATTAATGCTCAATTACTGTAATAACGTGCGGTTTAAATATCGTTATTTGTACTTGTTTGAAAGTTTTCTACCGAGTGTACTGAGAATGCATGCTAGCTTACTGAGCTAAGACGGCCATTTTGGGATCGCACTAGGTCCACTTGAAATGTGCGTGATGTCTGTTAGCACAGCTCAGAACAGTAGTTTTTGCTTGTGTGCTAAGCTAATGCTCATTTACGGTAAGAACTGTCTGATTCCTGTACTATTGGACTTCTTACAGTCCTTCCTTGATAATGGGAAAGCAGCCAGCATGCTGAAAACCTATGCAGCTGCCATATCCAGCAGGCATGTATGGGTACATAACAAGCCTGCAGGGAGCCATTACCTGGTCAGCCGGTTCCTGAGGGGTGTGAAATGTCCGGCGGCTGAGATCTGTGAGGTCACTGGTAGCTCCCTCCTGGGATCTCCCCTTCGTGTTGAGAGTGCTCACAGTTCAGCCCTATGAGCCTCTCGAGATGATCAACCTTAAGTGGATTTTAAGATGGCGTTTCTGCTAGCAATGGCTTCAGCAAGACACGTTGTGAGCTCTGCGCTCTCTCCATCAGCGCATAGTGTCTAAGGTGGTGGCCGGCCGACTCAGTAGTCACACTGCGGCCTAATCCATCGTTTCTGCCCAAAATCGTTTCGGCATCAACCAACCGATCGAGCTCGCTGCGCTTCGCCCCCCTGCCAGGCAAGGACCGGATATGTCCAGTGCGTGCGCTGCGACGCTATGTCAAAGCTACTGCTTCCATCAGACGTACAGGGCAACTCTTTGTTTGCTAGGGCAAGACCAAAGGGACAGTGCTCTCGGCTCAGAGCCTCTCCCAATGGGTAGTGAAGGCGATAGCTACGGCCTATGAGGCTAGCGCTAAGCCCTCGACCTATTGATATGCAGGGCACATCCACAAGAATTATGGCTACCTCATGGACAGCCCTGGAAGATGTACCTCTGAAAGAAATTTCTGATGCGGTGATGTGGGCGTCCCTCTGCACATTCGCAATGTTTTATCACGTCAGTGTGGCACTAGGCTCAACGGTCGGTGCAACCAGCTTACCTGCAACCTTGGCATCCACATTTTGGGTATTAGTCATCCATATTGACGACCCTAATGGTCGGAGGAACGAAATAGGAAGAACGGTTACGACGGTAACCATGTTCTATCATGGTCACTCGGGACCTTTTAAGGGCGAGAAAAGTGTTCTGAGGATTTCCGCAGTGACGCTACCCCCCCTTTATGGGAGGAATTACGTCACTACACGGAGGTCATGTACCATGACAAATTCTTGTATAAAAGTCTCAATGCATCTGGCCCCAGAAGGTCCATCCATATTGATGACCCTAATGGTCATCCGGAACTCATAGAACATGGTTACCATCGTAACCGTTTGTTCTGAATGATTGCATAACTATGGGGGCTAATTATTAATTGTGCCATGGGCCACAATCAAACGCTTTTACTTTTACAAGTAACGTTAGAAGTACATTTCTTATGGGTTAGTGCTATTGGTTTCTGCAAGCTTCATCATTCTAGCCTCATACGGCAATCAATAAAGGCTAACAATACACTAGCACTTACTTCTTGTAAGTTTTATCACTACTGCAGTGAATTAAAAAAAAGTCAATAAACTAAATTTTCTGTCAGAAATGTATTGTCAAGCTCATGTGCATTCACTGCTGTCTATGTTATAAAGCTCCGGTTTACCCAAGAGAATTTGTGGATAGCCTACATAGATGAACAGTAAGAATATATATGTTTTTAAATCATGACACAAATTGTGTTACAGAATACAATAGTAACTAGTATTTGAATCAAACACACAATACAATGTCTATTATAACAAACAGTGAACAACAAGCAAATCAAAACTTCATAAAGATAAAACCCATGATCAAATGGAAATGGGATTTTATGTGACACTTACGGCGCGAGTAGGCTTTGTGCTAGTAGGCATAGTTATGATCATTTTCAGTCCTTACAAATCTGTAACTCCCGGCAGAAACTAAGAGACATCCAGTGAAACATTTTGTATTAAACCACCAGCTCGTTCAGTGTAACAGTAGCCTAACCATTCCAAACACATAAAATCTCTCATTTAAATATGGCTGCCTGTTTGCGGCTGGAGTAATTTACATAATGACTCTTAGTTGATCACCCACAAAGTGTGGAATTATATTGTGTGCAAATACTTTGGCTGCAGCCACAAAATAACACCCCTTATTTGGGATCTTAGTAAATCAACCCCAAAGTCATTAACATATTCTGTATAGATTTTTGCCAATTTGTATAGATTTTTGCCAATTTCATTGCCATTGCTAAAAAATGCTGGCTTATTTTCTTGCCTTCTATTTGTGGTCTCACTTTCTGTTTTCATGCAATTTATTAGCATGCTATTATTGATGATAATCAGAAGAATAACTATTTCAAGCCAGATTTCAGCACATGTTTTAAGGTCAATGAAATTGTGGATAACTGTACTACTATGCACTCATTATATAAATATATCTCTCACATTCAGACTGTTTTCCTTATGGCCGCCGGTATTGCAGGTTTTTCTTAAAATAAATAAGTGTTCTTTGAGGTGGTTTGCAATTGCAGGCTCAGAAAGGGCAAAAGAGAATCTCTCCCCACATTATCCAATGTTCCGAGACATCAGTAAACATTGACAGAGCCTTTCAATTGCAATCCGTTTTCTCTGGCCTCATTAAAATAAAAACATAAATGGGAATAAAAAGTCATTACATGACCAATTCAGAAGCTGGCACAAAATCAAGTGCCGACAGTAACGAGAACAGAATATACAGAATAAAACTCCAGTATGGAAGACAATAGAAGAGTGAATACCCCGCTGTGAGGCGGTGATGAGCCATATCCTGTATCACAGTCAAGGTAAAACATCTCCAGCTGTGAGGACGCTTTGTGATCAAAGACAATCAGAGAGGAATCACCATAGAAATGATTACTGCTCAGTCCCATGAGAGCCATTAAAGGGCCCATAGCCACGGTGCTGGAGAGGAGTGAACCAGCTTTAACTGTGAACTGTGGCCTTTCTGGGACTAGCAGGTCAGGCACATGGTGGCACTGCCTGGCCCACATTCATTTTCTAAATCCAATTAAGTATTTATGTTCTGCTCTAGAGTATGTTACTGAATGTGTGCGTTTACAACCATGCAAAAAAAAAAAAATATATATATAGTAAATCAGGAGTGCATTGAGGTTACATTGAGGTGTGGTGGAGAAATGGTGGTAGCTATTCTGCTGAGAGGCTGAGAGGATCATCTTCGGTACTGATGAGGCACAGATGTTTCACAGGTTGCAGGTAGTTATGGTAGAATGATGCTCAATGACTCATTTGAACCAATTAAGAACTTATTCATTGGAGAGCAAGACTTCTTTTCATTAGTTCACATGAGTTGGTGATTGACAGTAACCAATTGTTTTCCCCATATATGTTTATGAAGACTTCACCAAAGGCAGGTGTTGGTAAGGCTATACCTGCTCCTGGAATGGTTTACATTGTTTTGTATGCTTAGAATCCACCCAGTTACAGAGAGACTGAGCTTACACAAGCAAACCATGTTCTAGGTTCTTAATTCCAAATTCAGAATCAGAACATGATAGATAACCTACAAAATCCCTTTAGGAAAAAAAGTGTGGCTTCTGCTTTAATAAATACATATTTTTACAGGATTAATATTCAAGCAGGAATTATAATGGAATCATTTTGAAAATAATGTGCATTTATTGAAGCATTTCAAATAAAATAGCTTTGAATAACTCAAACTCTTCTGTTATTGAAAACATGCATTATTTCTCTATGGATATGAAGGGAAAAAATTCTGGATTAATTTTGAAATGAAAACAAATGAATAATTTAAATTCAATATCCTTTTTGTCACTACCAATGCATATTTTTAAAGATGATGTTGAGTTATGCCATTTCTGTGTGCCACACCGCAATAACCTGCAATAACTTATTCACCAGTTTTTTTTTTTTGATCCCATACATATTTCACTTGTCATTAAGATAAAAGTGCACCCAGCACCAGAGGTGGCAACACATTTTCTTGATGTTTGACCTTGTGATGATCTCTTACTGGAACCTGTGGTTGTGAGGGAATGTAGCGCAGGAGTTACTATCTTTCATTAAGCTTTTCATTAAGTTTCAGTGTTCTTTTTGACTGCAGGATGAATACTGGTGACCATTTGTAGCGAGTCTGTTTAAGTTTAATATTACTATGCACATAATATTACTAGACTGACGCCATTGTGGATGACTTGTCTGATTGTGAATTCCGGGGACTACTGTTTGAAAACAAAGTAAATTAATATCAAAAACATACTGAAATGCAATACGGGGAGTGTTGTTTATCAAAGCCAGTGCGCGGTTTCTGTGCCACGAATAAATGTAATACTGACCTCGGAATGTAATCCATGTGCCCATTTAATTTTGTGAACATAGGGTGTTGCTCTGAACGTGACAAAATGCTAAGCAATTGTCGTTATTGTTGTCTGTTGTTTTTCAATGCCAGTGCATGGTTTTCACAATTAATTGTAATACACACTTGTGAATGTAATTGACGTGCCCATTGCATTTCGCTTCGTTACCACTTGGTACCTGCACGGAACCTGGCACAATTCAAAGCAATCCTCGATCGTCATTGCATTTATTGAACTTCAGAGTGGTCTGTCATTTTTTTTTTTGTCAAAGCACCACACCGTTTCCGTGTAATCAACCACCCAATCATAGTCCGGGGACTACTAATCCTCTCTTTCCCTCATCTCTCGGTCCCTCCTCTCCTCTCTCTTCATCATCGCCCTCTCCCACTCAGCCTCCTTGGCATTCCTGGCCTCCTCCCTCCTCTCCAGCTCCTTGATGGCCATTCAGGCTCCTTTTTTGGCCCTCTAGGGGGCTGGGCTGGTGGATTGGGGGCTCAGAAGCGGTGGAGCTGGAGGTAGCGTTGTAAATGGAGGGGGTGGTGGAGCTAGAGCAGGAGCTGGAGGTAGCAGCTCTCTCCTTAGAGGGACAGGAGAGGTCCATGCCATCTGGAGCGGAAGAGGAGCCAACAGCCAGAGGGGTGATGCTGTGTCTGGACCCCAGCGCCTCGTCCATGGCCCCATACAACATCCAGGTTGCAGCGGTCATCTCCCCCCCCTCTGTGCTCCTCCTAGTGGGTGGGTTCTTTAACTCCTGAAAATGAAAGAAAGGCCACAGTGTGTGCGTTGTACACAGTAGTAGCAGTAGTAGTACTAGTAATAGTAGTAGTAATAGTAGATATTTTCTGTCCCAGAGGGGCAATTTAATGGTGAGTTTCAGCTCCCTGAGGCTGACTGAAGACTAGAGTCACCAGCGTATTTTCTGATGTGCCTGTTGGGTTGCTGACTCATACATCCGTATGTATATATGATGTAGAGTAGCAGGGAGAGGATGCCGCGCTGACTTGAACTGCTCAGCACACCATTGACTCTCAAACTCTGAGACCAGTTGGTACGGAAGAGCCACCACACTGATCCCAGGTCCAACTCTAAATGAGAGGTCAGTCTCAGCAATACAAAAGCAAAAGAAAGGTCCACAAATTATAAACAGGCATGGCTGTTTCCCTCCCCCAGATGTTTAGAGATGAGGTGCAGAAGAGTCACAACCGCTGTTTCTCCTCTACGCAAATTGCATGGAATCCAACAGTCGTGTAGATTTATTTACAAACAAAAATATTTCATAATGTTCCTAATTTCATCATGACAGAGGTACTTTACTGGTCTGGTCAATTTGGAGTACATGTACATTCTTTACACTTCAGCCGGACTTAGCTAATACACTATTTGACATTACTCGTTGATTACTCATTGTACACCAATACATGTAAATATAATGCGTGAGAATATCATTGTCATATCAATGATACATCATCTGATCATTACACAAACAGTTATTCAGCGGGCTCTATGCACAAAGTGAGTTTGGAATGCTGTTATCGTATTCAACGTAGGCTTAACAATTCCCCCTCATGGGATGAGCAAACACGTATCCATTCATTATCTTGTAATATGTCACATCCATTGTAGAAGTTAACTGGAATATTTCTACAGCAGTTTCATCACAAGCCATTGGGAAATAACAACCTTGACTGATACCTATATGGCAACCCAGACTAACAGATAGAGATAACATGCATACCTTGTATTTCTGTTTAATGTTCTCACTTTTTCTTCATAAACGGCACCATCACCTTCCCCTCCAACCCCATCTCTTTGATAAACGCCCTGTGAAGACATATTCACAAATTGGCAACAATCCCAGGAAACATCAAGCTAACCAGTGAAGATGCTGAGAACTACTAGAGAAAATGGAATACATTGTAGATGTGGATGTTGAAGGAAACCGTCAGTGAAGCTGCGCGTCATATTTATGGGAGCAAAATGTTAGTTTACTTCCTGAAAAGTACGCGCCCGAATGTACTCAGCAGAAACCCGGATATAAGGATAGCATCCCGGGGATATTATATATTATATATGTGCAGTGCATTTACAGAAAATATCACCTACTTAACAACTTCCTCATCTAGTGTATTCTGCAAGCATACTCAATAGCATGGAAGAGCTCGGATTCAGACAGAGCCATAGTTTCGTGCAGCAGGGATAGACTGATACAAAATTAAATAGATTTAAACAGATGAGATGATATTAAAATGATTTTAGTGCATTGAGGTTGTGTGCTGTCAGTTTCACTTGTGGTATGACTGGAGTGGAGCAATTATGCCCAAAAAATGTTTTTTTGCTCCTCAAAAAAAAAAAAAAAATCACCTTGCGGTTCAGGTCTTTCGTAGAAAATAATGTACTTTGTACATTATTTTGAGTCATGTCATAAACCGGAATTGTAATACCTTTAGTAATTTTTTAGAAATGGAACAGAAATATAAAGGATAGTTGGCAGTTACACTGTAATCTGGTTTATTTTGAATCGGTGTGTATATTTAGGAATTAGAAAATCCAGCATTATCTGAACACCAAAATACAGTCTCATCAAACCCCCCTCCACCTAAAGAAAGACTCTTGCCCTGTAGGGTCTTGCAACAGGTTAATAATAATCCCTTTTAAATTCACAGTTACATGTCATGCAGCAATTCCCTATTAATTATTCAGTTACAAATACATTTGCTTGGGGGACTTTTGGAAAACCAAAATTGCGGACTCACTGCTGCATTCAACCCAGTCACATATGCTGTTCCTCAAGATTCTCGCACACTGCTTTGACATGCTGTATATTCTATATATCAAAAGTATTCAAGGAATTCAACTGAAGTGCGTTTCTCAAGACTCAAGACTCAGTGTCTCTACCAAGAATCAAACCTGTATCCTCCCACTCCCATCCAGCTTCCTAACCACTACTCAGCACTTTTTAAATGAGTATGTTATTACTTTTAGGAACATGCATTAAATATTTAATGCATAGCAGTGTATTAATGCTATTAGTACTTGATGGAAAATGTATATTTCCACTTCAATTACTTTGAGATGTAGCACTTTAATTTCACTGAGTTGTCACCATCAAACTTTGACAACTGAATGTGCACCTGAATCATTTAAACACAGTACTTTTGAGTAGCTGAAAAATTAGTTGGGACTGCTGTCAACCATGGACTTGAAATTCATAAGGGACTATAAAAATGTATTTCAGAATTGCTTTTTAATAAACCTCTGATTGTATCTAGTAGAAAGAGATATTTTAAATGTTTGAAATCATGATGTCAATGTAAGGGATATTGTAATGTGTCAGTGTTTTACAGTGATAAGATTACATGGCTATCCCATGCATTCATTTCTTTGTGAATCCATATGCCTTAATTCATATGTATATTTTCATGTACTGTATATTATGCTCGACTCTGATCTCCCAGGTATGCAGTATCACCTTGATTGTCCCTTTCAGGGTAAAAAGCACCATCTGTTTGTTTTCTGAAAATAATGGATCATTGACTTTCAACACGTCTCAAAGAGGCATCCATCACCTTCACTGAGCGCACTGACAAGGTGTTCCCATTTCCATTTTACAGATAGTACAGGGACAACACAGCATCTTGTCTCAACAATACCTTCCACAGATCTCTCTGGTTCTTACCTCATGTGTCCACAACCTCTGGGGTTTTGTTTCTTGTGGGTCAGTTACAAATGGTGTGAGGCGATTATCGGCGTAATCTTTTTTAATTCTCTCAGTGCTGTTAGGGTTCCATATCAAGTTCTCCTTGCAAAAATCCATAGACAAATTTGTTTTGATTTAATAGTTCTGGTGCTCTCTAGACTCATAAACAAGTTTTTCCTAAGCGATTATACTATTACTACTATTATTTGCCACCGTCATGAATGGTGGCTTTTATGTCTATGTGAAATCAAAGGTTGAGGTGTTGAGGTTCAAAGCAACATTGATTATAATGGAGAGTCACTTTCTTTAAACACAACACACTCACAGGTGGTCTCAGTAATTCCACCTGGCCTAAAATGCTCACAATTATCACAGCTATGACATGTATAACATAGGAAAACATAATTGGCAATCTCCAGTTGGGCACAGGTTCAGAAGCCTGATTTCTTGTGTACAATGTATCAGTATATTTACAGTGTGTCTGTTACTCATTGAAAGCTATGTCATTTAAACCTTTTTGGCATCAGTCATTGCTCTTGGTACTCCTCTGATATGCATTTAATGTACCATGCCTTGTAAGCTGATGTTGATAAAATCATCTGTCAAATAACACACAATAGTAACAAGCAGGGATTAGAAACGTTTAGGGAACGAAAATGATAAACTAAAACTAAAAAATGTAATTTCTCATGGAACAAAAACAAAAATGAAATCGCTTTCAAGTGTTCCGGAGAGAAAACTGTAAAGGGGCGTGACGTGGGAGGTGGGAGGAGCCAAACGCAGCAAGGGGAATCTTTAAGCCCTTAGGCCACTAAGGCGGGATACCCCACAGATAAGGGAAGGAGACAAGACAAGGAACACACACACCACAGCTACAGACCGGCTCACTGTTACACGAGCCAGAATTAAAACGCCCAGTCTCGATACGAGACGCAAGAACAGGCGAGTAGCACAATGGCACAAACACACACAGCAAATAAACAATGAAACTAATAACTACCTATTGGTATAGGAGGAGGCGAAGGAACAGATATTACGTTCCGTGGCTACATCCCTTAGCTAGCAGTCACATGCAGCAAACAAACCTGGGTAAACACCCGATCTCCCAGGAGAGAAACATTTTACAGGTGAGCCGACGGAGCACCGTCGTCCCAATGCCTTACCAGCAAAATGACTGAGCTAAAAAATATAAAACCACGCCCAAGCCTCTCAGTAAGGTAAAATGTAACGAGGCGAACTGGAACAGGGATTTAAAGTTCCATGGCTAGTAAAACAAGTACGCAGTCTAATGCAGCAAACAAACCTGGGTAAACACCCGATCTCCCAGGAAGGAGAAACATTGTACAGGTGAGCCGACGGAGCACCGTCGTCCCAAAACTTTACTATCCAAAAGACTCACGCAAACTTAAACACCCGCGCTAGCCTCACAGAAAATAAATAAGTAACGAGGCGAAATGGAACAGTGAGCTAACGTTCCGATGCTATATTTAGAAACACGCAGTCACACACAAACACGTCCACAACAACGCCCAAGCTCCATATAAAGAGACACACCCCGAGAACGAAACAGAACAGTTCCAAACGAAATCGTCCCGCAGGTAAAAAGGACGTACAGGATGGCTGCAACGAAGACCAACGCAAAAATAGCACGACAGCCTCTTAATATAAATGAAAACCCTGACTCACAACAAAAGGGGAACCTAGTCCACGAGAAGGAGAACAGCAGGGAATAAACGTACCAAAGCTAGGCTACTCACTGGCTCACAGTAATCCGGAAATGAGTGAAAGTTAAAACGCCAGGTCTCTCAATAAGAAAACCAATCACTAGGCGAACAAATGGACCAGAGAAACCGCTACTCTATACTTCTACGAGCTCAAACTAAGTAGAAGCGAAAATGCCGGAATCCCCTATGGGAAGACGTGCCGAAGGGCGACAGAACTAAAGTTCCCAACAGACTCGCCCAAATCTCCATACACGGAGATTAAAGGTTGTATCAGCGATTTTGGGTCGAAACATAAATGATCACATTCATCTGATTTTTCCTCACGATCCGCTAGCTGCCCGCCCCATAAGCAGGCCGTCAAAAAACCGCGTCTCTGTAGGCAGCCTATGCTCCGAGATCGTACACAAAAACAAATGGTACTACCAACCACTCAAAACCAAAATAAACAGTATTCCAACCAATCACCGACAAGGGGTGGGTGATACTAATACGCTAATACTCTTATCTCGCTCAAATCTTGACGGATTTACAAACGGTTTGGTTTCTTACAAACGTTATTAACGTGGTTATAATTCTGGATGCTTGAACACTATTTTTTAAAACATAACATAATTGGCTCTGAGCTGGAGCTGGCTCTGTTTGTTTGGGATTTCGCTTCAGAAGTGACGTCACCCAAAATCGCTGATACAACCTTTAAGCACAACAGCGCGAAATAGAGCAGAGATATACGGTCCCAAACTTACTACGAGATAACCAACCCCCTAAGCCAGCAAGAAATAAGCCCTGCCTCTACAAAGAGACGGGCGAGTAGCCAAAATGGTACGAGAACTAACACAAAATAAAACACCACAGTACATAATAATTAACAATTAATGTCGAAGCCCCAAACGTAGGAAACGGAAGGCTTATATGTCTCTCAGGTAACAAGCACAGGTGCAAACGCTCAAACAGAAACTCCCCCAACTCAGCAGGGCGGAGCAAGCATCCACCAACAGGGCGGCGCCCCCGCGTGGCCACCGAGGAAAACGACCACATGGGAAAACAGGTTAGAAAACCATGACAGAAAACACTATTTTAAGAGTATGTAAACCGGTTAATAACGTTATATTTTCTTCCAGTTTTTTTTTTCTCCTAGCAAACCCCAGGCTGCAGTCCAATCTGTTAAATGTCATGTCACAAATATGGATGTCACCCTTTTGAACAGGGAAGCGGCCCAACACAATCTACAATGACATGTTCAGAAGGTTCTCCAACAACTGGAAATTGGTCAACAGGAGCAGGTGGAATTTTTCTGACGCTTGCCAATAAGTTAACAGATATAACAGGTATCACAATAGCGCACCACATCTTGTTTTAAACCAGGCCAGAAAAAGTGATGAAGAATATGGTTATAGGTTTTAGGAACTCGTAGACGTCCAACTAAACCATTGTGGGTGGCACTCAAAATATTGTCGGTACACTGAAGGAATCAGTAATTGAATCTCATTCCATTCAATCATTATGTGGCCTCCGTCTTCTTGTGAGAATACTCTAAGAAAACATCCTTGAGGCACAGCATTCATTTTATGATCAGAATGTATAGATTCAAATGGAGTTTTGAGCAGAAATCAGCTTCTCCCCTGATAAAGGCATATTATGTGTGGTTGCATTCAAAGTCTCATTACTCTTCTTGGAAACAGCAGGGATTTTTAGAAGTTTCAACTGTGGGAGAATAAACAGATTGTGGGTCAGATGTACAAGAAACATTTCACTCCTTCCTGAAATAGGTAGTACCAATGTTTTTTGCCATAGCGCGGGTAACAGCACATCGTGGGAAAAATCATGGTATTTTTAGGCACACTCATCTAGACCCTGTGACATCGGTGGCACAGAAAAAACCTCAGATGGCATGTCAGAACATCTTAACACCTTTCCTCCTGCCAGATCATTTCCTAAGATTAAGGTACCACCTTGCACAGGGAGAGATGGACTACAACTACACTCAATGCAACTGAGCCAGACACCATATCAGATGTGAGGCTGACTCGATCTAAGGGCAAATCAACAAAGCCCCTAACCAGAACACAACTGCCTTCAATAAAACTGTCAGAATGTGAACAGATGTGTTTTTCAGGGTATGAAATTAACCTTTTCACTAGCCAGAGTGGCTTGTAGATAATAAAAATCACCAGCCATTTTCAAACGATTGTACTATCTTTAAAAAAAAAAAAATAATAAAATAAAATATATATATATATATATATACAGCTATCTATAATAAACATTTTAATTTCTATTTTGAACTAGCTTGCTAGCAAGCTGTAGTGTCATTTACTCAATTTGCAATTAAAATAGCTAATAAATGAATGAATTAAACTTACTGCCTTGGAGGGAATTTGTCTTCACATCACAACTATCACAAATCACAACCTGCTGTGTTCACTGTCAATGCAGTTTCTCAGTTTTTAACAATCTCTGGAATCACCCTGCTTGTTTTGCTTCTACGTCATATCCCAGGGACCACCTTTAATAAATTATAAATGCAAAATGTTCACACATTAAATCATATTCATTATTAGTCAATCATAGGCCTATAAAATATAGCATACTGGTAGACTATGTGATATTAGAAGACATTAGATAGATTTGTAGAGTAGTCCTCTTTTCCTGTATGTGACCTTGATATGTCAATTTCTGGTGTTTTGGCATGGTGCAATTGCGGATGCTAAAAATGTATTCAATGTGGGGTATAGCTGCTTTATAAATGCAAAATCCTAATACACATGGTTGTAAGCTAATCTAAATAGGGTAACTATAGTATTCTATTACTGTCGATTATCAGCAGTGTAGGGTAGCCTACGTCACAACAATAGGGGAGGGGGTATGTTGAGTGCATTTCTATTGTGCTTGAGAACAGAGGCGTATGTGGTAAATGGTGAATGTTTCATTGTGTTATTGTTAAACTGCAACAAAAGAATAGATTCTGTTGTTTTACCTGGACTCCTGGCGCTGACATTTTTACTGTAACGTTACCTATACCAGTCTGTAATCCTGCAATTGTATCTAGAAACTTGGATGCGCATGCGGATGGACGAGATCTGTGGAAGCAATGGGATGAGGGGTGTGTTTGCGGGCAGGGCCAAGGGGTGTTATGACTTTGAAATGCTTTGACAACAAATGCGACCATTGAGAAAGTTGTGTACTCCAGCTTTTATACATTCTTTTAGGTAGCCCTAGGTTTAAGAGGTTTTGCATTTTCCCCACATTTTAATGTTAATTAGTCGACTTCAGATACAGGTACACCCGTTTTTTTAACTGACAATCTATATAATTTTACTGCATTTTAAAAATGGTGAAAGATAGATTTTACATTTTATCTTGTAGAAACACAGATTTTTTTACAACGTACTGTAAATTTTGGCGGTTTTGTGTCTATAGGGGCAATTGTTTGTTTATTTTTGCTGCATCTGCAGACTTTATGTAATGATCTATTTCTAGATCATTACATAATTGTACGTAATTTGATGCAAGTATCCAAATATGCTGTGGTTTATGCAAACATGCAATCTCTTTACAATGGAATGAATGGGTTCAGATTTGGCAATTCTATGCAAATACACAAATTATGATATAATCAGATTCTAGTGTAGTACTAATCACTTAGACTAGGCTATTGTAGCTACATTATTGTAGCTAGAAGTATACAGTCAGGTCCATACATATTTGTAGATTGACAAAGTTATTGTTATTTCAGCTGTCTACCACAGGATATTGGAGGTGAAATTAAACAATGAATATGAGCTCAAAGTGCAGATTTCCGCTTTAATTGGAGGGTATTTACATCCAAATCGGGCGAACGGTGTAGGAATTACAGCACTTTTTATAGATAGCCCCCCCCCCCCCCCCCCCCCCCCATTTTAGGGGATCAAAAGTAATTTGAAAAATTAGCGTAAACTTAAATAATGACATCATATTTAATATTTGGTGGCATATCCTTTGCATGCCATCACTTCCTGATGTCTGTGACCCAACAACATCAAAAGACTCTTCATATCTTACGAGCGATAATATAACTTCTCTGCATTTGAATGGATCTCTATGAGAATTGGGGGGGTGGGACTAGATTTAGCTGTAAATTATGCTGGAACAGTATGGAACACATGGTTGGCGAAATGGCTGTAAGTCATCAAGGGTCTGAGGTATCAAACAAGCCTCAAACCATCACTCTGCTGCCAGATATGCAGTAGATATGGATGGATCACTTTAAGGATGGTTTCTAATGGCCAATTTTTCTATTGAACTCAAAACTAGTGTCTAAACTTCAGTTGGAATTGGTCACATCAGGTTTTTAATTCAGTCCACCCATGATGAAGCCCTTTACCCTGTCATTAGCCAATCTCCCCAATTTGAATTAATGTCTGTTTTATTGATTTAGTCCTAGCCTATTCGTAACCCAGACAGCAAGAAGAATTGGCCTGATTCCCATTTGAGTCTTGCCAGTCGAAAAAGTGTCAGACGTGGGTAGGCCCAGCTTGTGTTAGCCGGAATTAATGGATATGGAATTAGTTTATTTTCCAGGAAGAAGAAATGCAGCAATAGCCTATAGGTTTCCCCAGGTCCAAATTTCTCTTACCGACATGACTTCTGTCAACATTATGATTGCTCTGCATTATGCATTATTATCTTCTCATATCTAAACTCTTTGGTACGTATAAGAACGTACCGGAAGTCATTCATTTTCTATGGCCAGTCATGTATCGGATGCGAGGAGCTCCGGTGGACTGCGCTGCGGGGATTGTCTGTCCGACCGAGGCTACGGATACGTTGAAAATTTTCAACTTTTCAGACAGAATTTACTCCGAGACCAGACAGGAAATGACGAAACGAAGCTAGCTAACATAGATGGTGAATGTAGCCTATTTGCAACTAAATAAACCAGTAAGCAAAATAAGCAAGATAATCGATATCGATTGATTGATTGATGGTTTTTGATGAGCATTTGGGTTAATAGATAAGTTTTAAATTAAGTATCCACACAAAAAAACAATGGTCAAGTTGTCTCCAATGTCCTATGCCTCTGGACCTCCTCTCAGTTGTCAAGAGTCTCTGTGTTTACACATACTGCTGGATATCACGCCCAGATATGCACAGACAAAAGTAGTCTACAATACAAAAACACAAGTAGCTTACACAAGGGACAGATTACAACATAGCAAATTAGCCACAAACCCACAAGCAGGTTACTACCTTCATGTTCCTTTTGGAAATGAGTAGTTTAACTATTTGCATAAACAAAGTGGCATACAAAAGACAAATATGCTTGCACAAAGCAAAGTTAAAAATGGCTTTTAAAATGTGGAAATACGTGGAAATACAAGACAAAATGTGTACCCCTACAGCACGGCAACAACTACAACAAACTAAAGTACAGTAAGCGCTGCTTGCAACCTGAAATAAACGCCACAATACTATTTAAAAATGAGCTTTAGCAGGGCAGCAAAGCTGGCAACATGCATGAAGTTAGCCAAAGGGAAAATGAACCCAAAGGGAAAATGAACCAACCTCGAGCTAGAGAACGCCACAAATACATGTGCTCTCAGGAAATCCACAACAGGTGTCGCTAATTTCTAATCAAGACTCAGGTGGGCTGAAGGAAACGACTTTGCACACAAAACAATCAGAACGGCGCACTCCTGGGGCAGCATAGGGACGTAACAATGACCATTCATAGAAAATGCGACCTTATCAAACAGGATAAAGGCTAAAGGAGAGAGGTCATCTTTATCCTGCCCATTCTCTAGGCAGAATTACCAGACCCCACTAAAGCAAAGTTATACTGTCTATGCTCATGTTTATTTTAAGTTAACCTCATAGCTTCAGGACTTTGAAATGAGATTAATTTGTCTTCAAGCCAAACTTTCTCTTTCATTACAGACTATATTCATCAGTGAGTCAACTCCAGAAGAAACCTAATAAATTAAGCAACAAAGCACTTTCAACTAAATTCTTTATTGGGAAACTGCCGTAGTCTTAGTTTTGTAAACGAGCATTGAATACTTATGTTATTCTGAACATAAATATGGTTTGGATTTCCTTCCAAACCATGTGTGAGCATAAACACATTTTGGAAGAGGCATGCATCCTTTCACGATTAATATTATACCAATATGCTTGACTTTCAGACACATTCCCCATATTCATGAATTAAATCTTCGCCTGTTAAGCACTTTTTAAGGTTATAGCAGCATAAAATCTCACCATTATTGTTAACACCATTTAATTATTACAGTCTGTTGGAACAGAAGGATGAAAACAATTCTTGAAAATGAGTAAAATGTCAGTGATTTGTCCTTGATATGTAACTTCACTCTTATTGGGGTCTTTCCTATCTGTACTATATTTAAACAATATTTTAATATAAAACTTGAACACATACAAGTAAGATGAAACTACATTTTTAAAAATACATGTTTAAACATGATGCCTTTATGTCTTCACTCTAAAAATGTTAAAAGAAAAACAGAACATTCTGTTATATTCTTTATATCACAGATGCCAATAAACACAGTTTCTGACTACAGTATCGTCTGAACAAATCATTAAATTGTAGGCAATTAATGAGCATATGGGCTTGATTTAATTAGATGTTTATGAATAAATTGAGAGAATCTGTTTTCATCCAAATTTGCAAAACAATCTGATGTTTTCCCTTTCAGAAGTTTCCCATACCAGTTCTGTCATTTCCAAACATTAGCCATAAAAAATACCTGCATATTTTAGATTGCCAGAGTGGTCCTGGTTTTTGCTCCATCTAAATCTATAACTACATTACCGGATTCATTTTAATTAATCAGGTTTAATGAATGGAGCTGACCATGTGTTGGATGAACTTGTTTCACAATTCAGAATATTCAGGCTTAGATATTTAATCTTCCATCAAACTGTTGCGATCAAGTTCAGATGGAACAAAAACTAGAGATGTCACTAGCACTCCAGGACCAAGGTTGCCTACCCCTGTTCTATATGTATAATTTTGGAAACTATTTACATGTATAAATAAAGTTTAGCCTCGTTTATCTTGACTATAAACTGGAAGAAACTCAATGAATTAGTGATGCATGCTGTAAGTGCATATCCAGTTTTTTTTTGTCATGGCCATTTTTCTGGCAGAGACAACAACACTGTCAAAAATACCTCTGTCCTTGATTTGCATGCCATTGAAGTGAGGCATGAAAGCATATGGCCTTGGTGTTACCATTAAAATTCAATGCTTCAGCCATGTCTGGTCTTAACAATTTAAGGCAGAGAGTGAACACCAATTGATTATCCTGCTCATGTTAAATTGTCCTTGAATAATCCATAGAGCTAGTTGAACAGTATTGGTTGGACCTAATATTTATGTGGTATTAATGGGTCCTTGTCCGGTAGCAGAGCTACTTTTATGTTGATGTGCTGCACAACAGAGATGCTCTGCCTGTGGTACAGGAGTACCACAGGCACTAGTACTAGTAAGGCTGTGTTACGAAGCTAGCCAATATGCTCATTACACTAGAAGCCCTTAAAATGTCAGACTTTTGGAATACAAAAAAAATCTAAAATTAAATAGTGTTTCCACTGCCTTCCAGATACCCATGTAGGCTAATAACAACACATCACTGACAGTAATATTCTGTAGTACAGAGCCAAAACAACAAAAAATGTGTCACTGTCCTAACACGTTCAGAGTGCACTATACTGTATATACAACCTGGTCTCACAGCCCATTCGTATCTATTCTACGAAATTCCAGTCCCGAAAATTCGTACTTATTTTACGAATCAGCGATTACACACCACGTGACTTTACGATTTTCTCCGATGAATTACGAGACAAAACGGAGATCCACCATTTTTATTTCACGGTCAAATAAAGCGAATGGGTAAGCTGCCGGTATTGTACTTATAGTTTATACTTATAGTTATAGTACATTCATAGAATACCTTTCTTATTTTGTAATTGCATTTTAATGCAATATGATGTATAATTCTCGAGCTTCTTCGTCTCTGCTTTATCTGTGTGGGTTGCTATTTATCTGCTAGTCTTGTAGGCTATTGCTTGTATTATACTAGCTGATGTTAGCTAGGTCTGTTCAGATCAGTACATACTGCATAGGCTGCAATATGATTATTAATGGATTTAGCTTGTGAACTAGCCATCAGACGTATCGTTTTCGGTTCTTTTGAGAGGTATAACATGAGAAAACCGAGCATATCTGTAATGGAAACAACCGCGTCTCCCCGTTAACTTCTGTAATGAACTGCGATTCCCATGATTCTGTGCGCTGTATGTGTGTATTGCCCATAGAACTATATATTCTATGGTATTGCCCATAGACTGCAGAGACGTGACGGGTTGACCACTGAATTGGCTTCATGCCCCAATGAGCAGCTCCCATGGGAATCCATGGAACTGGTAAGCGGAAGCTGCCTCCAGTTCTTTTTTTATCTCGATGGTTAGACTTCATTCATAAAACCAACAAAAAAAAAAGTCTGCCAGTCTGCAAATAACAGGATTCCTAAATGCTATATGCAAATCCCATATGCAAAAGGTCTGTAAAAATCTTTTAAAAATCACATATGCCATATAAAAACTTAAATAAAATAAATATGTGGTAGAGAGCTAGCATATACATTTCATGCTAAAATTAAATAGTTCCCTGATACATGGTACTGCTTATAAAAAAACATTGAGAGATTGTATAAGAATTGTATAGAAATATATAATATAATAGGCTACTAATCAACATGCTTTTTTATAAAAACTTTGCAAGTATGATCATATATGATTTTTGCAGACCTTTTGCATATGGGATTACCTTCGTAAGCATTTAGGAATCCTGATATTTGCAGACTGGCAGACTTTTTTTGTTGTTGTTAGTTTAAGCCAACACAATCTCTCAAGCATGGTACACAGCAGATATAGAATGTACAAAATACGCACTGTTGTTATTTATAATAATAATAATAATAATGCAATTTTATTTAAAGCTTTTTTTTACAGCAAAATCCTATTACACAGTTAAAGTAAAATATATAAAAACAATGGATAAATAAAATAAGACTTATTAAAATGAACATGAAAAAATTCTCAAATCCAGAAGCTTGAGAAGCAATGCAATAATAATGGTATATAATGTAAGGAAGACTTAAAATTCAGTAATTACACTATCAGTTTCCTTTTCGATTTAGAATTAAACAAATTTTGTAGGCTGATAACCACAATGATAATTTTCCATGCCAAATAAGCGTTCATGCGCGGCTCTCAAGCCTACAATACTTCGGCATAACCAGCAGGTAATGTGCGTATGTCAAGTGAAGACCTGACGTGGAGCTACGACCATTTCCACGGTCAAATGGAGTCACGTTGAAATTTTATAAATCACTACTTTGTCATGATTTTTTACGTACGTCACACGTAAGATCAAATTTGATCGAAACGACTTTTTATAAATGAGGCCCCTGGTCTTGGCCCTTCTGACCATCTTCTAGTGTAGACTCAAGACTCGCCTGTTTAGATTGCATCTTTGCTCACTGAATTAATTGTTAGCATGCAAGTCTTGCTTTTTGAAATAGCATTTTAGGGGCATGTTAACAGTGATTTATACATCAACACTTGCCATGTTACTGACATTTTGGTTAATGTATTATTTAGACTTGTACCGTTTTTTTTTCAGTATACCATTGTTTTTTTATTGGACATTTCTCTTATATAGCACTATTTCTCATTCCCCCCTCTACCTAACAGGTTAAGGAGAGGATATCAGCCTGCCTGGCTGACATTTCAATGTGGATGGCTACTCATCACCTGAAGCTCAACCTTCACAATACGGAACTGCGCTTCATACCTCACAGGACCTCCCCACTGCAAGCCCTCTCCATGACTGTCGACGGTACTATGGTGGCTGCCTCCTGCTCTGCAAGAAACCTGGGGATGGTCCTGGATGACCAGCTGGACTTCATGGAGCACATAAGGGCAACAGCACGGTCCTGCAGGTTCCTCCTGTACAACATCAGGAGGATTCGACCATACCTGACCACCAACTCGACCCAGCTTCTCGTCCAGACCATGGTTATCTCACACCTGGATTACTCCTCCCAAGGTTTTCACACATCACCCCCCTGCTGAGGTCAGTCCACTGGCTGCCGGTCGCCGCCAGGATCAGGTTCAAAGTTCTGACCCTGGCCTACACTGCAGCCGAAAGGACAAGCCCTTCCTACCTGCAAGACATAATACAACACTAAACTCCAGCTCGACCACTTCGCTCTGCTCGTCCGGACTGTGGAGCTTCTCCATCCTAGCTCCCCAGTGGTGGAATGAACTGTTCACTCCTCTACGTTCTGATCAAACACTGCCTGCACACCTCTTCAGACTCCACCTTGACTGTTTTTAGCTTGTTTCCTGTTCCTTAATTCTTTGTTGATTTTATAGTTTATAATGTCTTGTTGTCTTAGCCATAGCTTACTGTGTACTATACTCAATGTGGATATTATACTATGGATAGCTGCTATGTTATGATAAGAAATTAGCTCTATCTGAACTGATGTCATTGACCTTCGGTATGGACTTCGGTATGTGCGTCGCTTTGGATAAAAGCATCTGCCAAATGAATGTAATGTAAATAAAGTTTATTATTATTATTATAATTTTATGCAAACTTATGCACTTTTTGCCTTGTAAGTCGCTCTGTATAAGCGCATCTGCCAAATGAATAAATGTCTGTATTGATACACTTCTGTAATGTGATGGACCCTTTCTAGATTAAATGAGCTAAATGTCCAAATGTCCAATAAAAGCTTGAAGACACTGAAGTTCAATACGTCTCTGAGTGAATTATACAAAATTTATTTGACAGTGCATTGTGTACACCATATATTGATGTATTGTAAATTATCTCTTCTCTTTCAAAACCTGATGGCCAATATACAGCATATAGTAATAATAATGTTTATCATTTTAGTCATATAAAAGTTAGAAATTGTATATACCACAACATCTGATATTGATTACAATGAAAACACAATTAAAATGGGTAGAAAATTATTTTTATATAATTACGAATAAAATCTCAGATCATAGGATAGACTACATTAACAATTTTCTTTTTTAAATATATATTTTTTTTTACATACAGCTGACACCCTTGTCGTTTTTATGTATTTAAAGGGAATGCTTTCATTCCTACAAAGCTTTCACACTAGGCTACTGCATGCTGTTCACTACTGTCTGCTTATTAATTATCAACCTGCTGGATTTGGAAAGCATTATAATTGTCTAGAAGTATCTAAGATAATTATCTAAGTATTAAAAGCTGGGTTCAGGTGAGTAGCGTGATCCCATTCACAATAAACGGAGGGCATCTTCGAGGGGGGGAATGAGAAATACTGCTATATAAGAGAAATGTCCAATAAAAAAACAATGGTATACTGAAAAAAAAACGGTACAAGTCTAAATAATACAGTAACTAAAATCTCAGTAACATGGCAAGTGTTGATGTATAAATCACTGTTAACATGCCCCTAAAATGCTATTACAAAAAGCAAGACTTGCATGCTAACAATTAATTCAGGAAGCAAAGATGCAATCTAAACAGGCGAGTCTTGAGTCTATGCCAGAAGATGGTCAGAAGGGCAGAAGGGCCAAGACCAGGGGCCTCATTTATAAAAAGTACTTTTGATCAAATTTTATCTTACGTGTGGCGTACGTAAAAAATCACGACAAAGTAGTGATTTATAAAATTTCAACATGACTCCATTTGACCGTGGAAATGGTCGTAGCTCCACGTCAGGTCTTCACTTGACATACGCACATTACCTGCTGGTTATGCTGAAGTATTGTAGGCTTGAGAGCCGCGCAAGAACGCTTATTTGGCATGGAAAATTATCATTGTGGTTATCAGCCTACAAAATTTGTTTAATTCTAAATTGAAAAGGAAACTGATAGTCTAATTACTGAATTTTAAGTCTTCCTTACATTATATACCATTATTATTGCATTGCTTCTCACGCTTCTGGATTTGAGAATATTTTTCATGTTCATTTTAATAAATCTTGTTTTATTTATCCATTGTTTTTATATATTTAACTTTAACTGTGTAATAGGATTTTGCTGTAAAAAAAAGCTTTAAATAAAATTGCATTATTATTATTATTATTATTATTATAAATAACAACAGTGCGTATTTTGTACATTCTATATCTGCTGTGTACCATGCTTGAGAGATTGTGTTGGCTTAAACTAACAACAACAAAAAAAGTCTGCCAGTCTGCAAATATCAGGATTCCTAAATGCTTACGAAGGTAATCCCATATGCAAAAGGTCTGTAAAAATCATATATGATCATACTTGCAAGGTTTTTTATAAAAAAGCATGTTGATTAGTAGCCTATTATATTATATATTTCTATACAATTCTTATACAATCTCTCAATGTTTTTTTTATAAGGAGTACCATGTATTAGGGAACTATTTAATTTTAGCAAGAAATGTATATGCTAGCTCTCTACTACATATTTATTTTATTTAAGTTTTGTATATGGCATATGTGATTTTTAAAAGATTTTTATAGACCTTTTGCATATGGGATTTGCATATAGCATTTAGGAATCCTGTTATTTGCAGACTGGCAGACTTTTTTTTTGTTGGTTTTATGAATGAAGTTGAACCATCGAGATAAAAAAAAAACTGGAGGCAGCTTCCGCTTACCAGTTCCATGGATTCCCATGGCAGCTGCTCATTGGGGCATGAAGCCAATTCAGTGGTCAACCCGTCACGTCTCTGCAGTCTATGGGCAATACACACAGACAGCGCACAGAATCATGGGAATCGCAGTTCATTACAGAAGTTAACGGGGAGACGCGGTTGTTTCCATTACAGATATGCTCGGTTTTCTGATGTTATACGTCTCAAAAGAACCGAAAACGACGCGCTCTGATGGCTAGTTCACAAGCTAAATCCATTAATAATCATATTGCAGCCTATGCAGTAGCTATGTACTGATCTGAACAGACCTAGCTAACTTCAGCTAGTATAATACAAGCAATAGCCTACAAGACTAGCCTATAAATGGCAACCCACACAGATAAAGCAGAGACGAAGAAGCTCGAGAATTATACATCATATTGCATTAAAATGCAATTACAAAATAAGAAAGGTATTCTATGAATGTACTATAACTATAAGTATAAACTATAAGTACAATACCGGCAGCTTACCCATTCGCTTTATTTGACCGTGAAATAAAAATGGTGGATCTCCGTTATGTCTCGTAATTCATCGGAGAAAATCGTAAAATCACGTGGTGTGTAATCGCTGATTCGTAAAATAAGTACGAATTTTCGGGACTGGAATTTCATAGAATAGATACGAATGGGCTGTGAGACCAGGTTGGTATATATCAGAAAACAAAACAGAACAAACCAGAACCAATCTCTGTGAAGATGAATCATTGTTAATATGGTTTGTTGCATTTTGTTTTTTGATTTCTTGTGTTCTGATTTCTGATTTGTTCTCCCAGATCTAGATATGGGAATATTTTTATGATCTAAGACTGTAGATACTTTACATATAAATAAATGTGCATTAGTGAGAGGTGAGATCATTTATATAGATACTAAAAAGAATAGGCCTTGGGGCACACCTTTAGATATTTTGACCTTACTTAACAATCAGATGTAGCACCATTAGCAGAAATGGAGCTGTGAAAACAACCTGTTGCTTTTGAAGCCCAATGTTAAAGGGTAATTCCACCGAAAAACAACATTAAGCTTATTTAACAGATCAAGGTGCAACTGATTAAGTCTCTTTGTCACTGGCCAAAATAATATGTGAACCAAAATATTGACAGCTAAAGTTACAAATTTGGTAGAGGTATACGTCAAAATGACGTAAACCTCGACCACTTCCTCATTTTTGAGGAACTACAGTGGGAGTGTAAGTCATGGTGAAGGAGGTGTTACCGAACTCACAGAGAGGGAGAGAGAGGCTGTGTCTGTCCGAGCCCTATCTAGCTGCCTGCTGTTTACTAGCATCGGCTACTGCATAGCTACTGCTCACTGTTTTGTCGCGCACATAACAGCTTTTTTTAAAAAGTATACTCTACTGGGAAAAGTTACTGTAGACTAGTGTGGTGATTCGGACATTGGCTTGCCAGGTAGCTCAAATAGTTCTTAGCTAATTTCCAATTATTCCCAGTACAATCACTTCCAATGATATTGTGGACCATGCACTGGATGACAACACCTTCTTGAGAAATTTGGTGGAAGGCTTCTGTTTTGAGCCAAAATACCTGGCTGAAGAGATTAGCCGAAGGCGTGAGGGAGAAGAGTAACGAGTATTGCAGAATGTTCTGGCTAGGGTAGCTAATATGTCAAAAGTACATAAATGAAGGGCTGTTTTCCTAAATAAAACTTAATGAATGGCTGTCTTTCCCCTGTTTTTCTCCAGAGACTCTAGCTAATGGTGGTGGCATTTCTTCAGTAATGTTATATGTTTATCATTCTGTATTGGTATGTTGGCCAATAAAAAAGCATTTCATGCTGAAAAACGAAAGTTTTAAAAGATAGAATTGTCTGAAAATAATGTTTGTTTATTGTTCACAATGTGGGTCGTGGTGTAAGCTGCCTAGTTGGAAGGACGTTTTATTACTTTTTGCCTAGTCGGATATTGGGATTCCTAGTTGGAAATGAATCAACGAATGCAGCATTAACGTTAGTAGTAACGCTCAGACCTCAGTTTATATTCCGTAGGAGTGGCAATCTGTGACTGGCGTTGTCTGACACCCACCCATAAACCGTAAGCCCCTGGCTGTTGTAGTCACAGTAAAACCTTGGACAAGCACAGTAGTTTGGTGTTACGTATATCTCTGCGCTCACTACAGGTAGAGAGTTGGCTGAGAGTTGGCTCATTTTCATCAGGAGGACAGCTACTCTTTTTTGGTGGAATTCCCCTTTAAGCAGGCTTAACAGTACCTTTGTTAATTCTTTGTAAAGGCCTATTAATAAGGACAGTGAATATTCCTATAACTTCCTATATTGGAAAGTTATATATATATTGTACATTTTATTCTTTACATTTTATTTCCAAAAGTATTGAATCTTTATGATATATCACTCCCGTATATGTTCCATTGCCCCCATCACATGTACACATGAAAAATAGATAGTGTATCTCAATAGTTTTAACTGATTCATTTTTTTAATTGCAATGCCGAAAAACGAATATGTAATATTTACAGTCCTACTGCATTTTTTAAACACCTTCATGTTTTTGAAATGAAATTCGAACCCTTCTTTCGTTAAAATACAGTTCATCAAAGATATCTCCGTCTATGCTTCAGGAGGCATCAAAAAATGTAAATCTTTCTCAAACCACGCACAGGCAGGAGGGAAGTCAACTACAAAGGGAGCTGCACAGTTTGAACTAATTCTTATGAGACAGATTGGGGAGGGTCTGAGAGCATAACTCAATTTTTTATGAAAAGGATAATTTTGGACTAGAAAGGGACCAACGTACATACACCATGGTTATTATGTTAGTGCTGATGTGCACACACAACAGACAAACGCACACACAGCAAATTATAAAGATATCAGATAAGTGAAAACCTGTCTGCCAGAAACAAAGATACAAAGAGGAGCCCTGAAATAACCTTTTGGAGGGGAATGGTGACCCCAGAGTGACGACTGTTATAAGGGTCCCTGCCCACCTTGGTGTTCTTAACATATGGAAATATGGACTTAAAATACGGTCATGATAGAACATGAGCACATGTGCAGTTCAGTTTGGAGCAAGGTGTGAACACCAGAACCAAAGTTTAATTCTGTACAGGATTATTTCGGTAACCCAATGTTGCGTCTCAGAAAGATTTCTGGTAGGCCTACTGGAGAAAGTGCATATTTCCTGTAATCATATAAAAAACAACTGTGACCACCATGAGGAAACATCCTTTTATCACATCCATGATGAATGTTGATATAAACAATTGTTTATTGCAATTATTATCATTTTGTAGATTATTTAGATGTACTGTATATGGTCAAATAGAGCACATGTATGTTTTATAAAGTTTCTGTATTTGATGAAACCATGCAATCTTGCAATTATTTCTTGGTGAAGTTTTGATAACAGATTGGTCCTCTCATTTAATTAAACTCGAAATGAATTACATGGTCACCGATGTATGAAAACTAGCTGACAAACAAACTAATTGTCAAAATAATTATCGAAGTGTTGCCTAGAAACAAGGCGAGTGTGTGTCTTCTTGTACATTGCATAAATGCCTGTCTGAAGAGAACAAAATTAGCTGTTCCAAACATGGAGACAATACACCAATGACAAAGGAAACTAGTGCTTTGTTGAGAGAAAATTTACACAATAATAATCATAGTAATGTTAAATATAATCACTCAATTTGTTTCTTATCTTGTTGTTGTTGTTGTTGTTGTTATTCTTCTTAGTCTTATTATTGTAATTATTATTATTGATGATGATGAAGAAGAAATCCAGTTAATGCTCATCTACAAGCAATGTGCATTCAATATCAGTGTAGCCAGTCAATGCTGCGAACAATTACACACACAATGTATACATGAAAAAAGGTCTAATGGCTATAAATAGCTTATTAGTACAAAATAAACGTTTGTGTGAGCATATAGTATATAGGAAAACAATTAAGAAAATGACTATACTGTATTACACTGTATCTTTACTTTATTAAAACTCCCTGTATTCTGACTCATTCCCATAGTCCGGTCTGCATTAATGCATGGGCTGAAGCCCCGGGGCCCACGCACTCAGGGGGCCCACGAGGTCTGGGGAAGAAATATCACAGTTATCAAAAAATATAAATCCTGCCTTCAGCTTATTGATCCTGTGCTTTCTTTGGTCCACTTTCCACTGCCTGCAGCCAGCTGGCACAGCAGGGATGGGGGTGATCGGCTGGGCACGAGATGGCCAGACCTGGTAAGTTGGCTAGGCGATAAGTGTCAGGCCACAGGAAAAACTGATCGGGTTGTCACTTGTTCACCAGACTAGATTGGGCATGAGCTCTGCCTCGTCCCCTCGCGCTCAACCAATGAATGAATGACACCTGTGCTTGCTCACTTCAGAATGTCTCACAAGTTAACAACTAGTAGTCAGTAAAATCACTGCAGTCCTCAAGCATCATGGAGGTATTTTTTTACTGAGGAAGATTTTCTGAGAAAAAAATCAGTAGAATAACGACATAAACACAGTACATTTATGGCCAAAAATGGTATCCACACATCAGCAAGCAGAGATTTGTCCTTTATAAGATCAGTGACACACAGCCGCACAGGTATTTATTATGTGTGCCTGTGTGGCTATTAAGAGCGGTGCAGTTTCGCTAGTAAAACATAAGGGTCAGTCTCAGACTAATTTCTGGAAAACAACTGCCAACAACACTGCCATTCTGTAAAAAACATGAGTTTACAATGCAATTGAAATGTTGCGTCATGATTCCAGCAAATAGCCTAAACGGTATGACCCAACCAGACGCTCATTCTAGTCCATTAGCAAGCCACCCTTACAGAAATATAATATATGGCAAACTTGCGGCAAGCTCATATTTTCACATGCAAATTAACTTTGTGGCAAACCGGTGAACTTCTGCCAACCAATTCTGGCAAACTTGTGGTGAACACCATTGTTTGCCACAAATTTGCTCCAATTACTGAGTTTGTTTGCCAGAAGGTCACAAAAGTGGCAAAACAACATAACATTTTGTGGCAAACTTCTGGTCAACTATTTGCCACTAGTGGCAACAACTGCGATTGTTGCCAGAAGTTCACCACTAGCCTACTGGGAAAGTCTGCCAACATTTTCTGGCAAACAATTGAGTTTGCAGCAAATGCGCCACATATTAGCTGCAAGTTTGCCGCAAGCATACAGTTTTGTATGGGCAGTGTTATGCTAGGCTCACAGTCACTCACGCAACATAGTATTAAAATTCTATTTGATCTTGTTCTCAGTCAGTACATTTTATATAAACACTAGCTAGCTAGCCATCTACTCAATTTGCTTCAAAACTGCAGCAAAAATTGTACAACATACTTCTTATTGGACACTTAATTGCTAAATTGAATAAATATTGCATATGAACTGCTTAGCTAACTCAGTGTTGATGTAACTATGATGTGCAGTGTAAAACAAGTGTGCTTCATACATTTCAGCTTCTGCAATCACAAGTTGATATAGATTTTTTTTGCTAGCTAGCTAGCTAGAACACACACACTGTTCCCCAGATGTCAAATTTAGCTTATGCTAGCCAGTTAGCCAACAGCCATAAACGAGCCACAACAATGCGCAAGACGCTGGTGACGCCCGAGGAGATTTGGGAATCACTGATTTAGATTAATGTTCATTTAGATCATTGCTGTTCATTTTCATTTGGATTTGACTCACTGCGGATTCTTATGGTGTGCAATATTATTGTGCTGCTGATTATATTGTTCAGTTGCCACTGATTCTGAACTATTAAGTGATGTGTTCTAATCTTCATGTGTGAATTGTTTATTGAGTAGCAGTAAGTACGTAGGTAAGTAGTAAGCTTACATATGGGGAGTGAGTATTGATACTGTGTTCATGCCCGGTAGGCTAAATGCTCCTTTGTTCTGCACTGTTGTCTGAGATCAGCAATAATTCAGAAATGTGAGCTGTTGTTGATTTGGCTACATAAGTAGGCAGCGCTTCTGATTTCTGTTGGGGGGCAAATGGTTGTCATAGCCCCAGGGCCTACAAAACCTTAATGGTGCTCTGCCCATAGTGTACCTTATCATGTCTGAAGACATGAGGCAGCAGTACATTGTTGGTGTGATCGTTGTATGGAAAAGCACAATCAATGTAATGTGCATTGTTTTACACTGGACCTAGCCATTAATTCTTTACCTTATTGAAAGATATGAGTGCTCTGCAGAGAGTCATTCTTTGGTGCAGTGTATTTCCCAAAGAGAAAAACAAAATGTGTTGAATGTTTTTTTTTTTAATGTGATTAATTTAAGTCTTTGAATGGCTAAGGAGTTTACACATCTTGTTTCTAAGGCCTAGATTGGCTGCTGATTGAAAAGAAACCATAACGACCTGCAGAAACTGTGACGCTGCAAGACTTGAGTTTGACACCCGTGTCATTGTTGTAGTGGTTGGCATCACTAGTGGTGGCCGTGGCAATGCTGGTCATTGTCATAGTTGCAATAGTGGTTTTCAGCTGTAGTATGAGTTATGGTGGTCATCATAGCTGTATCAGTGCTTCTATTCAGTAGTATTTGTAGTGGTCGTGGTGGTGGGCATCATAGGTGAAGTAGTGGTAAGTTGTTTTATTCTGGTTATATTGACAACATCGTGTGATTTGTGAAAATCATAGATCACTTTAACGATTACTTAAAATAGTGAAAAGAAATCAGCTGCAATTTCTTGTGGCAATAAAACATGTATATTTATTTATTTGTTTACTTATTTTTGCTTTCTTAGTAGAAAGCAAAAAGGGTAATTCATAGAGAAGGGACCATGGCTGAGAAGGTGTCCTTTTGTACAAACATGTACTACAAAACCTGCAATGTTTTGTTTATGAGAATTCTACAGAGAGGTTATTGTTATTCTGCATCTTATTGCAGGAATGCAGCAATGCAAAGGAGAAACATAATTTTCTTATGAGATTCAGCTTACAGCTTGTTTGGCTATTAGTTGTTAACTTAGAAAATGATTTATAGCTAAAAATTAGTCTGCTAAAAAAAATTATGTATTAATTATGAGTAATGCAAACAGGCATTCCAATAGAAGATTCAAATTAAAATCTGAAATTTGACTTCAATTTCAAAGTTATGAACATTTCAGAGTTCCAAACAAGCCCCATTAGTGATGGCTCTGTATCTCTGAAGTTCTATGAGGGCTAAGGGGTGTGGAGACCCATCCCTTAGTGTGAAGACACAAGCACACACACACATGTGATGCCAATTTTACTGTACTCTGGAGAAAGTTTAACATTTCCATTGCCTATAAATAGAATTTGAGTAATTGTTTTTCAGTGCCTGACCACACCAAAATGACACAGCCAATATACAGACCCACCACCAGTTGATTAGCAGCACTGTAAATGTAGCTCTCCTCCCAAAAGCCCCAAAATAAGTCTCCATAGCTGTACCCTTGGTCTGATTAAAAACTTGGTCCTGGAACAAAAAAAAACATTTTTTTTCGAAATCCATTCAACCACGTTGGAGGTAGGATAATAAACATTAAAAAGGCATACAGTCACTTTGCCTAGTCCTTAAAGTGATGGACAAGGGATTCTAAAAACTTAAAATAACAACATATCACAGAGGGATGTAATATACATCTCAAAGTCAGCTATATATATTACACTTTCCCTAACTGTTTTCTCTCTCTCTTTTTTCTACATTCTCTCGAGAGTTGCTGTCAACTGGACTCCCTCATCACTGCTGTCTGGCTTCCTTTCCGCCGCCGCTTGTCCCCCCCCCCCCCTCACCGCTGCTCCCGCCGCCCGGTTCCCCACCATCATTGCCACCAGATCTGGACTGTCATCTAGCTGCTGCTGATTCTATTAACATGGACACTGGCTGTTTTGACCAGCTAGTCATTAAGACCTAGACCCTGAGCTGACCAGAGGAGGATGGGTCCCCCCTTGAGTCTGGTTCCTCCCAAGGTTTCTTTCGAGTTACACCAGTTTTTCCTTGCCACTGTTGCCTTTGGCTTGCTCTTGTGGGGGTTTAGGCTGGGTTTTTCTGTGAAACGTATTGTGACAACTAGTTGTGAAATGTGTTATATAAATAAATATTGATTTGATTTGAGCTAATAAACTCAGTCTTGAAAGGACTGTAGGGGTGTGGTCTAAATCCACTCAACCAGTGTGCCATCGACATCATCCAGCCCTACATGGTTGACCCACAGAACTGTGGTTTGAACCCGGCGAGGAATCAATTCAATCAATTCAAGTAAAATACAGTGTGGCTGCTATCAGGACTTAAATATCACACGCAAGTTCGCAATCAAAGTAAGTTAACTTAAATGTTAAGCAGAGTATTGCAACTGTTTGATCTAACTTTAGTCTATTTAACGCAAGCTAAATTGGACGGCGACGTTTCACTAAATGCACGTTCCACACAAATCATTACACAATGGTAGGTTTTATTGATTTTTTCACGACGCGTGAGCAATTAGTTTGTTTCCATGATGATGAGCTGTGCAAGCTAATGTTACTAGCTAGCACCATGGAGGGATGGATAAAAAGGTGAAAGAGATAGGGATAGGGATAAAATTGGTATAGGGATAAGGAGAGAGGGGGAAAAATAAACACTTCAGCTAACTAACTATTCCAAATCCAAATGCTGATAACGCGGACAACTATTCTCAAGGGCAAACAAAATGAGTGTTTGGCTCAGACTCAAACTGGATAGTGAGACAGTTTTATTCACCTCAAACTATGGGAGGAGTTATGTAATGAGATCAAGGTATGTATTGGTTGAGGTTTGACATCTGCGTCACCATGGACCTATTTTCAACTCCACCCTTTTTTTCAGCATACAGGAATAAAGAGATATAGATAGACTGACATTTAACAAGATTGTAATTTAATTTATTCCTCACGCTTCATTGGTGCTTAATACATACTTTAATAGCCATAAATAACGTGGTTCTAAGCATATTACGGATTTTCCTTGCCCGTCACTTTAAAAATGCACTTTAAATCCTTCCTTGTGTTCAATGTTAGCATAGAAAGTTTGAACATCCATCGCGACCAAAATGATGATCCAGCATTATTTATGTTTTATTCACTTCAAAATGTGTGTATTATACATATTGATAAACATGGGCAAATCCGGTACACATGCTTGTCTGAAAAAGTCTACATATTTTGAAGTTCAGTTAAAACCTCTGTTCCGCTATATACGTATATGTCTTCCAGGTGTGCTCTCCAAATGTTTGTGTATCATTGGTAGCCTGTAACAAGCTAATTGTAAATAGTACACAGTGCTTCCTACACGTTTATCTTCACCCCATATCACAACAGCCCCACCTGTATCTACAGGTTTATTTTTTATATTGGACTGAAAATAGTTAAGGTTGGTAGAGATTTGACAAAGCTGCTTACTCTCACAGTGCCTGTAATGTCTGGTGTGGCTAGCCAAATCACAAGTGTAGATCAGACAGATATAATCAAATATAGCTTTAGATAATGGCTGGTCATTTAAAACATCTAGAGATCTGTTAATATTCCCCATAATTAATGTAATAATAATTATTATACATAATAATTATACATACATAATTATTATACATAATAATTATGTAATGTTTATATGTCAGTTTTAAATCACACGTTTGGTGCTATGAAAGCGCAACAGTTGTAATGCTAGTGTACATTAGGCTAGAACATGACATTTCCTCTTGTTTTAACCACATCCACTTCCGGTTTTCAGACATTTTTTCTTGCGTGTACAGATAAAGATACAGATAGTATAATCTCTGTACACCCCTTAATTTACATCATGTATACACACACAGGATGCTGGCTTTTTAACTTGTATTACTGGTATGTAGAGAGGAATTTTACATACACTGAAAACTACTGGCTCAAAACTTAAAAAATTGCAACATGATATTATCTAGGTTTACCCACCAGTTTGCCAGCTTTTTTTTGGCACCCTGGGGAGAGCATATTTTATGTAGTGATATTAAAATATCACCAGGATAAAAGTCTTGAAGCCAAAGGGAGGTTTACACCCACGTCTTATTTTATGCCAGCAGGAATGGTGGTATTTCATACTGACCTGTCAAGACAAACCAGCTGGAATGATGTGTAGTTAAAATATGTGATATAAATGCAAGTCATGTACACTCAGGCACTCACACACACACATGCGCGCGCGCATACACACACACACACACACACACGCACACATACAGATATATAAAAACACAATCACACATGCACATATACAAACACACTCGTACCATACAAAAAAAGAGAAACACACATATACTCTTCCCCACGTAAGTACACTTTCAAAATATATTGCATGTTTTTGGCATCAAAAAGTGACATTAGAACAGGTAATTCACAGGACGTTTTTAAAACCAGTTGATGTTAGAGAAGGATGTTATTCTGCTGGGTATTGCTGCCTGTTGCACCTCCAATGGTGCCAACTGCAGGGTTGTCAGCTGGAAACCACCAATCCACCAGCAACATGTTTTGCGTCTTTAACCCCAGTATATCTCTGGTAGCGAGGCAGTGACAGACCCTGCCACACCCTGCAGTTGACCTTCGGATACGGGTGTTTTATATATAGGGACTACAGATGAAAAATAGCTCTTGAGCTAACTCTGGCATTGTACCCATTGATGCTTTTTGCGGATATGTTGATTACTACGTTCTGTCCCTTTTAAATAAATAAATACATAAATAAAAAAAAAATATATATATATATATATATATATATATATATATATATACGGTGCCCTCCACTATTATTGGCACCCCTGGTAAAGATGAGTTAAAAGGGTTATAAAAAATTCACCATTTGGTGAATTAGCTTAATCTCACACTGAAAAAATTTAAAAAATCCAACCTTTAATTGAAGTAAATTTATTATGAGGAAAAAAATCCCTCATCAATAAATAATTATTTTTAGCAAAACCACATGTGCTACAATTATTGGCACCCCCATTTATATATAGAATAAAGTAATAATTTTTTATATTTGGTCGCATGTCCTTTGCATCCCATGACTTCCTGATGTCTGTGACCCAACAACATCAAAAGACTCTTGATATCTTATTTTCTGGTAATCTTACAAGCGATACTATAACGGCTCTGCATTTGAATGGATCTCTGTGGGAATTGTGGGGGTGGGACTAGATTTAGCTGTAGATTATGCTGGAACAGTATGGTATTCATGGTTGGTAAAATGGCTTTATTAAATGATTATAAGTTTATTAAATTAATGAATTATGCATTTTCAGGATCTGACGACTATGGGCCTGATTTACTAAGACCTTTACGTAAAACCTTTTAGCACACGCAAATCTAATAACACAACCAATGATTGGTCCAAAACAAATACAATGACCAATCATTGGTAATTTTATTGGTTTTGCGTGTGCTGAAAGGTTTTGCACATGCTAATGGTCTTAGTAATTCAAGCCCTATATGTTGCTTATTAAAAGTAAAACCTTCTAACCTTACATAATCTACTTTGAATTCATTTTAGTCTGCCAATACAATTTAATTGCTATTTGCAAATTAAAAGTGTTCTTTTTAGAGTTTTTTTCCTTGCAGATTATGCAGATATTTTTCATACATTTAGCACATTATTAAAATACAGTTAACTGTAAAAACACAAAGCATGGCCAAGACAAATCCAATTTTTACTTAAATGTTATTGAAATAGGACTTTTTATAAAGAATTTGTCAAACTATGCTACACAGTATACCCGGTTCTAAGCCCTTCAGTCTCTCATTAAACCCATACAGAAATTGTAGAATCTGGGTTGAGATGTAGGGCCCGAGTAATACCCTGTGCGTAACCCACAACATCATCATCATCACAAATGGCAGCACACAAACAGTATACTGATTAAATGAATTATGACTAAAACTGCAGGGTCACAATTTAAGACCGTCAATGACCTTCAATATGCACTTATTGTACGTCGCCTTGGATAAAAGCGTCTGCCAAATGATTGTAATGTAATGTAATGTAAAAGACGGTAACATTTTAAGATGACTATCGATGCCTCTTAAGTTGTTTTCAAAGCTGAAGGTGGCAGGGATGCATTGTTTTTCACAGGATGGAAGCCATTTTGTTCTTTGTTCCTGCATGGAAATAAAATTGAATGTGAGAAAACCCCTTGTGGTTTTAAATTTGCTAGGCACACCTAAGAAATGTCAAGCTATTTGCCAGCATTGGACACAGATATTAAGATGGGTCACTGAGCAATGGATGGCTACATTTCATTCACAGTATTTTAGTTTGAACAACTGATAAGGTTTATTGGTGGAATCCAACTGATCTATCGGAGAGCCAATCAAAATTCTTCTTGCAGTCTGGCTGAACAATAGGCCTACTATATGATGCATGGCACAAGAAAATGGTGGGTGCTTCTGTTTGTTTGAAAACAAATGAATTCTGTTCTCTTGCTGGTGTTTGGTAGACAGAGGCAGGGGAGATTTTACTTATTGTTTGTGTCCAATCGTTACTGCACTCCCTTTAGTGTGACTGTCATCCCTCAGAACAGCTGATATGCTGGTATTCCTGGCTGCTGGTTGGCCCACTGATGCATTCCAAGGTGAAACTAGGGCAGACTCCATTTGGAGAGCTTAATGCTCTGCTTTTGTGTTCCACGTGAGGATTACAAACACTGGTGAAAATGAAATCAGAGGCTAAATTAGCATTGTGCCAGGAAAGGAAAACCCATTCAGGCTGCAGTGACTGCTAATGCTGAGGTATTTTACTTTTGCCGTGTACCAGTGATGAATTAATGGGAAATTAATTAATTGGTCGTTAATATTTATTTTTTTAATTTCTAAAATAATTCTCATCTCTTGTCTACAGCCAGCTCTTATCCTGAAGTTCCCATAAAAGGGATGAAAAGGTACATCTGGTACCATAATTACACCCGGCGTGCACGCATAGTGCTGCGAGAGGGGGTATTGTAATCATGCGCGTCTGTGTGTCTGTCTGTCCGTTTGTCCAAAATGCCTACAGTTCTGATCCAATTTTGATGAAACTTTTAATATTTTTTCAAATCGGTTAACTACAGGTATTTTAACTTTATTAATTTCCACCAGTATCTAATGAGTAGACGTTGGAGGAAGTGACATTACACCTTGGGATGCATGGGGGAGAGCAACACTTACAGATTTTGTCAAAGGCTTTTATGTTACATGGTTACTGAACTGTGTAGGATCTTAGGTATGGATCTTTTTCTACAGTCCTATGGTATAGATCCAGCTAGCACTTGAATAGAAAAACTCTCGTAAAGTTAGCTGAAGTAAACATAACCGATTCCCTTGACGGGAGTCCCTGGAATTAATGTTTTATATAAGATCAAACCACAGGGATTGAGACATTGCTGCCAACTATAACATTAGCGAATGCGAAATTGTACAATTTCCTTAGATGCACTTATACCAAGAACTTTCTGAGTTCACTTTTCATGTACCTAACATTACCCAGATGCCTCCCAAATTTGCTTGGACTGAAGTAAAAAGAGCTGTTCTGGATTTTACAGTGCAGTTATCCAGCTAACTCGGTTGTCGTGCTTTGTGGAATACCCCCCAGGCCTCGATTTAAATAAACTGACTTTGCGAGGAGCTTGTACAGTATTTAACTTAGTTATTCTGCCACCGGAACGATACTACATATTACTAGTAGCACTAGTTATTGTGAGTTCATGATGCTCAGTCACCAAGGGTATTCAGTCCAGTCGATCTGCATATATGGCAGCAGAGTGATGGTTTGTAGCTCCTTTGATAACACAGACCCTTGATGGCCAACAGCCATTTAGCCAACCATGTGTCTCATACTATTCCCATGTAATTTACAGCTTAATCTAATCCCACCCCCCAATTCCCATAGAGATCAATTCAAGGGCCGGTGTGGGTTCAGGCTTTTGTTCCAACCAAGCAGCTACACACCTGATTCTACTAATCAACCACTTGTCTTTGCTAAGGATCTTGATTAGTAGAATCAGATGTGTTACTGCTTGGCTGGAACAAGAGCCTACACCCACACCGGACCTTACTGGATAAGATTGAGGCCCCTTGGCCTAAGGGGAAACTGGGAGGTGCGGTGCACTGGAAGGCTTATTGTTTGCTGAAACTTTGCTGATAAAAGTGAGCAGTTACCTGTTATCTGTTCCATATTATAGAGTTTGGTGCTTTGCTCATCACATGGGTGTCGGTATCTCTCTGAGTGCCATTCTAGTTGATATTGTGATTTTGATATTGTAGAGTGACTTTCCATATGCTATTAATATACAGGAGAAATAAAACGGTTATATTACAAATTCATGAAATCAGAACAAGCATTTAATTTGTACAATATAATTTAGCTGTTTTATGACAAATGAAGATGGATAATATGGTAATTTAAATAAGAAGAGCCTGTGACTAATTTTTGATTTTAATGAAATTCGTGAAGGCCTCAAATGCAAATTAAAACCTTTCCACATAAACTAAATGTATAGCTTCGTAATAATGCAGTCACTGAGGTTTAGAGGGATTTAAATGAAAGACTGCGTGGACAGGAGTGAGAATGTGGTGTATGGCCAAAGGAAAAAGGGATCGGTCTCTGTGAGTTCGGTGCATGATATAGCACCAATAGGTCTGATGCTGAAAAATATTGTTTTGTTTAATTTTTTTGCGAACCTGGTCACATTTTAACTACTGATTAATATGTTTTAAATATGAGGCAGTGGGTCAAATAGAACCTAGTCTTTCCAGGAAAGAGCAGACTCTATATGACCAGATTCTGTATGACCTTTTTCCAGGAGCCTATAAACCTTTTTCATTTACACATCTAAAAGGAAAATCCAGGGCTCATGCTAAGTTTTCAGTTACAACAGAGTAATGGGAAGAGAACGAGAGATCAGATTGTAATCACTACAGAAAGCAAAGGACTCTTATCAATAATCCCCTTTAATTGAGGCCTCGACTCTTGTAGCGTGCGTCTCGGTTTGAGCAGCTCTTGAAGGTGACTCTGAATGGGGGGTAATGAAAAGTGAGGTGGTAATTTTCCACGGAAAATGATGGGGAGTAATGACCAAGAGCCCTTGAGGAGTGAAGGCACTGCCTCACCTCGTAAAGTCAATAACACCGTTGTAAGTAAGACCGCTCGACTGTAGAACTGAGCAAATCAATTTCATTTCACCGCTACAGTAAAGAAACCATTATTTAGAACTAGACGACTAGAGTTACCCTGATAAGGACCCTGTATAGGACATTCGTCAATTTACTCTTCTTGATAATTAAATTCTTTTAGGTCAACTATATTTGGCATCCTTTACCTTTTTAATCAAACCCCATGGAACAATGCTCAGTAAACAAGCTGATATGCGGTAGGAAGTTTATTTATGCAAATAAGAACCAGTAGTTCTTATGTAAATGTACTTGCACACACGCAGTGCGGAAAACAGCGCATGACTCATGTATACATTTCGCCCACGTTCAGACAGGCATGTCAAAAAAACAAAACCCATATGACCTTCAAGAACATCTGTCACACTGCAAGGGGCCCCCACGTCCTCACTGGGGCCATTTTGGCAGTGTGTTCCTCCCCCCCGGGCGCACTCTGATGTTCTCCAGAGAGCATCTGTCGGAGCAGAAGTTTTCCCGTGTTTTCCCGCCCGCAACAGTTGGCCCTGTCTGTGAAGCAGCCGATGGTAAGAGGTGTTTAATGATGAGGCGGGTGTAGAGGTTTTGCGCACTGAAGGGTTTCATCTGTTCCACATGTCACAGCGCTGGTAGTTTTGTTTCTCTGTCTGACGACGTGTTCTGTGTACAAAGGTGACCCGGAATGACACTGGGACTCGCTTCTCTTTGGGTGACTGGTGGGGTCAAAGGGCACAAAGTCCACTGACTCCGAAGAACAACACGCAGTGTGAACATTCCCATTTTCATTGAACTTTTCTTCCAAATTGTCCTCTTTCATATCGACAACCGATTATGAAATTCTGGTCACTCATTTTCATAAAACACATTCTACACTAATACGAATATTAGATTTTTACGAAAAAGGTTTGTCCTCTTCACGTGAGGGGGTAACAACTGCCCCAGGTGGAGGAGTATCTCGGGGTCTTATTCACGGGTGAGGGTAAAGGGGGGCAGGAGATTGACCGCTGTTTAGATGCAGCAGCTGCGATGATGCGGATGTTATCGGACAGCGGTGGTGAAAAAGCAGCTGAGCCAAAAGGCAAAGCTCTCGATTTACCGGTCCATCTTCGCTTCTACTCTCACCTGTGGTCACGAGCCGTGGGTAGTGACCGAAAGAGTGAGATCGCGAAGACAAGCGGCCGGAATGGGGTTTCTCCGTAGGGTGGCGCGGCT